>JAJJHY010005742.1:14986579-15073437 GCA_021224005.1 Drosophila setifemur
AGCACCAAATAAAATGGAATCAAAGCAGGATTTTTGGTTCCATTTAGATGCCCACTAATGACACGCACGCACAAACCCAGATATAAGTATATGTATATATACTACATATATATATATATATATATTATATCCACGCATGCGGGGAGTGTGTCAACAATTATAATGTGCAATTTGTTTGATACGTGTGCGTGCGTTTGTGTCACCTGCCACATTTGCTTTATTGCCCCTCATTAGAGATGCTCGCAGGTGAACCCTTCCGCCCTTCCGCCCTTCCACCCTTCCGCCCTTTCAACTCCTATCCCCGACCGCCTGATGTTTTACATGTTGCTCCGTTGACTTCCAGCACGTATTAGTTTTTTCCCTTTAGTCATGTGCCACACCAATCGCTTGACTGCGATTTGACAGCAAATGACAAAAGATTTTTGCTTGCCAGCTGCTCCAACACTTTGATGAATGGGGTCACCAAGTTGCGGCTGCCAGGATTTACGAGAGTGCCACATAGGGATACAAATGTTAAACGCTTCACCGAGTGAACTATATCGGCTCACATGCACACAGAACCATTTTCTGATATATATCCATATAATTTGTTTTATTTTTCAAAACACGAATGCTACCAATACTGAAATTTTGATTAACAAATCATAAGTAACAAATTTCCCAAATAAAAAGTATAACCATAATGGATTTTTTGCACTATAACTGAATTTTTCGCTGTGTAAAAATGTTCATAGATATTGAGCTGAATTAATAATGATAAAATCTTGAATAATGACATTCACCTGAAGGTAAATTGCTTCTCAATTTGGATAGATAGATAACTGAAAATTAGACTGAAATCATTTTATGGATACAGCAATTAAGGCCACAATTGGCTTTAAAATTCTCCGGCTTAAACGTTCTGACAATAAATTCTTCTTTAAATAATGGTAGGCTGTTAAATGAATAACTAAACAATGAAAGCCACTGGCTTTGTTAAATATAATAACAAATTTTGACTGTTTGTGTAAATAATCAGTTGTGTTCAAAGTGACAACTATTGATAAATACTAAAAAAAAAAACTATTCACAATGGCAGTTGAAAGCCCTTTAGAAATCATAAAACCCCATTGAATAGTTCACTATAGAATGGTCAGCTTAGAGAACAATAGCCATGGAATCCATAGTTCCGTTTCAATTATGGTTCACACTCATCCGTGGCTTAGGATTTCATGATTCACGGACTCCACTTGTGTCAATTGTCCCGGCAACAGCGATTATATTGCGTATACGCAGCGTAATTGTCAGAAACGCCGGACTGAGTCGAACAATCTCTCTAAGCCAACAATAGAAGGGTCTCCGGCCGGATTCCGGATTCCGGCCTCCGTAACTAAGCCCGAAGCCTGGCCAACAAAAAAAAAAGGATTATTTTGATTATTTTGCGTGTTTGCTACGTGGCGATTCCGTCGGTGAAGTGAAAGTGGAGGCTCTGGGTGGGGCAGCATTCGCTGCTGTTCATCTCAATGAACTTGCTTTTCAAACGAAATTTTATCATGCTTGGCCAGGCCGAGTTGCCCATTTCCCTGGAACAACAATAAACCGAAAGCAAGTGCGTGAACTGAACAAAAAATCTGCTTGCAAATTTGCTTACTTATGCCTGTGCGTTTCGTGACTCTGTTCTGCTCTGTTCTGCTCTCCCTTGAAGATATCCAATCCCTGTGGCTAACGAGCTGGCTCAGCTCTGGAGGTGGAAGGACCAAGAGGAGAATCGGAGGAGGCGGATTCGGATTCGGATTTGGAGCCGGAATCGGAATCGGCATCGGTGGCCAGGAGAAGCGCTCAGTCAACGTTTACACGCTCCAGCAGCCGCATAAATTTCCGCTCCAATTGGACGTGTACAGCGGCGGTAATTGTACCTTTGATTGCCCACAACAGCAGCAGCAGCAGCAGCAGCTACAGCAGCAACAGGAGCTGGACAGGATCCATTCCCGCACGGGACTAGCAACAGGAACCCAAACCCGACAGGACTCAACACTTTGCCCATCCAGGCAGGGGCGCCAACTGCTCCGGCAGAGCTGTGACAGAAGCAGCGCAGTTGCCGAGCAAATTTACGAAACCCAATTTATTGAAAGTTCAATGGGTAAGCAAGAAACACTGACACCCACATAACCGTACACTCGCCCACAGAAACAATCACAATCAGCAGGCAGCAATAAGAATTTAAATTAAATTTTCGCTTTTTTCCGGCTCTCGTGAGTTTTTCCGCCCGACATTTCCCCACTCCCCTCCTCCATTTGAATGCGAAAAGTTGAAACAGAGACGCCGTCTGCTGTTTGATTTCGATGTTAAATTTGCATAATTTTGTTAAGCAACATTTTCGGCTCGCCCCGAAACCCACAAACTCACACTACCAAAAGTTTCTTATCGTTTCATCGGGGTCTTTGTCTCTGACCCATATATCATATATCATATATATTTAACATTTATCTATTTTCATATACTTGCTATTGTGATTTCATTGAGGGTAATGACTCAGAAGCAGAAGCCTTTAGTAGTTGTTTTATCTAAAGCATACAAATAATCAAACTATTGTTGATTAGACCCTGTACCCAAAGGGTAAAGGGTATATTAAGTTTGTGCAAATGTATGTAACAGGCAGAAGGAGGCGTGGCAGACCCCACAAAGTATATATATTCTTGATCAGCATGACGAGCTGAGTCGATATAGCCATGTCCGTCTGTCCGTCTGTCCGTCTGTCCGTCTGTCCGTCTGTCCGTCCGGATGAACACACGGATCTCAGCAACTGTAAGAGCTAGAAGAACCGTATTACCAGTGTAGATTCTTCTAATACTGAGTAAATTAGAGTTTATTTTTTTAAGTCGGTGCCACGCCCACCGCCCCCGCTATTTGTATTTGAATTTTTGCACTGCCCTGCACTGCACAATTTTCAAGCTAAAATTTTTTTAAAAATACACTTGCAATTGGAGCATAGATTTCTACCGATCCTGAAAATTTCATCAAGATTGGTTAATTAGAAAGCGCACAATAAATACCTAAAGTTTACAGGCGCTAAACACAAAAATTTGTTTATTTGCGCCAACAAACGGTAAATCGCTTGCGTTCGGTGGTTGATTTTTCTCGGAAGTGCGCTGCCACTACCTTCATATACATACATACGAATGTGTATGTATGTATGTATGTATGAATGTGCGTCTTCAATATATTTATACTGTATTAGCTGCCGGTTCAAAAAGTTTGGGTTTGTCGAATGGTTACGACGTTCGACTTAAAACGCGAAGATCTTGGGTTCGAATCCCAGACCGGACTCGGTGTGAATACATATATTTACATTTTTTATTTATTTATTTTTTTTTTTTGCTTATAACCAAATTTGTACAGGGTCTGTAACAGTCGGGAAACTCGACTGTAACGTTCTTACTTGTTTTCTTATAAAGACTTGTGATTTAACTTTTGGCTTTTAAACCTTCAGGGGATATTCCCGAAACCTACAATTATGATTGGACACTTAAAATAACAAATAACAATTAAAATTCAATGAAATTAGTTGAAAATTGATATTGCCAAAATTGTATAAGAGTTATTTGTTTTCCATAAAGTAATTGGAAATTTAATAAATAACATAACGAGGCACTTTTGAATATAGGTATTTATTTGATTTAATCAATAAATTGAATATAGATTTCGAATTGTATTTATCACTTTCAGCTCAAACGATGGACGACATGGTCTTGCAGTGCCACAATCAAAATTCGATTTATGTGCTCAATGCCAGCTACAGTGCATATGGGGTAAGTCCTTCTGCCAGGTCCAGAGTCCACTTTCGGGACAACAATCTAAACATGGCCTTCTCGCTCTATGTACTCCAATCTCTCTATGTGCCATCTTGGCAGGACTTTGGCACATATGCGGCAACAAAGCGTGAAATAAATGGCAGCCGGGGCAGAGTGGCGAATCCAATCGAGGCGAGCTGCTCGAGTGGCGTTGCGCAGCATAAATTCAAAACTTTTGGCAGTGCCACAGCAGCAGGACAAGCGAGTGCAACTGCCACAGCCACTGGAGCTTCAGCTGCAAGTGCAATAACAACAACAACAACAACAGCAGCGGAAAGCGCATCAAACTACGTAAATCCTGTCGCTACACCAATGTCAACCGCAATGTGTTCACCGGCGACGGCGGCCCTGCAAAAATTGTTCAATTGCAGCGTCGGCGGCGCCTGCCAAAATGTCGCCCACACTCAAGCGCTCGGCAACCACAACAGCAGCCACATCCATGGCTACAGCTACGGCCACAGCAACAACAATGCCCCAACTGGCAGCCACAACAATAGCTGCCTGTCAACAGCAGGAGGCGGCGGAGGAGCGCAGAGCAGCCGGATTCAGAATCAGGCCAGGAGCCGGAGCCGGGGCGGTGGGGCGTCGCTCGAGAGCACAGCGGGAGTGGTTACCTCAGCAAGTGGAGCTGGTGCTGGTGCTGGTGCTGGAGCAGGAGCCGCACCGGTGGGTGGGCTTCCTCTGCTGCCGAAGAAGAAATGCACCAATGTCAAATCAGCGCTTATTGCCAAGAAGACAAAGTTTCTCAAATATCTCGAAGAAGAAAAATGGCGCAGCAACGCAGCAGCAGCAGCAGCAGAGGAAGTTGCTGGTAACGTCAGGTATGTAACACTTATGCACTCGAAAAAAAATGCAAGTGGTTTTCGTTGTGAATTGTAGGAAATTGAATCATTTATTTAGAACAAGGCACTTTTGTTTTTTAAGCCTGATTGCCGCATAATTTGGTGTCACAAATATGAACTATTTTAATTTTTAGCAGTCTTAATGTCAGGAATCGGTTAAATTAAAAATTTAAGAATTTCAAAAGGCATAATTTATTGCTATGCTGTATAAACAATGCTATTGAATATTTATTGCAACAGCACCTCTTATTTTTCTAGATATCAATAATTAATTACAAAATTAAATCAGCTTTTATTTATTTAAAAAACGATTTTTTTTTCAAAATGAAGCTTTGCCAATTTAATATCTCTCCAAGCAGGATATTCCTTAAAATTCCTTAATTCCCTAAAATATGACCATCTTTTATACCAAAAATTTTGTCAGTGTGTTATGTCAGAGGCGCAATCTTCTTCGCGCCGCAAAAACTTATAAATTCCCATAAATGTTATAAGACATCGTGCAGCAAACGCGCTGCAAACTGTGGCAACTTTTTATGATGGCAATCTTGGCTCACGGCCCGGACCGGGCCCGGACCCGGACCGGGACCCGGAACGGGCTTAGTTGCCATGCCGAAGTGGTTTCTCATTAAGTTGACGGAGAGCCGGAGAAAATTCCAGCAGCAGGGCCCTGGCATTCGATTATTGCTTAATTAATTATTGAACTGGCCGATCAGCGGAATGAAGTGCTGCAATTCGCGTTAGTTACCGCTTATATCCGAGTAAATCATTGAATCCTCAAGGCTGTGCTCCAGTTATTCTCCTTCAAGTTTTCTATATCTATATCTATATATCGATTTGCACTCCTGTCACGCTGCTGCCATAGCCGGCCATTTCTCATGGCTGCTCCTTAATGCTGGGCAAGACACTCTTCCACCGACCTTCTACTTGTTCCTGTTGTGGCTTTTAAGCGCATTCAATTATCTGTCAGCGGACACTTTGTTTCAGCGGCGAAACTTTGCTGCATTGTTCATGAAGTCATAAGTTTTGATCATCATCGCTTAGCAAAAGTTGCTCACCCCATTTTCCGCCCCTCCTCCCGTCTCCTGTCTCCTGACTCCCGTCTCCTCTTCAGTGCCTTCCGTGCCAGTCATTTGCGAAATTGAAAAATTAACGCGCTCGGCATAAACATAAAGTGAGGGGAACTCAGTGAAGCTTAGCGGGGCCTTAAAAAGGGGGCGGGGCAGATGTTGATTAAAATGCAAGCCCAGCCTTAAAATTAATGGCCGTAAATGTGCATATTGAAGTGCAATAATCTGGTTTTGCGGAAGCACTCGAGCGGTATTCGGTATCCACAATAAAGTAAAGCACAATATTCCCCCAAGTATTTTATATTCTTACTCAAACTTAATTAAGCGAACTAAATACGTTTTAAGAAAGTTGCAATTTTAGAAATCCCTAAATCACAATCAGAGGAGAACTAAATTTGATCTAAAATAGCATATATATCAGTTTTACATTCTTATGATTATAATCATATGGTAAACCAAAAAAATGCAACCCATTATTTTTTGTGCGTTAATATTCTTTACAATAGTTGGAGTTCCAAACCACCAAAACATGATCGGAATTCGAAATGGGGGCATGCAGCAAACGGCCATAAATGTAGATATTGAAGTGCAATAATCGTATTTTGTGGCGGCACCCGAAACGGAAAACTTAATATCAAAGTTGCCCCGCGTAGTATGTAGAAGTTTCCCGAGCCCCAGACATCACTCATGCGACTTTCGAGAGCGCAAACTTTTCGAGACTCCGGCTCCTTTGGCCATTTTCATCCCATTCCTTATCCCCCTCTTGCAATAATGATGTCAAAGCTCGTTCACTGAAAATTTCGCAGGAAAAGGCCGCTGGAAATTTTTCATTAATTGCATCAGGGAGAAGACGAGGGGTTTTTTGGGGGGAGCAGGTTCTACTTTGATTTATTAGTACCCCCGGTGCGCATTTAATTAGTAAACGTCAGCGGAGGAAAAAATGCAGCCCCTCTTGCTTTTGGCAGCGCCTCTCCAACCCCAACCCCATCCCCAATCCCATCCCCATCTCCATACTTAGGCATTTCCATTGCACTGCCAAGGGGCGGGAAATTCTCCGGCGCACATTCATCAACTTTCTGGATGGCGACACCAGCAGCAGAACTGACAAGAATGACTCCCTCAACTTGTGTGTTGCAAAATAACTGCGCAAATTTTTTGTGCAAAGTTGCTTACAGCACAGAACTTTGCAGTTTTTTTTTGTTTTGTTGAATTGTATGCCAATAGGCGCCTCTTTTAATGGGCTCCTGCAGTCTGCATCAGTCCACTGATGCGATTTAAATGGTCCCGCGTTGGCCCGGTATTTCAAACAATTCGCCAGCCAAGGTATTTATGGCCAACAGAGGTGGCTTAATTTATTGCAGCCACTATTGAGAGCTGTAAAGTCTATTTGGCGTGGTGCCACAAATTTAATTTGTTTGTTATATCAAACAAAGCGAAAATTTATAAGATTACCGCTAGTTAATTTATTCATTTCTGTTTTTTCAGTTATTATTATTTTAAATATTGTATGATAAAAATTAACGATGTCCAGTTTTATACATTTCTTAGCATTGATTTATGTGGTAAATCCAATTAGCCAGGCATTTGATAAAATCAATTCACATTTCGAACAACTTTATAGATAAATAATGTTGCTCGATGGCAAAACATTTAATATTTCTCTCAATTTAAATGGATTTATCAAATTTGTTGTTGGTATTTAAACTTTTCGTTTCCGATAACTTTATACAACATTTACATATGCATTAAATCACAGATATTTTGCAAACTTACCGAGGTATAATTTGCTTGCATATTTGTGTCAGGGCTATAGCCCCTCCTCCAATTTTATATCAATTTACATCGGCACGCACTATAAATCCTGCCCTCCCATCCATGCATCCGCACACCATCACCCACATCCACACCCACTCTTACGTAGCTCCTAATCGCTGGAGTCCTTCCGCGCCACTTGCAGCCATTTGATACGCGTTTAGTTTAGTCGACCAAAAGCTAAATAAACTTTCATTTAACATGCTCGACAGGAGTGAGGCGGAGCCACCCAGCAGAACCAACAACAATGGCGGGAACTTGAAAAATCAGATCAAAAGTCGGGAGGCTGGCTCCGGCCCAGCTGGTGGATGGGGATGTGGAAGTGAGCAGCGGCAGCTGAATAAATTGAACAACTGGGGCATGCATAATGAGGACAACAACACACTGACCAGCATCCAGCAGCATCAGCAACAGCAACAACAACAGCAACAACAACAGCAACAACAACAACAACAACAGCAGCAGCAGCCTGCGAAATCTAGTTACGAGCTCTACCAGGAGGCAGCCGACATTTTGGGCCTGAGTTGCAGCCTCTGTGATAATTGCCGATGCCTGGACTGCCAGGTGAGTTGATTTGGAATTATGGGGGAAGAAGGTATTTTCAGGGCTGTCAAACTATAGAAAAAATATTGGGGTGTCTTATATGGAAATAATATTTTCCTGCATTGTTGAAGCAGGTTCCAAATTTAGCTTTTTGCATTAGTTGTTTTGAAAACAACTAATTACATTGAATTTATTACCATTGTTTTATTTATTCTTGTAATGTTCTGTAAATTTATTGTATTGTTAGATACAAATATAATTTATTGAGTTCAAAGAAAGGTTTTTTGTAAGCTTTAGTTTTGTTTTAATTGTAAATTGTAAACATATAATTTGTTCTTTCTCAAATAGCTGGTTGCTTTCTTTTTATTGATTTAATGTTATATTTCTTTACTACAAAATAAAATGAAAGCAAAACATTTTAATTCTTTTTTGTTAATCAATTTTCGCAATACAAACTGGAAAAGGTATTTAAGTTGGGGTTGCTTTGCTTCGGTGTGGTTTGGTTTGGTTTGCTTACATCCCTGGGGAGATAGAAGCCCCCTTCAGGGCAATCAAGTTCTCAATCGCAATCTCAACACAATCATCAATCTACTGGCTCATTCGCAGAGTGGTTACTTTGACTGTGACGACGACGACGAGAGCTACTCGGAGCAGTCGCTGATGGACGATGAGTACGAGTACGATGAGTTCGACTGCAGCGTGGAGGAGCTCCAGGCGATGCTGACAGCCGGCGGGCATCAGTATGGGGGGGAGCGGCGTGGGTACTCCCGCACCTCGTGTTGCCAGCTGGACACCCACCTACCACCAAATCCGGCGGACAAAGGAGCATCACCCGCAAACACGCAGCCGGTGACGGTGACGGAGTCGGAATCGGAATCGGAATTGGAGAATGTCGGACATCGGGTGGCCATCGATTTTGATTTAATTAACGCCACTTGCAGCCAAGTGCTGCAAAATTGTGAAACATTCAACGATTTGAGTCTGCTGGATGCCGCCGCCGGAGCCGAGCGTCCATTTACGTAAATCAAGGTACGTAGGTGTCCGGAATTTGAGTGTGTGTGCCTGTGTGTGTGTGTGTGTAGGGAATTTTGTGAATTCCATGGAGCTACTCCGGCTGTGTGACAAGCATATCTATTGACCAGTGTCCGGCGTTTGTTCGCAGGGGGATTTGTTTTCCCCCGTCGCTGGTCAAAGCGTTTGGCTGCTTTTGTGTAAGCAAATATTCCGCCCAAAAATCCAATGAAGAGACTACACCGGAAACAATAGATGACTGCGTTTTATAACATATAACAAGAAATAGTAGTTGATAATCCAAGGAGATTTGCCAAGTATCTTAACCAATACTTTTCCTGTTTCTGAGCTTTTTTGAATTACTTAACATTTCGGACACTTTATACAGGAAATAGCTTGGGTGACCCTAAATCTGTTCTAAAAAATCACACAAGAACACAAATTCTAATTGTAGATACATTTTCTAGATGCCAACTGAATTTATTTCGAGTGCGCCATAACAATTTCTCATTCGTTTCCTGTCCGTGGGAATGGAACTGAAATTGGGGTTTATGCAAAAATGAGCAAATTGCATTTTATTCCATGCGAAACGGCACGGAAAAAGGAGGAACTGAAAATGCCGCTGAGTTGGCAGAGCTTAACCCAGAGCTTGGCTAGCGCAATTCTGGGAGGGATTGGCTGGCGGTTGGGGGAGTGGCACTGGGGTGGAACCGCAACAGTGGCAAAATGGCCTGGCACTTGGTCAGTTTATTGCATTTAGTCAAGTTTTGTTGTTTGCATGGACGATTGTTGCCAACAAATGAAATGCGGTGTTTCGAGGGCGGAAAAGCGGAGGAAACCCAAGCTGAGGGCCAGCAAATTTGATTTCCACACACAAACACACAGCGACCCCTAGGAACGATTCCATATTTGTTGAGGGCTCAAAGCAATATGCACAACATGCATTCCATTTGTTTTTTGTGTGTTATTAAAACTTTTGCAAGTTGGTTTTCCTCCTTTTTTTTTGTTGTTGTTGTTGCCCGCTCATTCAATTGAAATGCAGTCGAACAAAGAGCCAAAAAAAAATGGAGGAAAACCAAAGCCAAAGAGATGCAAGTGCTATGAAAAATTCATTGCCATCAAAAATGGCCATGGAGAGTGCTACTTAAATCGAATTACATTTGCCAAATGAAATTTAAAGAGCCAGAGACAAGCTACCAAAGCCTCGCCGAGTGAATAATGACTGTTACAAGCGCTGGCAATAAATAGGATCCCCAATCCTAGCATCCACCCCACTCCTTCCTTCCACATTTCCCGCTTAGCCAAGCATCCAAAGCCTACTGTCTGAGCCCTCCGGGCTTAATGTCTACAATGCTGCGTTCCCTTCGCCCAACTCGAATATGTGGGTGTCGGGCAAGTGCATTGGCTGTTGTTTAACCTTCGCCGAAAGCCCCGCCAGCTGTTGGCCACTTGCCTGGCTCCCAGCCAAAATTCCTCTTGGCTGAAAGACAATGCACTAAACTAGGTTCTTACCCGAAAAAACATTTCCATCCCCATCTCTTTGTGGGTCTTATGCAATTTCAGCCCCAGGAGGTGTGCCTTATTGAAAAATCATTCTACCTGAGAATCACCGACATGGCCAATTGGGCACATTAATTGCACACACTAAAACCCACTAGGAGCGCCCTTTTGGATTCCCTCTCAGTTAGACAAGAGCGTCGGCCATAAAATCGGCCCTTCAGCAAATGAAATTTTACGCAATTGGCCACAGAAGTTGAAACATTTTGCGGGCTAGGTTTTTATTTTCAATTTACCAGTTGGACAGTGGTTGCCATTTCATGGCCAGCTCACATATCCACATCCTTAACCCATTGATTGCACAGGGAAATAAAAATAGAAGATACACCATTTCAGGATTTTAGATCCCCATTAAATTGATTCTTTTGAAATCAGAATGAAATTGATTTTTAATGTGGACTTTGAACCAATTAGTATGCAACATAAAAGCAATAAGGTAAGGTAATCAAAATACAAACTTCTATTACCAATTTTACCAACTAAAAAAGCTGCTTAGATTTGATTCTCACCAAAACCAGATATATTATATAACTAACTTTCGACCATAATTGTTCGCAACTCTTTGTTTTAGTGTATATTTTCGACAATCATTTAAACTGTGCAAAATAAGTGAAACAAATCAACCTCAACATGAGGCTAATGTTTGTTTTTCATTTTAGAGATGCGTTTACTTAATTTTTAATGGTTGGATTGATTTGATTTGGATTTAATTGAAATTTTTATACCCTTGCAGAGGGTATTATAATTTTGACCAGAAGTTTGCAACGCAGTGAAGGAGACATTTCCGACCCTATAAAGTATATATATTCTTGATCAGCACCACCAGCCGAGTCGATCTAGCCATGTCCGTCTGTCCGTCTGTCTGTCCGTCTGTCTGTCCGTCTGTCCGTCTGTCGGTTGCTATGTAAACTAGTCCCTCAGTTTTAAAGCTATCGGGCTGAAACTTTGCACCAACCCTTCAATCTGTTGCAGGTAGTATATAAGTCGGAACGGCCGGAATCGGAACACTACATCACTACATAGCTGCCATAGGAACGATTGGGAAAAAGTGCCATAATTTCGTCATTTTTCAAGATAATTTATTTATTTTTTGGTAAACTCTATTTAATAGCAATTTTTGACATATCCTAAAAGTTTCATCAAAATCGGACTACTATATCCTATAGCTGCCATAGGAAAGATAGGAGAAAACGGGTCATTGAGCATAACTCTGGTATTTCTTAAGACAATTAATTCATTCTTGAGAAAAACAGTTTTCATAGACATTAAAGCCTTTTTAGAAATTTTAAAACCAAAAGTCGGATCACTATATCCTAAAGCTGCCATACAATCGATGGAACAGCTTAAAGGCAACTGGTCTGCAAGGGTATTCTAAGCTTCGGGTACCGAAGCTAGCCTTTCTTTCTTGTTTCATTTTTTTTGTGCATTTTAAGGGGTGTCAGTTTTTGTTCTGTGTGAGTGGATAAGTAATCTATCGAATTAATGAGTCAAACTCTCAAGTTCAGTGCGGTCCGCTATTGACAGGCTGCTGAGCTTAAGTGCTCCTAACCACGGTGCAGCTGCAAATCCGATTGCAATTGCCATTAGGAGCCCGACCGCGGGACGCCCACAAAGAGGCCACGCCCCCGCTTAATGATGCTTGATTTAATTAATGCCGCACTACCTACGAGGAACCTAGCGGAACGGAGTTGGCCCGGGTTGGCCCCCCACTTGGGAGTCGGAATCGGGAATGCTGCGTCCGGATGGCAATTGGAAATTGTGAGCGGCAGTTACGGGTGGTGAGAGCGGAAAGCGGCAGGATGAACCACATTGCCATTTGCTGATGATGATAATTTATTGCCCCGAAGGGCTTACCAAGCTCCCCATCTCTCGCCCCCAGAGCTCTCTCGCTTTTGCCTTCCTGCCGGCTCCTTGGAGGAAACGATTTCCGTTTTGGGCGGCCCCAAGCGTGGGCAAATATTTGCAATGGCTTTCTATTTCCCCAGCCTGGCCAAACAAATTGTTTACAATATTTATTGTTTGTTCGATGTTCTGCGGCCGTTGACAATGATGAAATGGCACTGGCACTGCCAGTGGCCGTGGCGAAGGAAACTTGGGCGGATCCAGACCCAGTCGGGAAATCAGAGCATGTGACTTGACCAAAACCGAGAAGGGATCCCAGGCGCAGGACGGAGAGAGGGAGGAAGCAGGACACGGGGCCCAGGACAGTTGGTTGTCTGGTTGTCTGGGTCCGGGCAATCGGACGGCGTCAATGCTCATTTCCGTCGACATATTTTCATTTCCTTTCGACTTTTTGCCCCGTTTTCCGTGGCTGTTTGTCCAAGGATTACTAGCAGCTGGCACTCCCTTCCGCTCGTCCCGCGCCTGTCGTCCGCAGCGTAAAATGTAATTCATTAAACTTTATTGTCCAACGTTTTCCACTCGCTCTCATTTTCTCGTTGACCTCGCTTTGAGTTCGACTTCAGTTTAATTTGTTTTTGAGGCCGGAAAACCTCATTTATGAGCCATGTACGCGAAACTTTTTGGCGAGACGCAACCAGCACAGCACAGCGCAGAACAGCCCAGGAAAATATTAAACAGAAAATCATAATTAAAATTTTCAATAAAATCTCTGTAAGCGGACCCCGTAAAACAAACAGAACCGCATTCGCTGGCTGCTAATTATAAATTATAATTTCCCCGATCCTTTGTTGCCAAAATTAATCTTAATGAAATTATTCAGACAAAAGTTTTTGTGCAATCGCCGGGGCGGGATTTTGGGACTGATTCGTTCGCCTGCCCCACGGCAATTAATTTCGCTCAACATCCATGGACAAACAGAGGCACGTTTCGATAATGAAAGCCACAAACGGCCACGCCCCTTCCATTCAGGAGAGGGGGCACACGCCCCCAACTAATTGTGCTAACAACTTGATTCCAGCTGAGCAATTTTCCACACTCAGCAGTCGGTCTCAAAAATAGCCTACACCACATAAAAGTGGCCCGAAAAAAAGTTTCTAGTGTGTGCGAGTTGGGGGACAGCCCCAAAAAGTATGCTATCTAATTGTTAAAGCATCAAGCTAAATACCAAAAATGGTAGAACGTCCGGCCGAGACTGGCAGATGGAAATCAGGCACTGCAGTTTCATAAATTTGAATTTCAAATTTAATACCCACACGCATAGATCGAAAGGAGGATTCCCAGGGACTCGACTCACAGATACCTAAAGTTAATTGCTACGAAGAAACAGAGCATGGGAAGGAGGGAGAGAGGGTATCCTGTTGGCCATAATTATCTTCTATCTTCACTCTCCACGAATCTGGACTCTGCTGCTGACAGACAGACAGACAGATGGACTGATATCTTCAGCCTGTTGCTGACGTGCAAGTGCCTGGAGGGACTAGCATGCCCATTCTGGACTTTCTCCGTTCGAGCACGGGGTATGCGGCAAAGCAAAGTTTTCCCTCGATGCTTAAAGTTGGAAAGTTCCATCCTTATGCAAATTGATTTGTGTCGTGTGTTTCTGCTACAATTTTACCTTGTGCGTGTGTGTGTGTGTGTGTGCGGGGGCAGTGTGTGAGCCTTTATTCATATGTGTATTTATTTGATTAAGGTTTGTATGGCTGGCATTTTAAGTTTACATTGTAAACTCGAAGGCAACACAGAACTATTAACAAGACATAGTCGGGGATAAATTAATTAAAATGTCAACCTGACTTTATCTTTCGCTTCCCATGTTGCCGAAACCAATTTCAGTGTGTACCGAAACTTGACAAAAGTTCCCTCGGCCCATATCCTTGGGGGCTTTCGAGTGGAGGATCTTTAAGGCCTGGCGGGCATAATTTAAACCCGCAAAAATACGAAAACAGGTCTATGAATTTTTTATGAGCACCCACTTCCTTTCTTTTGGCTGACTGGAATGCAAAATACATAAAATTAAAATAGCTTGTGATTGTGTTTTTTTTTGTGCGAGCTTGCGATTACATATGCATACTTCCACATAGTCATTTATTATACATATCGTCCAGTATAAATACTATATATACTTACTTCTTTCATTTGTATTTACGCAGGTATCGAGCGGATGGGGCCCTGCAGTCGGAAATCGGAAACTGCAGCTAATTAAAGTTTAGCGACGGTCAAAGCCAATTAATTGCAAGTGACACCTCTTACAGTGGCTCACAATTAAATGCGGTCACACGGTCGCCTCGGGGTGTTTGCGTTACATTTGTTTTCTTATTTTCTTATTTTGATTTCAATAAGTTCCCCCATCAAAATCAACCGAACCAATGATTAACTGGAAAGCTTTCGCTGCCATATCCATATATATCCAATATAAACACGCAATATACACCAGTGTATATATACAAGTATATATGCATAGTGGACTTTATGCAAACTTTGCTTGTACGTGCGTGACGAGGTGGTAAACAAAACGTAAATAAATTAATTGGGAATTTCAATTTCAATTGAGACAGCGGAAATTCGGTTGCAGCCGACAGAAGGAAGGACGGCTGGCAGCGGAAATCTGAAACATTTTAGTGATTATCAGTAAATATAAATCCATATTACACACATACTATACACGTATATACATACAACTGCTGCCGGATGATGCATGGATGCGAACAATTGTGCCAATTTAATATTCATACATATATGAATGTTATTCGAATCGGAATGGATTGCAATCCAAACCAAATAGTAGAGCGAACAGAATTCGAAACAAAAGGATTATTTAGCCCGTAATCTGACAACAAAACTATTTGCAATTTCAATGAAATATTTATCTCTAAAATCTATGTAAAGGTTCGGTGTTGATAGAGCTTAAGTATTTAAGAATTTTCGTGTGATGCTTTTCATTCGTTCAATTGATTTCAAATCAAAGAGAAACATTGGAAATATACACTTGTGTTGGAAAATGGAGCCACAAACTGCGTCCCCGCATATTTTTTGGGTTGCGGATTGGGGAATCGGAATGGGGGTTCAAGGGTCGGTCATGGGCCGGGCTCGTTGCTTTTGCTTTTGCTGTGGCCGGAATGCCATAGCCATAGCCATAGCACACAACGCCAACAGCCATTAGCTTCAATTAAGCGTTAACAACTGACTGACTGACTGGCAGGCGGGCTGATGGACAGATTCTGGAGATAACAGGCGGTACAAACATAAAATGCAATCTGGCCGAGATAACTGGGCCTGCACCATCTGTGGGCTGTTGGCTGTGGGCTGAGCTCTGGCCATTTGGCAAGTGGCTCCCCGTTGGCCAAGTTCGCTCCATTACGCAGCCACAAATTACGAATCGGAAGGAATACCCTGCGGGCAGAGATAAAAGGTGCTGAAAAGACCATCAACTGCTTAAAATGTAATCAGAGTTCGGTTTGACAGTGAACCATATCTTATCGGTTTGACATGCGCCCGGGGCTTTAAAGTGAATCACTGAATCAATTTTGGACCGAGCCGAACCGAACCGAGCCGAACAAAACAACTCATCCGGTCAAGTGCTGGGTCATTTAACCGGAATGGATAATCTGGGGAACGTCCTCGTGGTGCTCTGCATCCTCAGCTTTCTGCTCTTCCTGCTGCGCGTGAGTTGGGAACCTCGAGCCTTGACCTCGCACCTCTTGCCAAATTGAGCTGAACCCTCGAGTATCCAATTACAGGTGCTACTGATTACCTGTCGCTCCTACACGATGTCGCTGCGCCTAAAGGAGGAGCAAGGTAAGTGAACGGGGCATCCGATGGGAGCAAACATAAATATTTGCCATAGTTGGGCCACTGAACTCGTTCTTGAGATCTCTGGAAGAGAGAGAACGGGGGAGAGCGCTGGCCTCCATAAATCATGGCGGACATTAATAAGTATTTATGTGTTTGTGTGCGAGTATATATCTATTTGCGCACATTTATCATATCGCCTCATTAGATAAATTGCGAACACGAAATAAAAACAAAGCCCTGGCTCGGCACTGGTTTTGTCACCTTATCAGCTAATGATTACAAAGCAAATATGTATGTTCTTCGGTGCGGTGCGGTGCGCTGTCTGACCCATGTCCGGATGGGCCATCGATTCCATGGGCAGTAGTTCAGGCTAGTCGGGTTCGTCGGTTGGTTCTGTCGAAAAGGGTTTCCTCCTCAATCACATTCATCAGAGCGGAGTAATCTTCAACTAAAACATGGCACCTGCCACAAATAGCACGGCCAGCATTTTTGCGAGCACAATTGCTCCACTATTGAACACTACAGTCAGCATTGAAAGTACGAACTACACCATTGCCCCCACCACCACCACCACGCAGTTTCCGCAGTTGATTTATTACGACGGTCCGTACTTGGGCTGGTATTCCAGCTATGTCCTCTACATTGTGCTGGTCTTCATGTTTGTCATTGCCCTGCCCCTGGCCGTGATTATGGTAAGTCAATCGCAAACCGGACATCCTCTTCCGCTGCTAATGATTCACTTACTCCACCGAAGAGCTCCGCGAAACGCAAGCGGGAGGCGAATGCCCGAAGCCTTGCCCTCCAGAGACAACGAGGTAATTTTTTGTTCCTTAAAGCTTGTCAGGATTTTGTACTTTTAATTTAGGGACCCACAGCTAACTATACAAACTAAACAACCTGCTTGAGAGCTTCGAGGAAACCGAAGTTAATCAGCCCCAGGTAGAGGTAGTAGCAGTTGAGCTTTAACAGCTCCCAACGCTCGCGGAGTCGCAACCAAAGGATCCGCGTGGAGCCGGAGGTGGCTTTCTGGGTCCTTTGCTCGGCATACGAGGACTGCACGCAGCACTTGGACATCACCCAGAAGGCGGTCATGCGGTTCTGAGTGCGCAGCGTGGACTCGATGCCGCGGATCAGGTCGTTCGTCTTCAGAATGAGCAGCATCTGGCGGTCCACCTGCTCCAGGACATCGGAAATGTGCGGCAGCACCAGCGACGTGTTGTTCTGCAATGTGTTCTTCTGCAAAGGAAATTGAGCAAGGATAATCTATGAAAAAAAGCTCAGCAACTATGACAGATTGAACTCACTTCTTCTTTGGAATACTTGACTTTGGTGAGGCCCTGCATCACCGTCTCCCAAGGCCGTCCTGTCACCATGCACGCAAACAGACCGTACAGGTCACCCTGGAAAATAGGTTAAAGAGAGTTTTAGAATCTAAAAAACCACCGGAAGCAATCGAACTCACCTTGATGCCGAGCTGCTCGCTATGCTTCCGCATTGCCTTGCGGTCCACGTTGAGAATACTCAGCCAGAGATTGGAGTAATCGTAGCGGAACTTGTCCGTCAGATTGGCATACAACCCATGGTCCAACAAAACGAGCTCCAAGCTGTTTTGCGGTGTGCGTCTCACTAGTATATTGCCCGGATGGGGATCACTGTGCACGAAGCCGGTGTGGAAAATCATTTCAGAGTACAGCTGCCCGATGCGATTGGCCACCGCAAAGGGGTCAATTTTGTTCTGCCGAATATAGTCCAAGTCAGTGACATGGCCACCCTCCAGATACTCCATAACTAGGACGCGCTGTGAGCTCAGACTCCAGTATATCTTGGGCACCCGCAGCCAGGAATACTTCTCGAACTGCTTGGCCACCTTCTCGGCGTTGCGACCCTCGTTGAGGAAGTCCAGCTCGATGGGCAGGTTTTTCTTGGACTCCTCTACCAGCCAGTGAATCTTGAAGTCGGGGAAAATTCGCGCCAGCACATTCACCGCCAGCTCCATGGTCTTCATGTCCACGCGGGAGTTGCCTTTCACATACGGATGTTGGACTTTGACAGCCACCACCTCGCCCGTCTTCAGCCGGGCCTTGTGCACCTGGGCTAGAGAGGCAGTTCCCAGTGGCTCCGGCTCGAAGCTGTCGAATATGTCCTCCGGATTACAGCGCAGATCCTGCCGGATAACCTTGTACAGGTCTTCAATTGGATTCTGGGGCGCATTCGAGTGAAGAATCTTCATGGTCTGAACGAACTCCTTGGGCAGCAGGTACTCCAGAGCGCCGATGTGCTGGCCCACCTTGATGTAGACGCCCCTGTTGGTGCAGATCAGCTGCAGCAGCTTCTCCGCTGCGATCTTATGGACGCGACTCTTCTCCGCTTTGTACTCGGGCGTCGTCTTGTCCCATTCCCTGTAGTAGAGTTCCCGCTTGTAGGTGAGCGCCACATCCACGACCGCGGCGGCAGAGCGGGAGAGTCGCACGATGCCCAGGGAGTTGGGATCGTAGTCATTGGTGTGCAGGCTCCAGCCAGCGGAGGCCAGTCCGGTGCCCAGAATGCCGTAGCCCAGAAAGCGGCGCAGCAGCATCTCCTCCGGCTGCAAAAAAGAGAGTGGTGAGACTTCTTAGACGCTCGGTGATTAATTGCTGGCCGTACGGGCTCAGTGAAGCGTGCGAAGTCAACAGGTTGTCGATGCCAATTAACCTTTGCTGAGCTCCGGGCTTTCACCTTCGATTAGCGCGCACTTCCCGGGGAAATGCGAAGCTCTCTTCTATTTTGACACACGTTTTGCACTTTGCCCCCGCACTGACAAAACCTGTTGCATCTTTGGATGAGCCATAGCCAAACCGTTTCATTTACATTTTCGGTAGTTCGGGGCGCCACATGCACCTAAACTTTCACCTCGACGATTTGGCCAGCGTCCATTATGTAAACATGAATGAAGGTGAGCCATCGGCAGTTGGCAAGCGCCGTCTGCAGTTTCACTTACTCGATTCTGTGCGCTTCAGGTGGCGCCGTCTTCCAACGACGGTGTAGGTGTGGTAATAACAAGACTCTCTGATTAAATTCAAGCGTTTTAACTTTCTGGGCCCCTGCTGCGGAGGCAACAGCTGATCTGCTGACGTCACAACAGACCCCATCAGCTGCGCTAACAGCATGTTAACGGTTAACAGTTATTGGTTAAGGAAGCTGGTTTTAAATGAAATGAACAAATTTGAAACTAATTTTGCAATAGAACTTTTACTTGTGATTTGAAAATCGTTATATGCTAAATTGTTATTTCAGTTATATTTGATAAAATTAACTTCAACTAATCGCAGTCTCACTTAATTTACAATATCCTGTAATCGTTGACAATTCGTTCAAACGGAAATCGGTTACTGGAAGCGGTTATTTAAATGGATGAAACAAACTCAAAACAATTATCAAGATATGGAATAGAAATTAAAAAAGTTTAAGACCGATTTTGTGTTTGATTAATTTTCTCCATATGTATTTAGTGAAGTAAACTTTAGCTAATCCCACTGCCATTTCACAGTTAACAGTTATAAGAAAATTAAACTAAATTTAATTTTAAAAAAATCCTATTTTACCTATTATTTTAAGAAATTAAGAATTAATTAATGTATATCCTGTCATCCTACTCCCGCAGCACGTCGCCAAATGGAAATCGAAGTGACGAACAATAACTGCAACAACTGCTCCGGCGCTTCCGGCGGAGTTGCAAATGTATGCGTGAATAACCAGGTCAGTGTGCTGCCCAAGACCTTAGACTTGCCCCCCAGCTACGATGAAGCAGCCTTCAGTGATCGGAAGCAGGACAGCACCCTGACCCTTGCCACATGCCTGGAGGCCAGCAACCCAAATCTGGCTGAAGGAGGAACCAACGAGCCGCCTCCAGTCTACGAAGCAAACGTGGCCACCACAATGACCACAACCACGACCTCGACGTTCCTGGTGAACGGCCAACCGCCGGTGGTGTAACTCAGCAATTCGATTTGGAGCAATCCAGCATACATCTATATTTTCGCTTATATATACAAGCTATGTACAGCAAATGTAAATAAACTTTGTTTCACGCCAATTATTGTAATGAGCACGATTAAATACAGTAAATGAATTTTTGATCTTAACTTAGCGATTCTTGAAAATATTTTAAGAAATAGTTAATTGGACGAAGCAATAACTCGATAAATAAAGAATTCATAACCGAAACTAGTTTACGTACATAAATTATGAAATGCAAAAACAAAAACTAAACTAAAAACTACAAATGGCAAATCAGCAACGCAGAATTTCATCTAGTGTGGGTCCCCAGCGACCATAAGGGTCTTTCGGCAATAGAAATATGTTGTCGCACCAAGAGTAGCCAAGCACCCGGCTCTCCACGATCTTCTTAAAGGCAGGATTCTCGTTGATCAGGTCCCTGTAGTTGTCATTCGACACGACGGCAGCATTCCATTCGTATGCCAGCTGCAAAATAAAGCTGGAGAAAGGTTTTTGTCATAAACATAAGCAAATAAGTGTGTTAAAGCAGCTCACCGATCGTCATAGCTGGTGCTCATCTGGCCAGGAATGTTTTTGCACGGCGTAAAAACAATCTTGCCCTCCTTATACAGCTGATCGAGCAGTTCGGGATTCGAGGATTTGGTGGCGTTCTTGCGGAACAAAGGGATTACAGCCTTCACATTGTGGCCAATTTTGTCGAAATACTGAATGCAGTATTTAATGCCCTCAGATGAGAACACATTGGATCTTCCATGACTATTAAAATAATAAAAAGTAAATTTTACTCATAATTTGAAGAGTTTGATAATACTCACGCAAAGGCCACATTGCTACCGTCGATTATAATGGACCTTTTATTGGACTTGGCCGTGCTATTGGTATCACCAGTCGTCTCCTCGGGATTGTATGTATTCCTGTTGTAATCACCTAGTTGCTTTTTCTCTGCAGTAGTAAATAGGCTATCGTTCATTCGCCTATTGACTTTTCTGGACGGCCCAGCACCTGTTGAGCTTCTTCTTTTCCTGTCAATTTTTACTTTTGGCTCATCAGATGGCAACGGGATGAAATCCTCACCCTCAATGGGGTCCTCTACTATGATCACCGAATCGTTGTCATCTTTGGGTAACTGAATTGGCTTTGGTATTGATTCACTGTCATCCAAAATGACACAGGAGATGTCAGCGGACTCAGATTTAAGGATGGTGGAGTACAGCAATGCATTTTCTGATTTTGGCTTTCTAATTAGAGCAGTCTCTCGATGGCTATCTTCGAATATAAATCCCGTTTTCAAAACATTATTTCTATTTTCACTGCTACCCTCTTTTTTGTTTCTTCCTTCGTCCTCATCAAGATTTATTGTGACTTTAGGAGATTCCACTAAAACGCAATCGTCGTCGTCGCTGCTGAGCAATTCCTCAACAATCTCTCCATCCTCGATGGTATCGTTCTGATTTTCTTGAACATTTTCACTTTCCTGTTTTAAAGACGACTTTAATTGATATAAAATACAAGACGTATTTTTTCCAGCTTACCTTTTGAGGTCTGTAAAACTTTGGTTTGGGCAATACACCATTCTTGGTCGGCGAGTTCTTTCGGAAATCCAACTTACGCTTAATATGAGAATGCTTTTGCACGTTGTACTTTTTTTTAATCGAGCTTAAGAGCTTTGCGACATAATCACGCTCGAGCTTCTTTTTGTGTGCCTTCGACTGAAGTCTTTTGGGCGATTTCTGAGAGAGAAAGAGTTATTGCAAGAATAAAACATTCATTTGATGAAAATTACGTACCACAACCCGCTGTTCTTTGAACTTCCTAAATCCACGAAGATAAGTCGGGGCTGGCATTTTGGGGCTGTTAAAGGTGACACCTGTGTTCCTGTCGGTTTGTGTTGCTTTCTATTCAAGGGAATAAGATTTATTTTGAAATTCTACGAAACTCAATCGGTAACATGTTTTGAAAGTAATCCTGCGGTCACTTTTCATACTTACTTCTTATTGATTTTCTTAAGGGTTTTGAGAGGTGCTTTTGAGTGAAACATTCGGTTTTTTTTTGGATACGTCATATACATCAAGTTTATTAAGAGAGCTGGAGAGTCTACAGGGCTTACGTATATATTCTAGGCGTACACACTAACTAGGAAAGTGATTTTGATTTCATCTGACTTAAGAGTAAACTAAGATTGATTTCGCTAGAGCATGTCAAACGAGGTAAAACGGCCAGCAAATATACAACTAAATAGCAGTAAAAAAGCAGCCCTTCGCATCCTAAATCATCCAACTCGCGGCAGCCTCCGGCACTAATTACTGCTGCTGCTTCAGTTCGCGGACCTCGTTACGGATATTGGTACGAGCCAGGGCCTCGTACTTGTCATGATACTCATCGGTGGCGTAGATGGAGGGTATCATCAGTAGAGTCTCCAGCACCTTGATGCGCATGGCCTTGTAGGTGGCCTCATCGAGATTGGCATACTCCGAGCGCAGCAGAGTGGTGTAGTGCTTGTAGTCCTCCGGCTGGGAGCTTTGGGTGGTTGAATAGGGGGATGAGAGGGGTGGCGGTTTGAATGAGAGATACTCACGCAAGCACCACCAGGTCTACGTCTTGCAACAAGTTGGCCTCGTCGTCGTGGTCCCAGGTCAGCTCATTGTCGGGAGTCTTGCGGCCCAGCAGATTGCACACCAGACTCTTGGCGTAGTCCTGTGGACAACGATTATATGTTCCAGCAAGAGAAAACCACTTTTTTACTGCCCCTGCTACTCACATCCTCGATGAGGGCATCGACACAGAACTCCTCGAACACCTCGCAGTTCTGCTCCGCGCAGTTGCGGTTGCCATC
Source organism: Drosophila setifemur (assembly GCA_021224005.1). Lineage (NCBI taxonomy): Eukaryota > Metazoa > Arthropoda > Insecta > Diptera > Drosophilidae > Drosophila > Drosophila setifemur. The sequence continues at coordinate 15,009,765 of JAJJHY010005742.1, forward strand.
GAAGTGGTAGTACTGGAAGAAGGCCGCCAGCACAATATTGGGATTCTTCACGCCAGACAGATGCGACACCTTGCGCTGCATCATCTCCTTCCAGTTGTGGTAGGCGCGCGTCGGGCTGTCTACGTTTAGGTGCTCTTGGATGCGGGCAAACCACTCGTTGGCCACCTGCTCCGGCACATCATGGTGATCGCAAACTTTCTTCCAGATTTTTTCCATTTTAGGTGGGATTTTTTCACTGCTTTTGGCCACTGGGATTTTCAAGCGATTACAAGTCGACGACGGGTCTGGAACTTTTCAATATTCACTTTTCGCTGGGAATGTTGGGTGTTGGGCGCCGGCGTTTGCGCACTGCCAAAGTGGCCCCAATCCCCACAAACCCCCAATCACTCGCGGGAATACAAGAACTGCGCGGCGCAGAGACACAAACTCCAATAAAACAAGGAATATCCTAACTCTAGGGTAAACTCACCGCGATCGCCTGGTAGGGGGAACCGTTTTTTTGAGGTTCGCACAGCTTGCGCAGTATTTCGGAGGCTTTGGCGGATGCCAAGCCGTGCTTGTGCCAGCGTTGATTACCCTTCTTTCGAATCTGGTTTTCCCTTTTTCTGCCCATTCTACGGGAAATGCGTCAAATCGTGGAAACTATTGATCTCTATTCGGACCACCTGATGAAGCATCACATTACGTAGTAGTGTGGGAAAATGCGAATTGACAATGTTTTGTCAGTGTCACTTTTCAGCACTGTCTATTTAGTCACAAACCAATTTAGTCTCCGACTGGCCCTGATATACGTTATTTCTAACTTTATAAGACTGTTGCTATCGATTTCGCAATTCTCGATGACGATACGCATATGTAAATTTCGATTTTACCATCCTACTTGACAACCCTAATTGCTTTGGACGAAAACAAATTATTGCCGAAATCATAAACAAAAACGCCAAGGAGAAATGGAGCGCTCTTAGAGGATTAATAGACCCATTGGTTGCAACATGACAGCCTGCGTGCTCTGCTTGGTGTGCTCCGACGCCAACTATGGGCTACTGTCCGCGGAAGGCGTCCGGCTGAACATTAGGGACATTATCACCAAGCACTTTTCCTTTTTCGAGGTAAGCTGCGCGACATGAGCGAAAGAGCAGGTGCTAACCGGACGATCTTATTGTACTGCAGCTACCCAGTGCGGACAGCGATGCGGAGGTCATCTGCCGGGAGTGCTGGGGCAGCGTCAGCACCTTCGACGCGTTCCACCAGCGGGTCTTCAGCATCTACCAGCAGCGCAGGGACGACTCGAAAAGTGTGCCCATCGAGTTTTGCGGGGAAACGGAGGCCATCAATCCACTCTTCTCCGTCGAGCTGGATGCCTTGGCCGAGGGATTCTTCGCGCCCAGTGAGGTCAAGGTGGAGGTGAATGAACTGGAGCCGCTCCCGAAGATTGAACTCCTCGAAGACCCGGTGGAGACCGAATCCAGGATAGCCACTAAACGATCTAGCGCCCAATTCGAAGGCCCCACGCTACCAAAACGTCGGGTTAAAAACGAAAAACCAGTGGACAGTGATTCGGATGTTCCGCTGGCGGAGTTTCTTGGTGCAGAGATTAAAAACGACTCCATTGTGCCAGCTAAGGAGTCGGGTCGCCCTGTGCGAAGGAGCACGAGACGGGGACGACCGCCCAAGGCAAAGCCGGAGATGCCGGCTCCCTCCCCCAAAAAGGAATTACAATCGGATGATGATGATGATGGCTTTAACGACAATAACGACATGGAATTCGAGCCTCCGGAGGCAGTCCTAGGCACAGACGACAGTGCCAGTTCCTCCAGCGGCAGCAGTGACGATGATTCGGACAACAGCTTGCCGGACATTTTGCCGGAGGAACGGTACGCCGAGATCCCAAAGCGGGTGGTGGTCAAACCCAAAAAGTACCGAAAGCGCGAGAAGCCCTTGGTGCCCCCTGTGCGCATGAGTCGCGAGGAGATCGAGCGACGGAAGCTCCAGCAGAACGAGTACGATGAGATTATCCTGCAGTTCTTTAAGAAATTACCCTGCCCCGTTTGCAATCTGCTGGTACAGAATTTCGCTGACATGCGGCGCCATCAGCGTTTGGCCCACAGCATCGAATCGGGCTTCCTAGACTGCTGTGGCAAGAAGTTCCACATCCGCAAGGCTTTGGCGGAGCATGTGCTAGTGCACAAAAACCCGGATCACTTCATGTGCTCGCAGTGCGGGCGGGTGTTCCAGGACTCGCGTGCTCTAGAGGTGCACGAGCAGACGCACACGAACCCGGAGGTCAAGACGGAGCCAAAGGAGAAGCCGGTCTACCAGTGCGACAAGTGCCCGAAGAGCTTTACCACCAAGGCGGCCATCGAGTACCACAATGTGTCCAAGCATGTGCCCAAGTCGGAGTTCAAGTACTCCTGTCCAGAGTGCAACAAGAAGTGGGTCATCTTTTAAAGCTTTACATTAGAATAAGATACAATTCTCGAATGCTTTCAGAATTCCCACGGAGCGAAAGCTGAAAGAACACATGCGCTACATGCACGACCCGGAAACGGCTATAATTTGCGACAAGTGCGGGAAGACGCTGCGCTCCCAAACGAATCTCAAGAAGCACCACGAGCTGGAACATTCCGACGAGCCCCGCCCCAAACCTGTACCCGTCCAGTGCGAGATATGCGGCACCTGGTTGCGCCACCTCTCTGGTCTGAAGCAGCACATGAACACGGTGCACGAGCCGCCGGGCGGCGAGCATCGGTGTCACATCTGCAACAAGACCTCCACCAACTCCCGGGCCCTCAAACGGCACATCTACCACAACCACCTTTGCGAGCGCAAGTTCAAGTGCGGGATGTGCGAGAAGGCCTTCAAGCGGCCGCAGGACCTGAGGGTAACTAAAGCGAAAGTAGCCAAGAAATCTGAGATTAATGTGCCTCCCTTAGGAACACACTTCCACGCACACCGGCGAGGTGCTATACACCTGCCCCAACTGTCCCATGACCTTCTTTTCCAACGCCAATATGTACAAGCATCGCCAGCGTCTGCACCGCGCCGAGTGGGAGGCGGACCGCAAGAAGCCTTTGCCGCCGAATATCATGAAGATATCGCAGGGCGCAACCACGGCGATGAAGAAACGCCAGGCCAGCAGTGGCCTGTTCCCACACTCGGATCAGAAGCAATAGCAGTGGCCCATTTACGACATATAGTAGATAAATTGTCAAACATTATTATTAACTCGCACTTAACACAGATAAGTTAAGCCATAAATAAGTAGGCCCGGACATATTTACATCGATTTATGCGTTTTGTGTGCGTTTGGTATCTTATCTAGTTGGCTAGTCGTCCTGCGGTATCCGGATGGCCTCGCACATGCCCTCCTCCCGGTGGATGCTCGCCCAGTGCTGGGAGAGCTCCCGGCTGATGGCCTTCCGAAAGACCATGCACGAGATGTGCGGCAGCTTCTCGAAGCGCACCCGCAACAGGCCGAGCTTGGCCAGCGCGTACCGCCAGTTCTTCATGAGATGAGCGTTCTTGCCCACATGTTGGGAGTCTGGTGTGATGAGCACGAGGATGCCCTCGGGCAGAAGCAGGTCGTAGGCTTTCCGGCAGCAATCCAATCTCTGTTCGGCGCTGGGCATATACTCCAGCAGCAGGCTAAATATAACGCACTCGTAGTGATTCGCGGGGAGACTCCTGACACTGCCAGCCCGCACATCTGGTTCCTCCAAACCGGTCACCACGTCCACCTTGAGGAAATCCGCCTGCAACACATCCGGGGTGGCCGGGCACAGGTCCAGGGCAGTGACTTCTAGGTGGGGTGTGCTGCCAAAGGGATTGAAGCAACTGCCCACGTCCAGAACTCGCAGCCTGTCCGGCGGCTCCTCCATCCATTGGCACTCAACATTGCCCAACTGTCCCTCTGATTTGTAAGACTCCAAAAGGCGCTGCTCGCGCTGTCGCTTCTGCAGATAGATGCCCTCGGTGAAGAAGTACTTTGTGATGTAGTCGATGGCCCACTTGATGCGGCTGCGCGCCTGCAGCTCCATCTTGCCGTCATTGGTTTCCCATATGGTGGCCAGTTCCCGCATGGCCTTGGCGTACTCCGCCAGCCGTCGGGCATTCTGGGGACTGGTGTGCTCCTGCCAAGCCGCTGCGGCGCCGTGCTCCTTGGTCAGCTGTCGCAGGCTCTCGTGGCAGCTCTTCACAATGCTGGCAAGGCGCTGATGCTCCTCGGTGGCCATTGTAGCAAGCTCTGATTGGATTGTTTACTCCAGTTGAAATGGGAGCTAGCGGTGGAAGAGCAAACAACACCAAAGCAATCGATGGAAACCGATAGTATCGATAAGACTGGATTTGAAATCTTGCTAATGGCCACGGTCAACGGATTTTAAAATATTCCAAAGACCTTATTTGACAACTAGAAATATTAATTTAAACCAGTAATAACAATTACCTTTATTTAGATTTTTTTTTACTAACGGTTTGTGTTCAGAATGTTTTAATATAAAACTGTCCATATTTGTGCCCAAAACGACTAATAAATTATTTAAACTAAATAAATAAATAGGATAATTATAAAATTAGCATAAGTTAAAATTTTATTACTTAATATTTTGTTAACTATCCGTTAAAATAGACTGATGCTGGTTCATAATCCTCGGATTTGGTGAGTCTTCAAACCAGGACATAACATTGGCGCAAAGCGCAAGGACATCCATTCGGGGAGTGGCAGGAAAGACTCGTCCAAAACATTCCAGCATCATCGGCTGGCTACGCACTACCTCGTAATACTCCTCGGCCTGTATGTTGCCATCCTTATCCTTATCAAATTTTTGGAAGAACAATTCCTTTAAGTCCTGCGGAAATAATGTAATTGAAGTTATAAAACAAGTATTCAGCCCACTCACCATCCGCAGCTCCATGGCCTCTTCTTCGTCCTCGAAGTTCTCAAATAACTTGTCTAAATGGAAGGAGACTTCCTCGCCATTTAATTGACCCGTATCGGCTCTGTCATATACCTGAACATTCCCAAAGGTAAATTATTGATTTTATATATATATTCATTTTTTTTTTACTCACCGAGAAAGTAAACTTCATCTTAATTTCCAGATCTCTTGTAAAGTATATGGTAAATAGCTTGAAAAAGGACTCCAAACTGACGTGCTTTTCAGGTAAAAAATCGGAGGGATTATCGCTCGTATGTTGACATAATCGAAACACCAGCGACGAAACAATATTCCGATCTTCGATCTCAAAGAAAATATCCATAATATTGGACAGTTGGAATTTTGTCATGTATTTGGACTTTGGTCCATTAGCCAGAACGAACTTGTGGTAGATTAGCGCGATGCTCATTAGCTCGTTGTCACTGAAGATGCATTCCGGATCCTTCTTCGCCAGCGCGATGAAAGGGGAATATATGTAAGAGAATCGGGCATTTTCCACGTTGTCCAAGGTAATGTCAAGATCCTTCATTTTGAATTTTGCTCAATATCTATGCTAAATTTAGCGGAGCTGTTATAAAACAATTCGAAAGTTAGATATTTGTAGAACTAATACAATTTTGTACTTGTCATTTGAAATTACTTAAATTTCCGAGTTCTCTTCGATGCTAAGATTTCTCCTAAAACCGGTTTGATCAAAGATTTGTATCTTTTCACACACATTTAATCATGGGTGCCCTTAATCCTTTGCTAATCCTATTAAAACACAAGAGCCAACTGTTTACACACTATGTACTCGTATTTATTTATCTAATCGTTTAAGTTTACCTTGCTCTCGCCGGAATTACACCATTTATTAAGCTGAAGCAAGTGACAGGATATTACAGCGCTATACAATACAACACGACGTACAGTAACTTATGATTACAAGAATTATAAAAGATTCTCGCCTGTGTATGAACAAACATACAGTGATTTACATTTACGGCATACATATACGCACCCTACGTTTAAATGGTAGTTATGTAAAAAAATGCTTACAACTAAAAATAAAAATAATGAATACCTTTGTAAAAAATAATACAGTGGCCATAGAGAATACTGACTGAGGAGTAGTTTGCGTTCTGCAAGGGGGAACTTATTCAGAGTGTGTGCTTGAGTATTTTGTTTGTTTGTTTGCTTTCGACGACACAACCGCGTTTTGAATTGATCTCTTCGTCCATAGTTCTTAACAGATACAGATACAAATATATAATACTAATTTCTTGAAAATGCAATGTCTGTGAGTTCGGGTGGTGCAAAATGCACAGAAACAACAGTCCATCTTGTGTTGTGGCAGGCGGGCAGGCCGCAACCGTGGCAACTTGAGTGTGTGTCTATGAGTATTCGTATTTGTATTCGTATTCGCATCCGCGAGCTTCGGATGAGCTACATTTCGCTAAACGTATTTCAAGCTAAATTTTAAAGTACTGTTGATGATTCCTCTACATGCACTTACGAGCTAATTGCTGGCAATTCGTATCCTGTATGCATTCGAGCCCCCTAATTGCAGGCAGCTGTGTTGAGCGTAAGCGCCAGCGCTCCCTCCGCACTGGTCGATGGCACCACCATCGAGGGTCTGTCCGCCTGCCCGACCTCGTGGACATTGTTGTAGTCCGCTTTGGTATTGCACTTAGCCGAGCTCTGCTCCTGTAAGCTCCCGTTCCCATTTCCGTTCCCGTGCAGTCCGCTTCCTTTGAGGGCGTAGACTTCCAGGCGGGCCTCGTGCTCCCGCCTCTGCTGCCGCAGCCGAATGTCGTGCTCCTCGCGCATGTGCCGCAGCTTCAGGTCCTGCTCCTGCCGGTAGTAGGCCAGCTTCATCTCCTGCTCCATCTGCTCGAAGCGCAGCTTCTGCTCGTGCTCGCGTCGGGCATAGTCGATCTCGGCCAGACGGGCCTGCTTCAGCAGCTTGAACAGCTCCTGTCTGTACTTCTGCTCCGTTTCTGTGGTGCTGACAAGCTCCACTGGCTGGATGCAAGCATCCGCCGGGGCAATGGCACCCAGGGAGAACTGTTGAAGTGCGGTGGCTGGAACAACGCTGTTGGAGGCTTCGTTCTCGTCGGAGACAACGGACTGAGCCTGTGAAAGCTGTCGAGGAAGAGGGGATTTTGTTAAAATCTTTTTATCCCGGACAGCAGCACTAATACTCACGTTCCTCTGCCGCCGTTTTCGTGGTGGGGGCGCTGCCTTCTCGTTCTCCTCTCCCGTTTCGGCGGAGGCTTCCATTTTTAGGCCCAATGGTGACTGTTTGGCCTTGGCCCGTTTACGACGCTGGGCGGACGGCTGCGCAGCAGGAGCGCCCTCTTGCTGTGAGTCCCCATCTCCGCCAGCAGTGGAGGGTGGTGGTGAGGGAATGGCGATGGTGGAGGTCTGCAGCGTATCCTCGCTGGCATTTGTGGAGTTGGGCAGAGCGGCCAGGGGCATGTCCTCGTCCTCGTCGATGTCGAGCAGCTCCTTCTTGATGGCGCCATTCGTGTTGGCACTGCGCGTTTGGCTGCGCGAGCTGACAGGATCCTTTTGCATCTCCTCCAGGAACTCGATCATGCGCATGCCCTCCAACGCCTCGGACTTCGGGTGCTTCTGCTGGTGCTCCCGCTTCGCAGAGTTTTTCATGCTGCGCCACTGCACCTGGATCTGCTCGAGGAGCCTGTGCCGGAAGTTGAGGGCGTTGAACCTGGGGGAGGAGGAATCATTATACAAATGAAAATGGCCAGTGTTTTGTTGCGCAACTTACTGTTTGGTGATCTGGGACCAGGCCAGTCGCTTGGCCTTTATGCTCTTGGCGTCCACGCTGCGGTTCTCCACGAAGGCCACCTTGGACTTGATGACCTCCAGCAGGAGGCCCCTCTCGGCCTCCTCCCAGTTAAGGGAGCGTTTCTTGCGAGTGCCCTTCTTTTTGCCTCCCGCGCCTTCTTTTTCACCAGCATCCTCGGCAGCGTCCTCGGCGTTCTCCGCCCCCTCCCCCTCGCTGCTGGCCTTCTGCGGCTTCGACTCCATCTTCTCGTCCTCGTCGTCGTCCTCCGGTGGCGAGGACGATCCTTTGGTGAGCAGCTCTTCCAGTTTCATTGTTTTTGTTTACGCCTCAGTTTTATTGTTGGCTGGAATTCCGATTCGAACGGGGGCTTGCAAAAATCCTATTTGATTTCTGTATATACTGGAGTTGTGTAGTTCGCCAGCGAACTAGTTCGATTGCAGCTGGAAAAGCTATCGAACGCCTCCAAAATCCAAAGCGAAACCCATTAAAAAGTTATCGATATCTGAGTAGCTTGGTGTTTTGCGTTTTCCATCCCCCGGTCACACTGATTGTCATACTTACGTATCGAACGAGTAAGTAGCCTGGCATAATTTTTCGTTTCATAAGCTAAGAAAATAAAATAATATATTTCAACCCAACCAGCGAGATGGCTTTCGGTGACTATCCAGCTGAGTATAACGCCAAGGCGCATGGGCCTTACGACCCGGCCCGTTTCTACGGCAAAGGTAGGCAAATTCGCAAATTACGTAATATTTTCGATCACCGTTTTGCGGCAGAGCACATTTAAAGATTGCATTACAAATTCTAACCAAATTAAAATAACTCCCATTTTCGCAGCCGACGTTCCCTTCGGACAGGTGAAGCTGGGAGAGTTGGGCGCCTGGTTCGGCCGTCGCAACAAGACCCCTAATGCCATCGCCGGAGCCGTGAGCCGTGCCTGGTGGCGCTGGCAGCACAAGTATGTGTTCCCCAAGCGCGCTGGCATCGCTCCCTTCTTCCAGCTGACCGTCGCCAGCATGACTTTCTTCTATATGATCAACTACACCAAGTTGAAGCACCACAGGAACTACAAGTACCACTAAGCGACACTCCGCTGGTGCTGCCACATTCTGTACTGGATGGCGAAAGGCAAGAATCGGGCTAGCACCATACAATTATAATACAATATTTGGCTTTTGTGTTTTCAAAACTGCTTAAGTGAATAAAACGGTTGCGAATATCTGCGCTGCTCCTCAAGCTTCACGACTTCGAGACTCAATTGCTGTTGCCACACTCAAGAACAGCATTTGGCCCGATGTCTAACTCGGAATCGGTTTGCCCCAAGCTGGTTGACGGCTTAGCAGTGTGGATTTCACAGATAAAGGGCAGTGCCCGGTCGCAGTTTAGTGTATACCAAGATCCCCGGGACGTTAGAGACACGCAACTGGCATTGACCAGCTCCTGTCTATAATTTCGAATGCTAAAAATAAGTTTTATAAGTTAACCTTGAGGTATACCCACCCAAGTCGAGGATGACCCACATCCCAGGCTCTGTACAGAAAGCAATGAAGGCTTTCTTGCTGAGAGTTCCTGAAGTCCAGGGGATTGAGGGAAGAAGAACGATTGTAAACCAAACCCACATAGGCCAGGAAAACGTTGGGCTGTGGATCAGCCTTACCAAGAATCATTCTGTTGTACTCTAGGAGCCAGTGCGCCAGGAGCGTTGTCCGCGATTCGGAGGCAATGTGTGCCAAGCTGCCGGTAAACTCACTTGCATTGCTGCAGGTCAACGAGGCATTCAGATAGCTACTCGGCTGGGTAAACACCACAAATAGACCAACTTCTGGCACACAGCTATAGTTCCGCATAACTGTGGAGTGTACCCCGAAATGTAGGATTATATATTCCGAATTTCTCGGATACCAACCTGTTGGCCTTCCATATAAACTGTAGTAATCAAAGCGACTGTCATTGACCATTCCAGAGAAGCTGCTATTCTGGGGGCATTGTAGCACGTGACAGTTAAAAAACTCACCGGGCTGCTCGAAAACAGTCAACCGACTTCGTATGGCCTTGTTTTTGGTCTCGTTACCAAATTGGCTGGTCTCAAATATGTTCTTACTCCTCTTTGGGTCTCCAGGAGCATAGTTCAATGCCAGACCCCGCAGTTCGCGGGCCAGATTAGCGCACTCCTCCAACGACGAGACGTTTTCAAGAGCAACTGCATCATCCGCAGAAGCACGTTGGCACTGTCGCACCAAGTGGAAATGCAGTGGATGCGATTTGTTGTTGAGACAATTTAAAGAGCCCAAAGCAAGTCCCGTCAGCAGACTTAAAACCAGTGATATAAAAAAAGACACGATGCAAAGATCCATTTCTGATTAGTAGTTTCAATAGTATAAAACTAAATCAGATCTACAATGGTATGGTACTTCCATCTCCATTACATTATACCCTTAATCAACCGACAACTATTATGTGTCCATCAAAAGTCGAGACAATGGGCTATGGTCAATTTGAGTTTATTGTTCAATGATTATTATTAACTTAGAGGTAAACTATAATTGAGCTTTAAAATATGAATTGAATTGCGTAAATTGAACGGCTCCAGAGGAGCATTCCCTCTCAGTGGCAGTCGGAATGCTCGATTGAAGCTGTGCAAAGGCCTAAGCTTACATTGAGAACGGTTGCCATATGTTTTTCATTATCATATTATATAGTATGTGGCTGTTCGGGACGGCTGCTTTATAATAAGGGCTGCCAGTGGTTCAAGTAATACGATGACAAGAAAATATTCAGGAAATTCTACTAGAGTGTCGAGGGAATCGGGTGTTGCAGTTTTGGACCTTTGGCAGTTAGGCATCCGATAAATTAATAAATTACGAATAGTAGTTAGGCATTAAGTAGATACGAGTACAAATATCACCTGAGCGTCGGCTGCTGCATTCGTTGTTAGTTCGAGTGATTAAATTAGGACAGGCGGCGGAAGAGAGAAGAGGGATGTAGAGACACGCTTACACTTGCAGTGGAGTGTCTGAAGGAAGGGCGAGTCCAACACCGACTGTGCGGAACAGAGCTCTATTAAACCCAGATTCCAGATACTAGCCGGAATCCTTGCGAGCTCTGCGACATTAGCGGGCAATTACGACGGACCCAAACCATTGCCCGGTAATCTCTGCACGACATTTTCAAACTACATGACTACGCTTATCCTATGGACAGTCGCTGGACGACCGACTGCTCTGCTCCGGCTTCCTGCATCCTTACAGACTAAGTGGCTCCCAATCCTACTATCGTTGACTACCGCAGCGGCACCTGCGAGACCGAATCTCAACCCGGTTACGTTTTACTGATTTTTAACACTTTGAGTGTTGTCAATTTGGAAATGATGAATTTTGAATTTTCTCTTTGAGGACCCCTTGCACTCCACTTAGCTGCTGTGCGAGAAGGCGGTGTTCGTGTAGGGTCCGCTGTAGATGGAGCTGCCGGAGTTGGACACCGTCTTGGTGCTGCGGCGGGCCATGATGCACAGCACGGCGGCCACCACGGCCAGCATCAGGATCAGGCCGGCGATGGCAATGGCAATGGCGAAGGTGCGCTGCGACACGCACAGAGCATCCTTCAGAGTCTGCAAAGGGATATATTGCACATTACTATTTAATTTCTTCATTTGCTTATAAATATTTAAAAGCGTACTAAAAAAATTTAAATGGATATTTAAAAAATGCTCTTGAGATAAAATATTTCAAAATTCCAACCTTTTTGACATTCAATTAAATATTTACTTATAACAATTTGATATCTTTATATTATAATGATGTAACTCAACTTCATAAATGACTCTTAATATTTTAATTTAAAAGGATATGGATAAATAGATTAAATGAAATTGAAATAAATGAATTGTTAAAATTGCTTTAGAGATATAAAATTACAAGTTCATATTAACTCGTATTAATTTGATATATTTATTTTTTATTAACCTGTTATTATACCTTCCTACTGACTTTTAATATTCTAATTCTAAAAATCCTTTTTAATTTTATATATATTATTTTTAGCAATCAATATTCCGTACTAATGACTTTTGCTTTGAAAACATTTATAATTTTAATAATAAATTAAAGTTCAATCCAACCCACCTTCTCCTTGTACACATCATCATCATCGCTTTCCTTGGCATTGTCGTTCTCGTTGACATACAGGCCGGAGAATACCTCAATGGTGGCGGGCATACCGTCCTCCTCCTTGCTATCGACAGCTGTCTGGCGCTTGGGCCGCTTGCCAGAGCACACAGGAGCCTCCTGGCAGGTGGGATCCTCCAGGGCGCACAAACGCACATTGCACTGGTAGTAGACGGATGTGGTGTAGGGGAACTTGTGAGCAGGGAAGGTGACATTGGCAGCCAACCGATCCTCAGTGTAGTTGAACTGGCCCATGATCTCGTTGTCCATGGGGCAGCTGGGAATACCAATCAGTGAGTTAGGAACTCCATCGATGTAATATTTCAAGTCAAACTCACCCATCTTCGCCCACCAGTCGCTGCTCTCCCCAATTCAGACCATCCCGAACAATGCAGTCGGTCACGAGAAGACCATACACTTTCTGTTTATCGATGCTGATCACAATGGTCAGGGGATCGCCAATCCTCACATCGTCGGCTATCTTGTGCTCTTCGTTGTAGATCTTCATGTGGCAGCCGGGCATGGGGATCTCGTTGTTGGTCACATCCTCCTCCCCCTGCGGCGCATTCGCATCGTAGACATCCTCCTCGTCCAGTTCATCGTCCTGCTGCTTGTCCAGCGATCGTCCGTAATCCCTGCGATCATCGCTGCGGAATGCCTGCGGCTTCTGGGTAAGCTTGCGCAGGTGCTTCTTGGGTTTCATGGCAGCATCGCGACTCTTGTAGGCACAGCGCACATGGTAGCCGCGTCCCAAGTCGGTGATGAGCTTCAGATGCGGCTGCAGCACGATGGTGTTGAAGAACTCGATACCACCGTCGTCCTGAAAGAGATAGGGAAAACATTATAATCTAGTGGCTTAAATGGTTAAATGAAATACCTAATAACACTGACCAGCAGGCCTATTTATTATATATGGTATATGTTATTATTCTAAGCCCTGCTTCATCCTTTCTTTTTGTTGTATTGGCCAAAACAGGTTTTAAATAAAATCAAACTTTTTATCGCCTACAATACCAACGATTAGTTAACTTTCAGAAAGATTAGTCTCTATACCAAGAACATCTTTAATCTACTTGTATATTTCGCAATGAAAAACAAAGTATAGCCTCCATTAATGGTGAAATAAAAAAACAAAATGTTTTTAATAAACGAAATCCATTCTTGGGAATTCAATGTAGTTTCTTTGTAACCGAAGATAAATATACTTTCTTCGCCCCAAGTTATTCGAATTGAAATGAGAATTATACATCAAATTACCACCTACTGACAAAAGACGTGGACAACAAACCCGTTCGCCCCCAATACAGTGGCTGGGCTGGGCTGGCCAACGGCTAGGTAATGCTAATGCCATGAAGCCATATCGGAGACTTGAACCCGAGAATAATGGCGGCGAGGCCCCTTCTCATTATGCATTCAGATTCAGATTCACGCTCGGCTGCAGCCCGAAATCGCTTGGAGTTGAATTTGCGATCCAAGACAGACAATACTAAATGGCAAGTGGGGGCTTCGTTCGGAGCACTTCCTGATGTTGCCGTCAGAATGGTGCTAAAGCCGATCAGCCAGGTGTGACGTCTAGCCGGCAGGAGATCCGAGGGCCTTATCTCCTCGCAAATTAGCTGATGTTTGCATGATGAATTTTATATCGCTTCTTACTCGTATTTTGGACCTGGGGAAATCCAAAGAAGGCCAGCCCGGGCCATGATGCAATTTCCCTTGAGAAGGGAGTCGTAATTGCGCTTCCGTTGCCGGGAAAAATTCTTTGAGCGTCAATTTATAATTACAACCTCGGGTTATTAGAAGAAGTGGCATCCGCCATTCAAAGTCAGCTTGAAAGCGAGTGGAATTTTTACAAAATTGTTCTCTTAATATGGTAAAATTTTCACACTCATTCTTCTTATGATATTAATCCCACTTGCTTTTGAAAACTTCTAGGGAATGTGATTCATATATCTAATTCTTAGATATTTAGATAGTTAGAATAGAAGTGTAACCTCTATGGAGCATTTATGTTTCTATGAAACTCTTTCGAAGTATGTATACTAGTATGAATTTCTATTCGAAATACTTTAGTATTGGTATATTCAAGAATTTACACCGATTTCACTTCCTCTTAAAAATTCAATCAAATGTTATTTAGATAAGTATCTTAAAAGAAAAAGACTTAAGCTAATTTCAGATAATAATCAGTCTTGAATCAAATGTTATATACGGAACACACTTGCACATTATTTCTTCTAAGTGTAAAAGGCCCGAAAATATTCCCACATTTTTTCCAAATTTCATCTAACGATTTTTGGCGCAGTGTTCTAACGGGTCTCGCCCATTGGTAATTGTGCTAATTCTAACGGGCAACAGAAACAAATCGAGTCCACACTAGCCAGCTTTGGCAGTTTGATCGGCCGACGAAAAGGTGAGGTTCGGCGAGGAGGTAATGACGGAGGCAAGTACATCGGAACGCAACCCGGAGGTTTTGTAATTGGGTCTCTACAGATTTGGGCACGGAAGTTCTTCGCTTAAGTGGCCACTCTTCTCGGCGGGCATTCTTAATTGCCAGCCCCGATGTTTGTTGTTATAGCCAGCATTAATCGACGGCCCGAAGAGGCCGACTTTAGACTTTAGACCAGCTGGTGTGCGATTTATTGCTCAACGTGTTTCCGCTGCTTGGCATTGTGTGATGGCCTGGCTTAAAACAAGACGAGAAATGGCCAGAAAAAAAAAGTGTGTAAAAAAAGAAAGAGCGAGGAGGAGGGGTTTCCTTTGTTGCCCAAGCCACCAAGCCAAGAACCGTTGACAGTTATGTTCGAGTGTTAGTTCTCAGCATCTTGGGCATCATCATCATCGCGAGACAATGGCCAATAAAAAGCATAATAAAGTGACATTTAAGATTTCAAGCACAGGCGGCTGAGTTTCTAACGGTAGAGCGGTAGAAAAAACCTATTATGTCATTATAACACTTCTTCACATAACTACGAGTGTGCCGAAGAAGCACTGAATTCAAGATCCATGGAAGTGTAAAAGTATCCGATGAGCTCTACACAAATTATGGCCAGTGCATCCGAAAACAGGTTCACGCTGGATGCTCCCACGCACTTGCCTCCATTTCGACCAACTGACCTTCGCTCCAAACACGGCAACAGCAGCCATAACATTATAATATCAATATCGACCATAAAGCGCTTACATGTTTGTACACTTTTGGCCTTTTCATGGTCATCCGCCGACATTGGCGGCCAATGAACGCATTACCAACCATCAACCATTTACCACCAACGTCGTGAGCGTCAGAACAAATTGATTTTGCTGTGCGACGGCTTACTCGCTGAGCTGTGAAAAATTGGCTTCTAAGCTGGGGGAGCAATGGATTTTTAATTAAAAAAGTAATAGTCTTAATTTACTCTCTTTTTAACAGTGGTTTGCGATTCTATATAACAAGTAGAATATGTTATTTGCAAGTACTCTGTACTTTAAAACAGTAAGTTAAGAGTTTTCCAATCACTTGTTTAATGGAAATCTAATGGATATTTCAGGAGCTGTCTGGTTTAATAGCCAATTAGACAGTTGGAAGTCATATAACTCGCTGAGCTATGAAAAATCGTTAAAATGGGAGTTTTTTGGATTCTACTATAAGATGGCAGCAATTAAATTTTAATTAAAATTATTGAGCTTGCTATGTGCTACCCCAACCCTTGGCGACCCTGTGAGTACCTGTTCGTGGCTGATTTAATTATGCTTGACATGCGCACCGCACTCGGAGGCTTTGCGCGACCCTCGGATGCGGCTCCGTCTCTGGCCCCGCGGAGCTGTCATTCAATGGCAGCAGATGTGGCAGCCTGTCACGCGACTTTTTACACTGCAATGAGCTCATCGCAATGGTGACGTAAGACAGGATGGCTGGCAAGCGGTTGCCATTAGTGGCCTGCACGCTGGATGAGACCCGCTCATCGTGTTTAATGACAAACATTAAAAAATATCTCCCGGCAGGCCTTGACAGCGTCTGTTGATTTTCCACTATTGGCTCGGGGCAAATAATATTTACCGATTCTTGCTCATTGAACGCCCCACGCAAATTGTTTGGGTCAACACAGAAAGGTTGAGCGGCGAAGGACAAAGCTATGAGAATACGAAAGACTCAGGCAACAAACTCGCACCATACTCGGAGAATTCTATATGTGCTGATTACACAAATATGCCATATGTGTTCAAATGGATTCTAAAAATGATTTTAACGATCTTTAAAAGATCTTTAAATACTTCAAAACTACTTAAAAACCTATTTTTAGAGATGCCATCGTAAATAACCCCTTCAACAAATTCTTATGGCCACCATCAATCTCCAGGCGGTTCTCAAGCTCAATACACTTTGTTGCCCCATCGCGTAGTCTGTCGTAACTGCAATTAACATTTGCAATTTCAAAAATTGTGTCAATCCAATCGAGCGAAAGGAAAAAGCAATAGCTAATGCTGCCGTAGGCAACAAATTACAAAACGCTGGCCCCATAAATGCATTAAACATGTATCACAATCGGACTCTTTAAGCGCGTCTGTGGCAGCCACTATAGAAATGCCCCGGCTGATCGAACCGATGCGTGAGTTGCAGCCGCATTTAGCCCGGCTAAGTGCTAATTGAGATTTCAAAATCTGATTCCAGCACAAAAGCAGCCGTTGTTTGACCGAATCGATCCAACGAATGAGCCAATAAATGATTTGGGCCATATAAGTGTTAGACAAACCCAAGACCGAAGCGAGACTGAAATTTATATGGCACATTGTGGTCGTCTTTTTGGATCATTCGATATCGTTTACAGGGACATAGTAGACAGCTTGTCATGCTTGGTCGGGCGGTTCAGATCAAAAATATGCGCGATCGGTGATCGAACGAAAATCTGGTTTTTAGTTAAAACTTGTTGCCAACAAAAAAAAAATGTGTTTCTGATGGACTTTAAACTAAATAAGGCAGGTTCTGAGGCCTCTTTAAAATTCTTATTAATTACAAACCTAAAAGATTCTTCACATATTTCATAGAGTGAAGCTTCTTATTAATTGTTTCATATTATTTAGAGAAACCTAATAATGAACAATATATTTGATTTAAGCAATTGATGAGAATTTCACAACCCAGTCATCTTTGAAAATTCTTATTAATTATTATGGATAAGCAAAGGCCAGATCCAATGTCCATTAAATTCTTCATCCCCAACAGCATATCTAATAGCTGCTATTTTAGCTGGAAACTTTGTGAAGCCATCAAATCGCATTAGTTTGGCCGCAAAAGGTGCGTGAGCTGGCCATTTGAGGCTCAACCTTTCAATTGACTAATCATCTTGGCATATGGACTTTGCCTTGTAACCAATGAGTCGCAGGTTGCCATATAAGTGTATAAAGTTAATGGTTAATTTTTTATTTGCATGCCAAAATGGCAGAACGAGTTTTCATTGGAGATGATACAACTTGGCATCTGCCTCGGTGGGGGCGTGACTCAAAAGCTATTAAATTCTAGGAGATTTTTTCATTCCAACTCACCGTTTCCTTGGGCATCGTGTTGCAAGATCTCAGGGGCAGCTTGTATCGCAGGGAGCCCACATGATCTCTGCGGGTTAGAAAGAGGCACTATATTAAATCCACTCGCCAATCTAAACTGACATCGCACTCACCTGTATTCGCTGAGGCATGTGGAGTTCTTGGAGAGGCCTTTCGGGTAGATCATGCCGCTGAACAGCCCGGTCTCGTGGTTCGGAGGAGCATCTTTGATGGTAATCAGCATCGAGCCCGACAGGCACTTGATCCGCACGCTCGGCTCCACGCCCGCCTTCGGAGTGGGAGTCGCCTCCGCCGCCTCAATGGCCTCACTCAACCAGTTCTGGGCATCCTCTGCAAGAAGGCAAGAAGTCGGAAATTATGAAATGCAAACAGAAGATCATGACAGGGCCCACACCCAAAAAAGCAATTTGTGAGCAGCTGGAACAAACCACAGTTAGATGGCTGGCGACGAGGATGCTGCAGAATTTGTAGACTTCAGCATCAACCTCGGAAGCCGTTAGCATAAGACATGAACAATGGCCCATGGGAGCAGTATTTAGTTGAGACCGAAGCCCCCCAACTTGGAGCCAGCATGCGGAAGACTATAACAACGAGAAACGCTACACACATAAAATATAATAAAGCACTTAAACTGATTCAATTTAATTTTATTGCCTCCTTTTATTGAACATAACTTGTTTGGAAAGGATATGTTCCTTCAGAGATGTAAGCTATATTAATTTATCTATTTATACCGGAACTTATATATTGTATATTGAACTATTTAGTTTCTTCAACATTTTTGGGAAGAAACACAATAAAAGAGTTAACAAATAAACAAAATATATTAAGCTAACTTACAAGAGAGAACTTTATTTATATTGTGTTTAAAATATTTACGAATATATGTACATACATATAAGTAAACTTTTGTTTGTGAAGTTTTTACACAAATAAATATCTAAAATCATAATTACACGTTGTTACTAAAAATAGTTGAACAAATATTTCTGATTTTGGAATCAAAGACAATTTAAAAATTATAATAAATATGTAAATAGTAATTAAATACCTAATAAAAGGAATCTAAAGGTTTTAATAGTAAGAGTTATAGGATTGAAAAATACACACTTTTAAATGCTTCTGGATTTTGGCTTTAATTTGTACAAAAATGTATTACAAATGACATTAATATTTTTTGTAGTGCACGCTCATGACATTGAAAAGCCATTGAAGCGGCAATATCGAAAAATCGGCAACAGCATGGAGCGAAGACACGGCACAGAAGCGATCGTGGCCATTAGAAAGATGCCATGCTGCAAGTTCCTTGAACTTCAGCAGCAGCAGCAGCAAGAGCAGCCGGCTGGGATTAGGTTGGGCGCTGCTCTTGGCATTTCCTGCTCTGAGCCAGCGATGGCAATGCCAAGAACTTCTTCTTTGTTTGGCCCAGAGGAAGGTACGAATACAATTGGCCAAGAAGCAGGCGAAGCTGACTGCCCGAGCACGTTCGCCCTGGCAGTTGGCGGTGTGTATTCTGTGTACATACTGTGCACGGAGTGGGATATGCGATGCCATGCGATGCCATGCGATGCGACGGAACCCGATGGGATGGCGATGCCTTCGGTCGGTTTAGTTGGTTCAGTTGGTTCAACGAACCTTGCAGCATTTCGCATCACTTACTGCGGTTCTTGGGCAAAGTAATTGCATGCAACACGGCCATCGTGGCCTTAAAGCCGGTTTCTCTCTGGAATCCGACGGCTGGCACATAAAACATTTAATGGCTTTCTATTATGTATAATTTTATGGACTCCAGAGGCGAGCGAACTGCAGTTCTCAAATAGAACAAACTAGACTAAGGCAACAATGAATCGCATAAATTACACTTCGCCCCGAGAATTTCCCTTGGCCAGAGCAAGAACAAAGGAAATGCAAGACAAAACGAACTAAACATCAGGTTTGTATATGCATATATATCAATCCCAGTCGTGCAGCCTTATAAATCATATTTCAATTTCAATCAGTTTCAATTTATTCTCCTGTGATAAGATATTTAGTAATTCGAATCACACCTAAATTCCAAGTGAAAAGATGGAATCTTCTGTGAGTGCATTGGAATTGAGGCGGAAAGACAAGGAGCTCAAGATAGATGTGGCAGAAATAGATGAATTAGCTGCTGATCTGGCTGCTGCAATAACTAGTAACTGCCAATTAAACCAAAATATTACAAAGCAGGAGGTACTATTGTACCTAGCTCTTTAATTCATTTATTTAATCATATTTCAACCATCGACCACAGCTTATTATTAGTGAAGAGGTGATTGAGCCAGATTCAGCAGAGAGCTTTAGGTATGATATTCTCGCCCTGTTTATATCTTTCGTTGTATTTCTGAATCTCCTCTGTATCCCTTACAGACCCATAGACTCCTTAGTTTTGGAGCCGGAACCTTTAAACAGCTCTTTTAGTGCATTGTCCAAGATGAATCCAAGTAATGAGAGCCTAAGCTGCCTTCCACCAAATATATCCACCTTGAAAACCGAACTACATCGACTGCTCAGCGACTGTTCCACATGTTCCTTCAAGGTTTATGTTGGCAAATACAAATTCCGATGTCACCTGAACGTATTGCAATCCCACACCAAATACTTCCTGAACTTCGAAGATTGCTGCACTGCCCACCTGCCCATCGAACATGTGACGCCATCGGGCTTCCATGTTATATATAACTGGATGCTGGACAAGAAAACTAGCTCTGAAAGGCCAAAAGGTGGGTGCAGCATGGTTGAGCTTTATAGTACAGCCAAGTTCCTAGAAGTGGAGGATATTTTGGAATTCTGCTGGGCATCGGCCAACGACGATCAAGTTGTGGGCTTTATTGCTTTTGCCCACTTCCTGGCGGCTGAGAAATTGGAAATTCCAATTTTCAAAACCCTGATGCTGTCCCGCATAGGAGAGCTCTTTTTGCCATTAGTGGCCTCCAAGGAGTTCTTGGATCTTGAAGTTAAATGGCTTTGTGAGCTGCTAAAGATGCACAATCTAGGAGTCAATAGCGAGATTGAGGTGAGTGAATAATTCTATTTTCTATCTTATTTGTGCAATCTTATTTTTTCTTATTACATATTTGATTTCGTTGAGGTAACATTTTAATTTGCTAAATTTAAGATTATGTAATTTAACACTGAAAATATGTTATCTCTTATATTCGTAGTGAGTTTCACATATCAGTAAAAATTTAATTTAAATATTTACAAATTTTTTTCTAGTTTAAATCAAAACCAAAATCATGTTCAAGTTAAGTTAAGTTCCCAGGGATTTAAAGTATTACAGATTAGTAATGTGGATAATTCGTATCCCTCAGATCTTCATGTCGGCAGTAAGATGGCTCAGCCACGATTGGTCCAATCGCAAGAAGTTCATGGAAAAGATAATGGCCTGTGTGCGTTTCTACCGATTACCACCGCCCTTTCTGAGATATTTGCAGGGAGAGCAGCCAACGCGAGTGTTCAAAAGCATTTCCCAGAGTCCAAAAATAAAGGAGAACATTAACAGGGTATTCGTGTAAGTTCACATTACTTCCCAAACAGTAGTAAAAACTAACATTAATTCAAATTTACAGGTACACCTGCGCAGAGATTTGCAATATGACGGAGTGCACATACAATCTGAAGGACTTGGAGCTATCGGAAAATAGAAACTGGATATTTGATAGCCGTTGCCCTTACCATCGCCAACCGGGGGGAAACCAGGAGCAGTTCTTCACGTACCAGCAGTTCCTCAACTACCTGGAGTTGCTCCACGACACGCCGGCCGATCATGTCTCCTAGGTCACCGGGGTCTTATGACCAACTCCAAACGCAATGTGAAAGCCAAAAGGAAGTGTGCCGCCATGTTTGGCCAGTCGCCTTCCAATGAGGCAACTCCAATAGCCAAGACTTTTGTTTGCCATGCGATTATGTGCCTTGGTACTGGCGTCTGTCTGGAGATTTTGCAACCAGAAAGACAACAGAGAGCCAACGGCACACTTAGCGCGTTTACTTAACAATGGCAACAAAAGCTTTTGGTTTTTGGCGGATTGAAGTTGAGTTCATAGCTAATTAGGTAATAGTTTTGGAGGTGAACGAATGCTTCATTGGAAGGCTGTATTTAGAGGATTGCAAAGCCCCAAGAAGTCCAGAGATTTTAACTATGTTTAACAAACAAATTAAATTAGACACTTTAGAGTGGAGTGGAGTTACTTCCTGAATGTTGTAATAAATTTTGTAATACATTTTTAAAACATTGAATATTTATTATAATGGAGCTGCTAGCCTTGTAATTAATTTTGGTTGCTAAAAACAAACATAATATATAACATATAAACATGTTTATGAAGATTGGAAAATAGTTAAATATATCTGGTAGCTAAACAATAAAAACTTCAAAAAACAGCAAAATTAGTGTTCAACAATAAACCAGTTTTACTACTTTTTTCTAAAACGTTTATTTATAAAATGTAATGAAGTTTTAAAATTTAATTCATTTGGTTGCAAAGCTATTTAAACAGCTAGCAGATAAAGTTTTAAGATCTGTCCAACTAATGAGATACATCTTGGAATGAAAAATATTCAGCGGCTTTTGTTAATTCAAGATCTTTTTGTCCCCACATTTCCCTCATTCATTTGTCAGTAGTTTTTCTTTTGGGCCAGAATGATTTGTTGGCTGCAGACCATGGAACTTGGCTTAGCATCCTAATAGATAGATTTTTGTACTTACTGGCTGCCGTTGGAATCTGCGCCGCGTGCGTCGTGAGAGCTGCGATTGTCTGCAAAGAAAGTGGAGACAAGTCACTCATTAGCATAGTTGGGGCATATGGTATAGCTGGGCACATAAGAGGATCGGTTGGATTGGATCGACCCCCAACTGCTGACATAAATCACGGCAAGTCGACAGTAAGTCGCCGGCAAAATCCATCGCCAGTAAGCCGCTTTAATTAAAGTGGCAGGAGAAGGCCAAGGAGGAAATTTCGTTTTCGTGTTACCGCCAGATATGGGCAGGCATTATATTCTCACGATTCTAAGGCTTAGCGAAAACTTTCGCCAGCAGCTAGCTGGGTTAGAGTTGAACCCGAACCGGAATCTGTTGGATCTGACTCTCACAATCCGCCGACGAGGCTGAGTCGGGGCCAAGCAGCTTAGAATTTAGCCAGACCAGGCCAGGCAGCTGGAGCTGAACTTGGGGCTGGAGTTGGTGTGCCACTTTTTTGGCGACTAGCCGGGAACCGCGTTTAGCATACGGAGCTGCAACTGGCCGAGAGTCGCATATCCAGGTTAATCGCATTGCCATGCAATTGTCATTCAGCGGACCTCGGCTGATTGATGTTTTTTTGGCCCACAGATTCTGCCAATTTTCCATTTCGATGGAGGCCCAGAACCCAGCTTCAGACAATACTTACGATTAAGTGCAGCGCCGTGTAGAAAATGTCCATTGGAGTGCCTGTCTTCATGGTGCGAGCTGCAAAAGTGAAGAGTGAAGAAAAAAATAAGAAAAATATTAATGCGGATCGCGAACCTTGGCAAATAGTCAAAACCCAAAAGGAAAACCGGTTCCACACACCCACAACCGCCAGACATACATACAATATATATGTATTTCGTGTATCGAACGGATTATGCTAAATCACCCGAAGACAACCATTCTGTAATGAATTTCGTGGCCCAAAGGCAAACTTTCTGTTTGCCAAATGGGTCAAGTCAACACAGCCGAAACTCGGTTCGCGTGAGCGCTTATTGCAAATGGGTTAACATCAGCTCAGAAAACATTGAGGCGTGCAGCGGTAAATCAAGGAGGATGGCATCGCATCCCAACCAATCCCATTCCATCCCATCCAATCCCATCCACGAGATGCCAGCAATCAAGCGGAGAGCAAACAAACAAGCATCCGTCAAATGCAACTCACGATGAGTTTGTCTTCCGCTATTTCCAAGCCGGGGGCAGCAGAAGCCGCCGTATTACGAGATATTAAACACATATCAATAACCCGTGACAAACGCTTTTCAACTTCCTGCAGAGCGGTGAGAACGTTGCAGGCGAGTCATGGCCAGGAAGGCATCAATTTGGTTGTTATCACTTAGAAAAAAGTGTGTTAATAACAGAAATCTGATCAGGGTATCCATAGCAAATAATTAAAATATGTTCCATAATTATTCAAACTACTAAACTAACTTTGTAAAACTATTTAACTGTCAATATAGTATAGAAAAATGTATGAAGATCCAAACAATTTAAAGATTAGAAATCTGTAACTTTAACATACTGCTAAAGTTCAAAACAAGATCTAAATTTTTAAATATTTTACTATTTAAATCTCATTTATCATATGCATCAGGGTAATTATATTTTCTAATACCACATCTTAAATTTCAATTTTACTTCATGATCTCATTACAAAATGTAATCTTGGAGTGCCATTATAAAATCCATTTCTAAATAAATTATAGAATAATTCTTCTCATAAAATTAAAATAATAGTATCTTTCCGGTTTGAAATTATAGCAATTTGGTTGGCACTTTTTCCCGGTGCAGTGGATTATTATCTTGGGCGTCGCAAGACAACAAAATGCGGCTTACAATGATGGCCGAGAGGCGATAATGATTTGTTGTTTATACTGGTGCTGCTGCTGCCAACACATTTCATTCGCGGCAACACACACACGGCGATTGCGATGATGTCACAAGACCAGCACTCCACTCACCCCGAAACACGTTAGATGCGGATACACAGATACCCAGATACTGCTCGACTGGCTCGGCTATTATCCAAGAGCTGTAATCTCTTTGGAGTCTGGTTGTTATTGAAATTGGTTCACCAGCCCGGGTCTGGAGAGGCACGGAATTGGGTCAAATAGATATGGCTTGAAATTGATAAATTGTTGGCATTATGCAGTGAGCACACATCAATTTGTCACTTGCGGAGGCCCACTCTTCCTGAACAATACGGCGGACGGCGGACGGCGGATTGGAGATCGCAGCTAACGTGGCTCGGAGCCGAATGCAAATTGCCAACTGAGCAGCCACAACAACATCCCACAGTGACAGCACGAGCTCGTACTTCCACTGGCATTGCAATAAATTAGCTAAAATTAGCAAAATGACGCAAGCCGCTCCGAACGAATCTAAAAAATCGAAATTGAAAACGCAGCTCATGCAGGCAAAAAATCAGTCGGGGAAAAATGCGGCGAAGCACGCCAACAAACATTATGAATAATGACTTTGATTGGCATCTGATCTCGTTACCCAGTTTGAACCGAACTGAACAAATCAGTAAGAGAAAATAATAGATAATGCCAAATGCCAACCTCCAGCTGACCTTCAATTACCATCATCTGCGATAAGGGAAATTGCAACAAACTGGGGCAAGATTTGCAAAAGATATTTCCGAAGTAACTTTAATTATTTGTAGTATTTAAGTACGAGTAAAAAAGCATTTCCTGCAGCTACAAAGTATTTCCCATCTTTGCTATTCTAACCACGGAATGCAGGAACTCAGCTCAAGAATATAAATTATATAATTTCCTTTCCTCAGCATGATTCATGATTGTCCAATCCAATCGATTGGGAATGTGCGTGTGCATTCGCTTGTAACGGATATTTCAAGTGTCGATTTGAATTCATTTGACACACATTTCACAGAGCAAACAGCACCAAAAACAAAAGCAACAAAACACAGAAAAAAACTAAACAAATACGAAGTAAAACCAACAAAATGGGCCGTGCAACTGAATAATTTAAATGGGTTTTGCGTGCACGACGAGCCAACAAAGATGTGTTTTCTGTTTTTGTTGTTTTGTTTCAAAGTTTAAACAATTGCATTTCCATTGAGTTGTGAGTGTGTGCTCTGTTAATGTGGCGGCTAAATGACCTCGCGTGTTTCCATTTTCCCGCCAACTGGTTAACTTAATTTATTTGCCTTTAAATACCCGGCAGAGGTGCGAGTATGCAAAAAATACATAGTTTTGAAATGCACACTTAGCTTTACAGCTTTCTGCTTGAGCAAAATTGTTAGGAAAAGCCGAATATTGTGGTAGGAAAACGTACGTAACTGTGCGTAAAATTGCTCTGGAGTTGAATACGAGTATATATTCGAAAATTAAATGTTAATTGGCCATTAAATTTTAGGGCCGAGTGGCAATAATCTCTAATGAAGGAAATAATCAAAGGGAACGGACCTCCCGCAGATCATCAGTTCCGTTGATCAACGAATCTGGGTGAACCAGTTGCGAGGGCATTAATCTTGGGAACCCTTCGGTTTAGAAATCTCAGGAAATTAACCAATTATAATATCTGACGACTCCCATCTCCAGACCTGTCAGATCTGGTTCCAATGTGAATTGCCAAAGGCAATGGCAAAATCGGCAAGCCAGCATTAAGCACAAAAAACTGTGTTAAGCACACAAACTCGAATAGAGACTCATACATAGCCATATTAACCACAGCAGACTGGCATGGCTGACCCATTTGGGACGAGGTTCGGGCAGGAGGGGCTCGGAGGTTCTGACAACTTTCGGTTGTGGTTTGCCATTCAAATGGGTAAATCTCCGCAGCACATCTCTGCTCGACTCTAATGTGATCAATCAGCATAGCGATGCGTAAAGCTAATTTCGCTGCAATTTCGCTGCTGGTAGAAAGTAAGTTGGGGCTGGTTATGGCCTTAAAGACCTCGTCAGGAGACCATGCACTGCCGCAGCTCTGTTCGATTGTCCCGCATTGTTCTTAATGACGGCAATTAACCAGTCGAACAAAAAGGGCACACTCGCACCGCAGCTACCTCTTTAGTTTACAGTTCGAATGGGGTCAGGCCCGGCTTTAATGTTAGATTTCGGGCTTAGCTTTTACTTTTACCCGAAAACTTCTTGAGCCAGCCCCAGGTGCCATGTGTTTTTGTCTTCTGTGCGTGCTAATCAAGCCCCGGCGATCAATGGCAATTGAGGCATCGACTTTCACCTGCTTGGGTATGCAGGCGCTTCAGCCGCAAATTAGAATTTTAAATGCCGAGATCACAGATGCACAGAAAAACAATGAGATCATTTCAGACGCTTATATTAGAAGAGCTATAATCTATATAAAATTTCTAATATCGTAGGTATAATTTGGGTTGTTAAAAATACAAGTATGATTAAATTTTCAGTTTCAGTTTCATTTTGAATTTATTTCAGATTAATAATTTCAAAGTTCCTAGCTTTAATAAATATAAATATGGATACATAATTTCTTGGATCTTTGTGATGGCTTATCAATAGGAAAATATATCAACGCAAACGATTTGTGTGTTCACTAAACGTATAAAAGTAGTCAATAATGAAATGTTACATAGATACATTCATATCTTATTAAGTGATGATAAATTTTCGGTGATTTTGTAACCATTATTTTATTTTATAAAATACTTTATAAAATGTTTTATAAAACTACAAAATAATATCCTATCCCTGTACACCTTTTAATTGGGAATTGTTGAAACAGGTAACACAGCTGCTGGGGAAAAACAATCTCGGGTGAAGTCAACGAATCGGAACGAACTTTATTTCTACCTGGCGATTGCGCCAAGGTCATTGCAATTGTCTCGTCGTCGCCGTCGCCGTCGCATTGTATTGTATTTTATTTTATTTTTTCTCTCTTCACAAAGCGCAAATGAGCTAACAATGCTTTAATTTGCTGTTGGCCAATTGCAATAAACGCCAACGCCGATTCCGTTTATAGATTTTGATTTGGCCAACAACAGCAGCGGCCACATTGACTCTAATTGACTCCAGCCCGCCACAATTGGCAATTAAGGCAATGTGAGAATTTGAAGCCAAATAGCGCATCGTTAATAGTCGAAACTGACAACCTGACCCCACCTTCTTGGCCAAAATGCTTTGGACCAAAATGAGCTGACCTGGTTGTTGCCACACGCAGCTTGGTGCGTTAAACTGGAGCGTGGAGACGATGTGTTGCCACATGTTGTGCGAACCAAGTTTGGATGAGGCCCAGCCAAAAGCTGGCCAATTCGTTGCGTATTTTCTGCTGTCGTTCGGTGGTTATGTAAGTTCTCTACAAATGGCTCGCCTCTCTTTGGCCGTGCGGATTTGTCAAAGTGTCCAATTTGGCTCAAACGCTGACTGGCAATATGCAAACGCTCATTGGACACCCACAATAACAACAGCGAAATCCCTGGCCTGCGGCTCAGCCTAAATATATTTTACTCTCCTATTTTTACACCTCATTTTTTTGTGGGTTGCAAGCTGTGCGGCTATTTTCCACCGAAAGATTAAAAAAAAAACTTTAAACGAGGCAACAAAAAAACATCGAAACAAACAAACGGCAAAGAAATTCGCATTGAACGTGACTTGAGCTAAGCCGTAGACATGAATGTGTTTGATTTTTATCAGCCGGGTCTACAATATTTCAGTTTTAGCCATTTACTTTGCGCTTTTTGCTTTGCCTTCTGGCCGGCGCCCATTGTGGCCCGCTGTTTTTTTTTGTATTTTTTTATTTTTGTGCTTTATTTTGTGAATTTTGCCCGAAGGCAGAGCTGAAACTAGTTTTTGTAGTTCCGTTTCTGCTTTATCTTCAGGTTTCGTATGACTGTTGTTGTGGCTAGAAGTACTTAAAATGGAGGCTCCCAGCGACATTGGCAACGGCTACTGCTGGTCGGCCAAATGAGCTTGAGACTAATTCGTCATTAAATCCATTAAAAACATTATTGAGGGCTATTTTAAATACGTAAGTACGAGTCTGATGAGGGAGTCGATTGATAAGCTAAAGGCACGGGCAAAATTAATTTCTTAGGAGCCTGCATGACCTCATACTTCATTCGTAATTACTTTATCCGGGATTTCCTGGGGTGTGTTTATATATTAAATATTTTTTTATATTCTTCCGGAAGACCAAATGATCTCATAGTGAAATGGTTGGATAACTTGGCTTAGACGTTCATAGAATTTAATTAAACATGGATTTTTAGTAGTTAAATAAGTAAGAACTTTTAATTGCTTATGAAAACAATCTACACCAAAACTTTTAACCTTTCAAATTTAAAGTCGGTGCCCGTTAAACATAAAATACTTTTTAAATGGTAGTTCAAACAATTAGAAATGCAAATGTTAATTTTCCTTTGGTAGTAGAATGCCAAGAACTTGTCTCCGTTGGTTGGCAGACTGTATTTAACCAGCGTCCAACTTGAGTCAGTTCAAAAGTCTTGGCCTGCCATACCCCATTTAAGGTTTGGATTTGAAAGTGTTTGCGGACTGAATGGAGCAAACTCGTATCCAACTGCAGTCGCGGGGTTTTTGCGTGGGGTTTGTCTAAGGTAAAAGCCTGCATTTAAGTCCGCTTCAGCTTGCCAATGTTGATTTAATTCGGCAATGGCGGCGGTGGAGGAGCGGGCGTTGAAGTTGAAGTTGGAGCAAATCAACTAGCCAGACGACTTTTCATTTTGGCCAGAAACAAAAAGAGCAAAAACACATAACCCAAAGCATTGTCCAGGCCAGAGAGCAACAGAAACAGCATATGACTCACGGCCGAATGGGGCACGCCTTTCGCTAGCGAAACCCACAAAACGGCATTTTGGGTTTTTGCATAATTAGTGGCAAGCGCCAGCGTGTCGTATGAGTAATATCTGGAAAGAGCCAAGTTCGTTGCCTAAGTCTTTCGTCTGAACTGTAAATCAATATCCATATCCACTCTTCGGCCAGCGGGAAATCTAACGCTTCAAAGGTCTCTGCCTGGTTGAACGAACTCACCATTTTTGGCGCTTTCTTTGTAAGTTCTTCGGCAAGAGATTATAAATCAATCAGCACACCTTTTGCGGGCATGCCCACACGTATCTGCAGCTTAGTTCATGAACCCCTGAAAATCCACGTTGTTTTCCATTGTTTTAATTTAAAAGCTTTATGAGCTAAAGCTGAAGCTGATGCTTGAGGAAGCCAGCTTATTACTTCTCTCGTTTTTAAGTGCGTCCACACATCACCGAAATCATACATGCAAGCATATTTTCCGTCTTCATTTTATTTAATGTCCGACTCAAGGTCACACTTGAAGCAGTTGTTTTTATTTTTTCTCCGCTCTGCCTGTTATATAAACAAGTTAACTACGTGAAAAAACGCGGCTTAGAAACTGGTATTCGAGCAACTCGAGCTCGGATTCGCCTTTTAATTATACAAATTTTACGCTTGCGTTGGCGTTCCTCAAACTCTAGGCGAAAAATAGCGAACAAAGCATTCTGAGAATGCTGCCCACAGGTGAGAGAACTGAGCAATCCAACACAGAAGTTGCGGGGGCACTCACTATGAGGTAGAGCCTCCAACAAAAGGCGTTGCATTCAACACACACGGAGACCATTACATTGGCCAGACAATATTTTGATCGCTAACAAACCACAAATTAACCAATTAATAGGCCATGCATCACCGAAAACAAAAAAAAAGAGGGAAAGATGCCAGTTGAAGGTTTCCACGGATGATGCAAGCAAGTGTCGGGATGGGTCGATGGAGAGACCTCCATCAATCATATTTTCTAATTGCTTCTTTAGACGCTAACTCGCACGAACCCATCTACAGACAAAACGAACATAATTATGGCCCTGTCCGGATCGCTTGATGTTCCATGGAAGTGCTAAAAGTTCGGATTTCGGCTCTCGGCTTTATAAGCCCAAGAACCTTAGCTTTTCCCAGGTAAATGATTGGGAAATTGTTGGCTCAGCCAATTAGCAACAGATTCTGGCTCATAATGACCGCACACAGTGTGTGGAAAATGTGAATGGACCCGGGATCCCTAACTCCCCTCTCCCCCCTCCCTCGATGACACATTACTTATGCGGTGCACATTCCCAGGAATGGGAATTGAAAATGGGAACTGGGAAAAGCGGATGTCCGTGATGTGGCTGTTCAAATAGGCTGGCAACCCCTCCCATTTCCAACCAACAAATGTCCAACCATCCTAGCCATATTTGTGTCCCCAGTGCGGTCCATCAGATGATGTAACTTGCTGCGAACTTGGCAGCCAATTT
This sequence comes from Drosophila setifemur, assembly GCA_021224005.1. Lineage (NCBI taxonomy): Eukaryota > Metazoa > Arthropoda > Insecta > Diptera > Drosophilidae > Drosophila > Drosophila setifemur. The sequence goes on from JAJJHY010005742.1 coordinate 15,040,195, forward strand.
TGGTCATGTCAACCTTGACAAACAGGTTCAGACGCCGATGCAGATGGGGACAGTTTAGTTCGCACAACGCAGATAAAATCCATTTCATTTGCACAGAAAACAGATTGCATTGCCCCATTGCTCCTCTCCCGGAGCAATTTATTCTCCAAGTACACCTAAATTCCGCGAACTTCGAGCGAAATGAAGTGAAGCCAACCGGTTTGGTTGATGGATTTTTGGCACATCCACACAGCGTCTGGCGATTTATGAAGTCATCTTTAGAGGCTGTTTCGGTTTCGATTTGGTGTATATTGAATGTGCTTGGATTTTAACTGTTTCTCTTTGCGGCTTTCAGGTTATACATATATTTTGGCCACTATATACCACTACTCACCTCTATCCAAATTCGCCCTTTTTGCGTAATCCAATTAGTTATGTGGCCGTTGTTTTATTTTTGTTTGTTTGTTTTTTTTTATTTTTGCAATTTTGCTATGGTTTAAACTGGTTGCCCAAAGCGATGATGATTTTTAAATATTTTACCGAAATTTTTGTTTCACATGAGACTCAGCTTTTGGAGCATTCATTTAATTGATTTCGTTTTTTGTATATTTTTTTTATTTTTTGCTATTTTTTGCTTGTATTTTTGAACGGGCTTCCTCTATAATTTTTTTTTTCGTTTTGTGGCCACACTCGTTTTACATGTTAAAGCTGCGGGAATTACACAAATAAGAGATTTTAAAGAGAGCCCGAAGAGTGATGGAAAGAGAGCCTCGAGTCTCCTTAGCGAATTGTGGCAAATAGTCCGAGCCGTTGCTATTGTTGCTGTTTCCCGCTGGTGCTGGCTATTACGCTGTCTTGGTACAAAAGAGTGAGGCAACAAACTTTCCGACACTTTTACACTTCCCCCAAAACAACGCAAAATATTCAAAAGATTCACAAATCATCCAGCACGTATTTGCTGGCTCGGTTCAACCACCCGTCGGGCTTAATCGTTTCCCAAGGGCAACAACAATCAGAAAACACGAAAAAATATCACACACAACAGCAGCAACAGCAGCAACAACCGCAACATTTTCAAGTCTCGGAAGCGCAATCAAAAAATCTTTTGAGCCAGGCAATGCCGTCCAAAATCCGCTTGCACGATCCAATTAGAACCGGGTAAACGGAGTTTTAGAATCTTCATAAACGCACTCAAAAACCTCGCGCACTCTCGAACTCGAGAATCGTATCGAATCGGATCGATAGCGAAGAGGATCGAATCGGATCGAATCGGATCGGATCTGTCGTGCGATCCGCGTTCGTTTGCGATGTGGATGTGTCTCGCACACCAACCTGGCCAAGACTGACAGGGCCCGCAACCGAAGCGAAGCCTTCGCACTCCGAGAAAAAATAGTTAAGACGGCGAGCCACTAACCGGTCTTGCCAAGATTCGGAGTAGCGTCGCTAGGGGGTTTCGGAGTAATTGGCAAGTCGGGAGCGTTTTTCCCGCTCCTCTCTTAAAATGAGCTCTTCACACAGCTCACCAAGTTGACGTCTTGGTGTCGCTGGCAGTTTTTCAACAGCAACACCGATCGGCGTCCAGTTGGGCTGCACTTGATAGATATACTAGCACTAGTTTAGTACTGAAACGGAGGGACTGAGGGCCACGCTCCGCTGGCTCCCTTTGCTACACCTACGGGTCGAGATTGTCTTTCTAATGAGTGCGGCATAATTAGAGGTTCGAGCTGTGGTCATCTCATATCGCAAGGGCTTCAGACTACACTCGGGAAAAAAGCCCATAGTTTCCGAAAGGGTCGGCCAGAACTTTAGAAAATGCAACATAATTTAAAATGTAGTTAAACTAAAATTTTATAAATTTATTTCTTGAAAATAAAGAATATTGAACTATTTTTATACGGATTAAATACGGAAATTAATAAACTAATTTTATAAATAACTTCAAAAGAGTAATTAGTTCTCAAAAAATGGTTGAAACAGAAGATATACACATGTTTATTTACTTTATAAACACAACCGTGTTGAAAAATATATATAACATATGTTTAAAGTTTAACCCAGAGAATAAATATATTAAGTAAGCTTCAGCACTAAATTCAAATTCTCGTTTATCCATTCAGTTTCTCTTTAAATGCAAATGGAAATTAAAAATAGCTCTCTAAATTCATTAAAAATATATTCATTGAAAAATCGGAGAGTTACAACTTGTACATTTCTTGTTTTTATGAAATTGCATAAACAACCGCGTCATGCTTGGTACCACTGCTGTGCTCTCGGAACTGGTGGCCAGGTTCTGATCAAACTTGGCAACACGCTCGCTGCAATTATGGCCAATGTGTGGGCTGTCACCAGAACACCTTGATGACGGCATATATAGCCACTGGTAAGGCTGATTGACTCAACAACTTGACGATCGCTGTGCGACAAATGCTGTATTTTCTTTTGTTTTACTTCTGTCGCACATAATTCTTGAACTTACATTTGAATTCTATGAACCCAACACCCTTGCATCCTCACAGCTACAACAGGTAACCGTACAGGTAGCGGCGACACCTTCAAAAGGTCTGGAATTGCTGTCCCCTTCTTGAGTATTTTTCTTTAAGTCCAACATTTGTATTTATACTTTTAGTTAAACCAATATTTATGATTATTATGCGTGTTCTTCTTGCTGATCCTCAGGTGCATACGGAAAATGAACGAGTTATTCTTTCGAAACGTGAGGGAATTCTATATACTCGTATAGTAGGGACGAATGTTTCCTCAATTATAATCTTTACTTACATACATAAATGGTATGTCAAAATAAAATCCTATTAAACAGTTTCCAAGGAAATAATAAAATAATTGTATTAAAAATGAAATGTACAATTAAATATTTTTAAACTAGATTTATAATTTTATAGATTATTTATTTTATTTTTATTAGGTTATATGCTGATTTTATGATAATAAGTATTTAAATATTACTGAATTACTGTATTAGGGGCTTGAGATATATACACAAATAAAAATGTGGGCATCCATTTATTTTATTTAGTAGTATAAGATATATACTAATTTGTACACCCTTTCAGTTTATATTTTATATATATCATTCATGGTCAAAGTCTTATGAAATCTATCTTCCGTCTAGGTGTGACTTTGCGTTATGACAAATATATAAATGGTTCAGTTACATCACACAAATTCTTGGGATTATGAGCATTGTCGACCTACGCGATTTTAAGAATCTCTTTTGTTAATTATAGCGCCCACACGCTCCAATTGCAAAGTTGATTGAGCTCCTCAAGCCCAAAGAGTTCGAGGGCCAAACCCAAGCAACAGTCGTCTGGGGGGACAATCGAACAAACCGAAAAAAACCACCCCAAAACAATGGCCGGTCGTGGGCATGTCCCAGGACCCCGGCGATTCCCAGAAGCCAGCAGAAGCCGGAAAGCAATTACTCGCCCCAGGTAGCCAAGGGTAACTGTCACTGTTTGGCGGCAGGAAAATTTATTTACTCCCGAGCAAACTAATAACAAATCAACTTCGTGTTTCGACTCAAACGCTTTACCCGTCTGACGAACCAGCAATTTCAGAACCGAGAAAAATTCAATGTGTGTAGATTATACGGTTCTTTTATTAAATCTGAAGCTTTACTTACCGTGGAGGAGTAACCCAAACCGGGTCATCCAAGTTTTGGCCAGGCCCAATGGCCGAGCTCTTGTCTCGAGAAAAAGAGCTCTTCAAAATTAACCAAGAGCTGAACCTGCTGTCCCTCAGCCCCGCCGCCGATGCCATGTTTCCCGGAAAGGTCCAGGCCGCTGGCACCGGAGTAACGGTGCCGCGATATGCCACTTTCCAGAAGCACAAGGGTCCGAGCACCCTGCTCCGAAAAAAGGCTAACCCACCGGTCCAGGCCAAGCCGAGGATAAAAACTCCGCCCGGCAAAGATGCGGTCCCCACCTCTCCGTTGCCCGAGGCGTTGGCGGCTCATATGCTGACCAAGTCGAAGGCGCCCGACTGGAAGCTAGCCAAGGCAATGGGTTCACCCATTCCCCAGACAGTTCGCCAGGGGGGAAAATGCAACACTTTTACGCGGGAAGTGAGCAACAAGACGGCCACATTCGTGAAGTACCGGAATCCCAACTTCAGCGAGAGCCCCTCGCTGGACATGCTCCTGCGCAACCATATAGCAGAGCTCAATAAAGACGACGATGTCCAGGTGGAAGTCGTCCAGAAACGGGAGAGCACCACCGTGGTAAATGGAAATTCCAAAAAGCAGCTCACCCAGGACAACTTCATCAAGTAAGTGAATTGAAAACGAGAGATTTGAAAAAAAAAAAACAAGAAAAGTTGGTTTACCCCACCCAATACCCCATTAATTGCTCTCGAACTGCTCGATCGTTTTTATGGCAGCACTAGGATATAGGGGTCGGATCTTCCAGATTGGCTTTAGTCTTTATGAAAAATTTATTTGCCAAGAATTGGATGTAACAGTCCGTTTTTATGAGGCTTTCAGGATCGGTCAAGATAGTCAACAAACTAAAGAATAAATAAATTATCTCAGAATAATTTCAAGTTTAGTTACTTTTTCCCAATATTTTCTATAACAGCTTTCGGATTTATCTATACGAGTATATCACTAGCAACAAAAATAAGTGTCGTTGCAATGTTACAGTCCGATAGCTTTCAAAAATTTGACCAGTTTGCTTAGCAACATAAAGACAGAAGGATTTGACTAGATCGTCTTGGCTGTTGATGTTGATCAAGAAGATATATACTTTGAGGGTTACCAACTTCTGGGCAAAATTATAAAATCATCTGCAAATATAAAAAACTTTAATTTTTCTATTTTGTAGATTCCTCAAAGCCAAGGTTGCCATTTTGGAGGAGGACCATGCCCAGCATGCTAGCGAGCTGGCGCGCCAGAAGGAGCTGCTGGAGAAGGCTCTGGATGCGCAGAGAAAGTCCGAGAACCAACGGGACCTGACCATCAGCTCGAACAAACATCTCTCCGAGCAGCTGGTGCGCGCAGAGCGGCAGTGCGAGGATGTGAGCCGACGGCAGAAGGAACGCCAGCAGGAGTTCATCAGCCAACAGAGGGAGCTGGAGCAGCTGAAAAGGGACGCCAAGGTGTCCAAGCAGACAACCATGAACCTGGAGAACCGCTTGTCCCGCGTCCAAGAGGAGGCCGAGGTGGCTCGCCAGGCCCTCAACCAGTTGCGGGAGGAGCAGCGCGAACAGACGGACGCACAGCGCAAGGAGCTCAAGGTGCGGGAGAGCCGCATCAAGGCGCTGAAGAGGCAAAGGGGTGACCTGCTCAGTGCGTACAAGAAGCAGATCTACATGATCGACAATCTGAAGCGCCAGACCAGCTGCATGGAGCAGTCGGCGGCCATCGGATTCGGCGAGAAGGAGTTCAACAAGGTGCTCGAGTGGAACGCCAAGTCTTAAGTCCTTACAGATCCAGTTCTAATATGTAGTCCAAGCATTGTAAATAAGTGAAATGCAATTATATTTTATGTTCTCGTTCGTGGAAGTCCCCAAGCAATCTCGTTTCTAATCAAGGCAGTAACTCAATTAGGTTCGCTCAATCCTTCTACTCGGTTGGTCGTGCGGGTATAAAAGTCACGGATTGTGCTTCGATAGGCACAGAACCATTCATTCGCTCCAAGCTCTTGGACCTTACATCGCACACTGCCCACAACGCTCACCGAAGACTGCAAGATGGCTCTGCGATTCACTGTAACTCTACTCCTGGTAACCATCCTGGTTATGGCCATCCTGCTGGGCTCCAGTGAGGCCGCCTACAGGAAGCCTCCATTCAACGGCAGCATCTTTGGCAAGCGCAACAGTTTGGGTAAGTATAAAAAAAAATCCACTTCCTGGTAGGGCAACCATATCTAAATCCCGCTCCATCCAGACTACGACAACGCCAAGATGAGCGCCGTGTGCGAGGTGGCCATGGAGGCGTGTCCCATGTGGTTTCCGCAGAACGACAGCAAATAGGATCACGCCCTGCGACTGCAACAACGCCTCCAAGAACTGATCTCCAGCCTACGACTAATCCGCGAGCAACATGCGGGCCGATATTGCGCCTGCTCCTGTGACTAAATGGGGGACTAAACGCCAGACGTTAGAAAAGTCATGTATAAAATTTATAGTGTAAGCCGTGCATATGCGTACATAGAACTTATTCCATACATATACATACAATACTCAATAAACTTACAGCACTGAACATGCCCTCCTGTTTCATTCACAACTATTACAATACTCCTATAGCTACTCGGCTACTGATGGTGCAAGATTTACACGTTTGAGATACCATCGGATTAAAATTAGAATACAATTTGCATACTCCACGGGATTCTAATGGGTCCTGGGGGCTCGGCCACGCCCCCGGTGCCTCAGTTCGTTGACGTGCTTGCGCAGATTGGTTATGTAATCGATCATGGAGGAGGTAAGGGCCTAAAAAGAGATGTTAATTTTCTATCACAAAATGACTAAAAGGTTTGCAGTACTCACTGAATCTAGCACATAGCGAGGGATATAACCTTTCAGATCCAGGCAAAGCACCCATTCCACAATGCAGCTGTCCGACTTGCCAACGATTTCGCGAAAAGCAAACCCAGTGATAATGGTTTCGCCCCTGAAATCAAGAGTTCCATATCATAATGGGAATAGTCACCAGAACAGAGAATAACTTACCGCGTATATTTGGATGTAGGTGGAACCCCAGCATATTGCACACTACTCGCTGAGCTGACCCAAACCTTATCCTTGGTCTTGCCTACGCTTGGCAAGCTGGGTTTTGTCATGGCCTCAGCATCCAAATGATCTCCGTCCACCTTGTCTTTGGCATCCTCGAACTCATCCTGATCCAGCGGCGGTGGCTCTTCTTCAAAGTTCACAATGGGACCCAAGCTCTTGGCGCCCAAGCTGTTGCCCAGCGTGTCGAAGGTCGTTGGGGGACCCACCGAAGAGCTGGGGAACTTCGCCTTGCAGCTGGATACGCTACTGGGCAATGGGGTCTGCGATTCGCCATCGGAAAGTGTGCTAACACTGCCCTCACATGAGCGATTTAGAGTGCTGTTGTTGTCGTCGTCGCTGCTCAATTCAGCTGCCTCATCGTCATCACAAATTCTGCCATTATGAAACAGGCGAAAAGACCGCAAGTTAACAAAGTCGCGACTCTTCACCATACCTCCGCCTCCGCCGACGGACACCTGATGGGTTATATCGGTGTAAGAGTTGATTTTCTACAAAAAAAATAGTATTTTCAATAAGATATTTAAATTATTCGAATTTTAATGGCACTCACCCGCACAATTCTGGACTCTAGCAAGGCAGGGTTCCACTTAGGACAGTCTTCAATGCGATAGAACAGATCTTCCATCAGAGCTTTTGCTGGGTACTTGATGCGAGCCTTAGGAGGAAATTTAAATTACTTTACAAACCAAGCAGAAATGGTTTCAATCAACTCACAGTCAATTTGTAAATTTTTCCAATCTTATCCCGCTGCGTGCTGTGGATGGTGTCTCCCTTTGGGGTCACCTTCTCAACCTTCCAGTCGCTCGATTCGATGATTTCAAACGCCTTACGCAGGCAATCCAAGCCCATTTGGTTGAACTCCTCATCCTACAAGTGAAACGAAAGTGAAAATAATATGAAAAGGTAGAAAAACCTCTTTGAATCAACTACCGATGTCATCTAGAGATACTCTAACGCTGCCAACAGAATCATCTGTTTTGGACCTTTTATAGTCTCTAGATCGACTTCCACATTCTTAATCGAGTTTCGAATGCGCATTCATGAATAGCTTACCTCTTCCTCCTCTTCATCGGAATGCCGTGCCGTGTCCATTGGTGAATAAAAATCAGTTACACTATGCGGAGGCCGTTCGTTCTCAATCAAAATGGATGGCTGGACCAAGGGTGTGCGATCAGTCGAGACCATGGCTGAAGTAAAAGTTAAAATGAAATATGCAGTTTACGATAAAGTGTATTTCGAGACGTACATCTGAAATAATGCTGGGCATGACGCTCTTGCGGAATAACACGGCAATCCAGGAACCAAGCTTCACCCCAAGCAAGAATAAAAGAGGTGATAATCAGGATGACTTCGAAGACTTGCTGCTTAGCTTGCAGCCACTAGAAACAATAATTGAAGTTAATAAAAATTCATAAAAAATAAAGTTTAGGGATTTATGGCATCTTACATCGAATACAAACACCTTGGAGATGAGAAACAAGCACGAACCACTTGTGGAAAACTGCAGCAAGAGTACAAAAATTATTCAGATATCGCATTCAGCAGATAATGATGAACCCACCGCTATGATTGACCAGTGATTGATGTACAGTATGGCATAGAAAAAGATTAGCACCACAAACCGACAGATTGCAATGGCCACGACGTCAAAGAGCGATTTGTAGATGGAGTACTCGAGGATCTGCTTTTTAAAGGCATTGAATATATTGTCTCCATCGATCTGCAAAGCAAAATGCTTAACGGTTTGTTGCCTCGGAACAGAATAAATCGATGAAGTACCACAATGCAAATGAGCCAAAGAAGCGACACGAAGACCAAGTCGAATGTAACGAATAGGCAGAAGAATCGCCGGACCACCGACATCCGGCCATCTTGCATGTAGCCCGCTAGGAAGTCCTCCGTAATCAGGTTGATGGAATGTGCCCGTGCTGGAATGGTATTTATATTTATAAAATGGTTTTGGCACTTGCGACAGCTTTTATACTCACACATATCGTACTGCAAGCTGTATGCATTATTTCCCTGGCGAGCATTGGACAGAAGTAAATGCGCCGCACTGCGAGCATCAGTAGGATCACCTTGAGACATGGCTGGAGATTCTCACCAAGCTAAGCTCATGTTTTTAGCACTAAAGTAATAATAAAACCTATTTTAATTAATCATTAATGAACACTCAACAGTTGTTCCGATTTCGGGGTGGCTTAGCTATGACTAATTGTCCAGATAAGAAGCTATCAAATCCCATTGTTTAGTGATTTAGAAAAAGCAATTACCTCTAATTATTTATAACACCAATGAAACCCAATAAATCTGCTCCAGATCTGGGTCGAATTTAGGAGATTAATAGATTATTGATACGCACAAGTGACTCGTTAGCTTCGGCTTTTCTTTGTTTTTCTTAGGCGTAAACAAAAGTTTTCATATTGCCGTTGCCCGCATAGGCAGCTAATTCGATTCCCTACTTAAATAAGCCACTAAATTCAGTTACAACCTGAAAGTTTATCAACTAAAAACCAAAGCTAATGGCGAGTCCAATATTTGGGTCATTTGTTGCATTAATTAGGCGCTATTTTAATGCATTTTAATTACACTACGAACAAAAGAAAATCCGACGAAGGGTAAAAAATGCGAAAACAGCTGCTTAGTAGGCTGCGCAGGGAAAGACGCAAAATACCAAATTTCTCTATGATACCAAAAGCAAGTTTGGTATTTTATTTAGAATTTGTTTGAAATATCTGAATTTTCGATGTAAAAACAAAATTTTATTTACAATTTCAGCTTAATTACTCAAGTGTATGGATATTATTTTGATGTCATCGTAGGGCTTATCCGTCTTGGGATTCGCCTTTGCATTGCATATGTTGAGAACCACCTCCATTCCACGAAAAACACGTCCGAAAACCGTGTGCTTATTGTCGAGCCAAGGCTGGAAATAAATAACATTTTAAAATAATTTTGAAATATTAGCCTTTTGAAATCTTACCGTGGGTAGAACTGTTATGAAAAACTGACTGCCGTTGGTATTGGGACCAGCATTAGCCATGCTAACCGTATAGGGACGGTCGTGTTTCAGACTGTTATGGAATTCGTCTTTGAAATCGTGTCCCCAAATGGATTTACCGCCAGTGCCTGTTCCCGTAGGATCTCCAGTCTGCACCATGAAGCCCTTGATCACCCGATGGAATATGTGTCCATTATAGTAGCTAAAAAAAATCACATACTTATATTTTAGCTAAACTTTAGGCCACTCCCAGGTACTCACCCATTCTTCGCATGCACGCAAAAGTTCTCCACGGTCTTGGGCACCTCCTTGAAGAAGAGCTTCATGTGCACGTCACCCTTGGTGGTGTGAAGAACAACGTTTTCATAAATACGTTGCACAACTAAAACGGATTTAATAATATAAAATGAATACATCTTGAAAGACCAACTAAATGAAAGTAAGGATAACCTTCGTCTTGAATATTAGTTTTAGTTTGTTAGCGTGCAAGGAAAAATATGTTATTGGTTTAGTAGGGGGTTATCAGTTGTTTAGGTTCTATCAATATACCTGTGGCCTCGGGCACGGCAATAATATCCTCCTTCGATGGCTTTTCATTGAATATATCACGATCCACATCCTGCAGATCTGAGGGCAATCTGCGGCTGAACAGGTAGAAGCGATTTTTCCTGACAAGAAATAAATAAAATAATATTATTAACGTATTATTTAAAGGCTTTTTTTTAAACTTACTTGTAGGCTGTGCAAAAGGCGGTTGGATCATTTAATATATTCTGCAATGCCGGATTTTCACTGGCCTCCTGCTCAAGGGTGATGGCTGCCTTTTGTCGCTTTACTCTGCCCTGGAACAGGGCCACTTGTAGCGGGCGTATGTTATCCGTTTTTCCCAGGATAGTCACGCAACGATTCGTGACCACATTGATCACTTTGATGCCCAGCATGGTGGGGTAGAGTAAAAAGTTTCCGGTGCTGTCGAACATAATGTTGAGTGTGGTGTTTTGGGCTGTTTTCTCCAGATCCCGCTCAGCGGCCATTCTGCAAAGGTTCATCATTAATTCAAATCTAATAAAATTTATTGAGGTATTATTTATACCTTCTGCCAAACTCCATATTGGGCAGTGCGTGCTGCGTCTGCTGCATTTGGGTATAGGTGCTGAGGGCCTCATCAAATACCCGAATCATCTTGCCCGTATTGAACTGGAACACGCGCACTTTGCGATCTGTGGAAATAGCGGCGAATCTTTTTCCATCCGGTGTGGCTGCAAGACCCGTGACTTGGGTCTTTTGTTTCGCAAACTCAAAGAGGCCTAAAACAAAACAATACCATTAGTAGACGCAACTTAAACTGAACTTTAAAACTTTAGTTACTTGTATCCAGCTTGGAATCGAAGTTCACCAGGCGCTGGGGGAACTTGTAGTCGTGCTTGGAGTTCTGCCAGTACTCCAAAATGCCATTCCGATCCACAGAGATTACTGTTTCCATGGCCACATTAAAACACATGGCCACCACGGGCGACGAGTGAAGTTTTTCCAGGGTATGTAGTTTTTCTCCGCCACTCTGGCCATCGTAGATGTGGATGCAGCTGCTCTCTGAATCCGTTCTAATGAAGAATATGTATTTACAGAGAGGTTTGCAAGATTCTCAAACTAGCTTACATGGCTAATCCTTGAACCGCATCTCCTGGCGCATTTATCCATTCACTGCACTGCGGCGTGTAGCCCAACCGGATGATGTTGATCATGTCAAAGTTGACCACATCGAACACTTTGGCTGTCTGATCCGTGGCTGCGGAGCAAAGAAGAGTACCACTGCTGTTGCTGGTCAGCGATTTGATGGGTACTAAAAGTGATGAAATTTGCTTCAGTCAGCGAAATAAAATATTCCATATTCAAAACCCACCTAGATGGCTGCGAAAGTGCTTGACAAACTCGATGCCCAGTTCGCCCTTCTTCCAGAACTTGATGTGCCCGTCTAGACTGGCTGTAACAAGGAAATCCGATTTGGTGCAGACCAAATGTGTGATCACATCGCGATGCATGTAGCTCCGCTCATAGCTCTCGGCATTGGGCAGGTTTTCCAGGTATATGTGTTCGTAGGGCAAGACTGTTGATTGGAGGTTGAAGTGGGTTGCCAATTTACATGGTGTATTTTTTATTTACCCTTCTTTTTCTTGGCCGGCACAGGGGCGCTCTGCTCCGATGGCATTGGTCCAATCCAGGCATCGTCTTCGCCTTCCGCATCGTTCTCTGCGGCTGCTGGTTCTGATGCTTCTACCGCTTCTGCTGCCCCTTTCGGGGATCCATCCTCCTCCTCTGGAGCCCTCCGCTTGAGATCTATTTTCTCGCTTTTTTCGCTCATTTCCAGGCTCTGGATCTCGCTATAGCTTTCTCTCAAAACAAAACACAACACAATGTGAACGATTTTTGCCGCCGTTTGCCGGCCAGGGTTGCAACGCAATCGAAATCAGCTGTTTCGACGCGTTTGAAGTGTTATTTCGGGGCGAATGGTTGCCAGAATTCACAGAATTTGCAAACACAACAAGGCACGGAGATTTAAACAAATTAGTTGTATATAAAAGTGCCAGCCCAACGATGCAGAACATAGCGGACGAGGAGGGCGCGACGCCCAAGGCAGCGCCGGGGGGCGTGGTAGCCGCCCAGGAGGGCGACGACGGCGGCGGCGAGGTCGAAAAAGGCGCTGGAAGTGCAAGTGCAAGTGTCAGCGCCAGCGCTAAAGTTAGTGCCAGTCCCAGCGGAAGCGGCGGCATCATTGTTTTGAGAGCTGCGCTGGGGGAGGCGGAGACGAGGGCGCGGATCAATAAATGGCGGGTACGCGAGGGCCAGTTCGTGTCGGCCGCGCAGATCCTGTTTCTCTACCAGGCCGTCGGCGAGGATGGCAAGCCGCGGCCAGAAAAAGCCGGGGATCGAAAGGCGGGCGAATCCGGTGTCCAGAAGTACAAGTCGCAGCGCGCCGGGGTGGTGAAGAGGCGCCTCCGGAAAGACGGCGAGCTGGTGGGCAAGGGGTAAGTCAACATGGGCGAAGGGATGCATCCCGTGCGTTTTTCCAACAATCCGCATCTACACTCAAACCGCAAAAATATTCATATATTCAATATAGGGATTATTAGTTGGCCAATGGGAATTGATTTTTTGACGTATTTATAGCCAAACCATTATTTATTAATACTTCATTTATTCATAAAAAAGGAATTCATCCATTAACTTTTATAATCATATTTTTAATTAGGGATAGGGAATGGCCAATAAGAATTGATTTGTTGCTATTTTAATATCAATAATATTATTTATCAGTTATTATCATTAATTAGGTTATAATTGATTAATTAAACAGATTCAAGCAAATAAACCTTTAAAAATTAAATTTAAATTAAATAAAGGAAATTGAAAGGAGAAATAGAGATACAAATAAAAGTTATTTAACATATCCACCCATATCGAAATCCCCAAAATCGTGAAATAGACGCATCCAAATCCCCCAGCGTTTGCATTTCCACATCCTTTGCAACCCTAAAGCAGTGGCTTCTGGGCTTGGGGTTGAGTAGGATGTGAGGTTGCGGGGTTGGGGGATTGGTGGGTTTTTGTGGGTTGGGCGCTGTGTGGGTGGAATGCAATTATGCAGCCATGTCCGTATACACACACGAACCGAACTGAGCCTGTGCTTTCTGCTTACCCCTCGTCCCTTAGGGATGCCATCCTGGAGTTGTCGGAGTGCATACACACCACGGTTATCAAGGACATGTGCGCGGACTGCGGAGCCGACTTGCGTCAGAACGAGAATGTGAGTAAACACAGTACGGCCGGCCCCCTCCCTGGTTCTCTTTTACCAAGCATTTACCATTTGTATTGCAGGGTCAAACCTCGGAGGCCTCGGTGCCCATGGTGCACACGATGCCCGATCTGAAGGTCACACAGAAGCTGGCCCAGAAACTGGGGCACGACGACACCCGCCGTCTGCTGGCCGATCGCAAACTGGTGCTGCTGGTCGATCTCGACCAGACGGTGATCCACACCACCAACGACACCGTACCCGACAACATTAAGGGCATCTACCACTTCCAGTTGTACGGACCACAGTCGCCTTGGTACCACACGCGCTTGCGCCCCGGCACGGCGGAGTTTCTCGAGCGAATGTCCCAGCTGTACGAACTACATATCTGCACATTCGGAGCTAGGAACTATGCGCACATGATTGCCCAGTTGCTGGACCCCGAAGGGAAGTTCTTCTCACACCGCATCCTGTCCAGAGATGAGTGCTTCAATGCCACCAGCAAGACGGATAACCTCAAGTGGGTGCAACATTAAATAATTTCCTTCCAGTTAATTAACAAACTGATATTACTGCAGGGCTCTGTTTCCCAATGGCGACTCCATGGTGTGCATCATTGACGATCGCGAGGATGTGTGGAATATGGCCTCGAATTTGATTCAGGTCAAGCCCTACCACTTCTTTCAGCACACGGGTGATATCAATGCTCCGCCGGGTTTGTCCAAACACGAACTGGATGGCGAGGGTGTGGACTTTAAAGGTGAGCCTTACAGCTTATTCCTTGAATTCCTTTTTACTGAAGGATATCGACTTTTTTGCAGACATTACCGAGAAGAAAGAGGAAAAAGACAAGGCCGAGTCAGGTGGTGAAGCTAAGTCGGAAGACCCTGATAAAGGCGAAAAAACTGTCTCGAGCACAAGTAAAGATGATGACAGCAATGAGGAGTCCGTGGATGTGGAAATAACTAACTCCACGGCTACCCCAGAGCCAACAAAAGAGGCGAAAGACAAGCTCAATGGAAAGACTACGGCGGAGGAAACCATTGCCATAGACGACAGCTCATCGGCTGAATCGCCAGATGCACAAAAAGACGCTAAGGAAGGCGACGATGTTGTCGTCATCGATGAGGCGACATCAGACAATTCCAAGGAGAGCACAAAACTAGATTCGGAAGTCACAGTCACTTCTGCAGAAGCCGCACAGTCGGAGGTCACACCAGCAGAAGCCACGTCTACTAGTTCTTTGGAGGAAAAAGTTACCACCTCCGAGGAGGACGTAGCCATAGTTGCTCCGAAGAGTCAGCCCAGCATCCGGGTGATACACGATGGGCAGAAGCAGATCGAGATCGAGGACCCCGACGATTACCTGCTCTACCTGGAGGTCATTCTGCGCAACATCCACAAGCGCTTCTACGCCATATATGACGAGACCACGGAGATTCCCGACCTCAAAATCATCGTACCGAAAATCCGTTGCGAGGTGTTGCGCGGAAAGAACCTGGTCTTCTCCGGCTTGGTTCCCACGCAGATGAAGCTGGAGCAGTCGCGGGCCTACTTCATCGCCAAGAGCCTGGGTGCCGAGGTACATCAGAACATGGGGAAGGAGATCACGCACTTGGTCGCGGTGAATGCCGGTACCTATAAGGTGAATGCGGCGAAGAAGGAGGCCAACATTAAGGTGGTCAACGCCAACTGGCTGTGGACCTGCGCCGAGCGCTGGGAGCACGTCGAGGAGAAGCTTTTTCCGCTGGATCGCAAGGTGCGCAACAAGGGGCGCCAGCCCCCCGCCCATTGCCACAGTCCTGAGCACGTGGTTAATTACAGCGAACGTTCCGAGATCTCGCCCTCGAGCAGCAAACAGCAGGAGGAACAAAGCGGCAACTTTCGTGAGACCCTCAACCCGCTGCTGGTGTTCACCAACGCGGACATCGAGTCCATGAACAAGGACTACGATAATTTCTTCGAATCCGACTCCTCCAGCGACGAGGGACCCGTCAACTTCGGTGAGGATTTCATTGATTCAAATAGAGCATTTCATCAATTAAATTCAATTTGATTATAGAAAATCCACCCATGGACAAGAAGCTGCTGAAAAGAAAGCGCGAGGACGACAACTCAAATCGAGCCCACGACTTCTTTACTCGCGGCGAGGATGTTATGATGGGAGCGCCGAGCAGGAGCCTCCTGGAGTTTGACAAGACCCTGGTCGACGAAGGCGAGGAGAATAACGAGGATGAAGAGGAGGACGACGACGATGAGATGCCCAGCGCCAAGTTCCGACGTGGTAAGCCAGCAAATACCATCTAATTGTGAGGTTTTGGTATAAAACTTAATTTGTTTCTAGGGGAGGAGCTGCCCTCGGACCTGGAACTCGGCTCGGACTCAAATAGCGAGAACAACCAGGACGAGGAGGACGACGGCGAGTGGAACATGATGGGGGCTGCGCTGGAGCGAGAGTTCCTCGGCCTGGAGGATTAGCTATTGGACTTTGACTTTGACATGTAGAACTTCAGCGAGACCCTCCAGCACCAGACCAACGGTGACTGGGAGCAGCCTGGAGCAGTAGTTTAGCAGAGGGTGGAGACGAGATGTGTGCTTATGCTAAGATCCGTACTGTATGTATTAGCTGTTAATGTGTACTTTTAAAGTAGCCAGTAAGAGATCGCACATCGGCCGGCTCGCAGTGAACCTTTTAATTAAATCGAACCCTCGAACTCTCAATCCGATCTGATGTAAATTGAAGCCTACTGTAAATGTTTTAAAAATAAATTCCGTGATAGCGGACTAGCATCTAGTGTTTAATTTAAAAACCAATGTACACCACACCAGTAGTTGTTTATTGTTTGCGTTGTGTTTGTTATACAAATCCACATTAAACTTTAACAAATATACGAGTAATTCCCCGCTGAAAGTTTCACTCTTGGCTACGTCTTCCTGTGGTTGCGCTGCTCTTTGAAGCGGCTGACTCGTTTTTTGGGCGCATGTGCATCGACGAACTTGCCCTGGGGCAGCGCCTCGGGCTCCACCTCCTCCTTGGCGGGCTCCTTCTCCACGAGATCGTGCATCACCTTCTGGTAGGCACTCATGTCGCGCAGGTCGTCCTCGAGAGTGCGATCCTTTTTCTTTTGTTTTCTGTTCTTCTTGCCACCCTTCTTCACCTGCTGATTGGCAACGTGTGGCTCCTGCTCTACAGCGGATTTATTTCTTAATATTGACTTGGTAGGGGATTCTGGGTCATTTGTTTCGGTAGCCAATCCATCCGGCTTGGAGAACTGCAATATCAAGAGGGATTAAGACATAGTATTATCCTGTAAGGGAAATGCTATTTACCTGGCTTCTGGGATCTTCGTAGGCCGATCCTCGTGCAGCTTCGCTCATGATGGGCACTTTTACTTCCTCCTCGCCCGCAAAACTATTCACATATATAGGAAACGATGAGTTCGCGTCTTTCCGATCTTTTTCGTATAAACCGTAAAAATCTGCTGGGCTTCCTGGTGTGGCAGCATCTTGATCACATTTAGTGGCAGGCACAGCTTCGGAATGTTTGAAACTAATATGTAACGTATTAATGCGCCCTGTGGACTCCTCCAGAATTTGGTTAACCAAATCAAAGTCCTGCACGCTTTGCGTCTCCTTGACAAACTCAATGTTTCTTTGGACTTTCTGCAAGATGTCTGAGCTTGCTTTTTTCTCCTGGATTTTGACTGCTTCATTCACTGGCTCATCCAGCTTTATAACGTCCCTGGAGTTCTTCCGCGCATTGGCCGAGCTTGGTGGTTTCACTGACTCATCCAGCTTTATAACGTTTCTAGAGATCTTCCTCGCTTTGGCCGAGCTTGGTGGTTTTACTGGCTCATCCAGCATTATGACTTCCCTGGAGTTCTTTCTCGCGTTCGGCAGCATTTCTGCCACAGGTTCCTCTCGGCGAAATTCCAACTCTTCATTTGCAAGGGCAAAGGAGATGCGACGCTTCTTGGGACTAGTTTCAGGTAGTGTTGCGGGATCTATCACTTCAGTTTCCGCATCAATTCTCTCATCCTCGCTGGCCTCCAGCTCGAGCTCGTATATCATGTCCTGAAGATCGTCTTCCAGCATCACGACCACATTCATCAGGTGCACCAGTTCGTCGCTGATGAAGTTCACCTTTTGTATCTTACGCATTTTGGCCGTGAATATCTGAATTTGGGATCTGAGGAAGGACACCCGCTCATCGCTGGGCAGCAAGGACATCTGCTCTCGAATTGTTTGTACCTCCTCCACCTGATGCTCATCATCGCTTTCGTAATCCATATCTGCTTTCTGATCCTCACTTTCTTTGTTATTGTCGATAGTGTCAGGTTGTGGTCCTTTTTCGGTTGCTATACGCGTTTTGGAGGAAGAACTCACCAGTCCGCCGGACATAAGTTGGCGAACCAAGTTATCAGTACTTCTCAGACTTTCCTCAGCCTCCGAGCCAAGATTCTCCTGGTTTTCGTTTTGCTCCTGAGCTTCCAGCTTACTCCAGAGCTCCGATTCCTGCACACCGATTATGGCTGCAGGTGTGGGATTTGAAGCAGAAACTTCCTCGGGCTTTTTATCCGCAGTCAATAGTTCGCGAAGCATTTCTTCACTGATGTTGTCGGGATCTACACCCAGTTCTTCCAAAATTTCTCGATCCTCGAGCTTTCTCAAAATATCATCTCCAGGTTCTGCTGCTTCAGCCTGGCGTTTCACACGCTCCTCCTGCTTCTGACGACGCACCCGGTCCTTGTGCTCGCTCATCCACTTGTTGTGCGCCTCCTCGTTGAAATCTTCCACAATTTCCACCTGTTCACCACTTGGCACTGCACCTTCCATGAGAGGTGTGCTAAGATTGTTTCTAAACAAAAGAAAGGGGTAATAAACAAAGAATCGCATTCCCAGTGCGGAATCAACTTACTCCCACAGATCCGCCTCGGCCTGCAGCTTTTTCAGCTGCTCCTCGGCGAGTTTTAGGCGATGGCGACAGATCTCCTGGGCCTTGTGTGCCGAGCACGCGGAGAAGTAGCCCTCGTAGTGCCCCACCAGCAGTTCGTTCGTGTGGATCAACTCGCCGGGCATCAGGGCCTTCCTGCCAATGGGCACCATAACCTCCACGCTGAGCTTCCGAGCGAACATCTCCAGGTTCTGAATGGCGCTATCATTGTCGCCTTTGTAGGCCTGCCAGCGCCTCGTCTCGCTGGCGTTCCGCTCGAGAGCCTGTCAAGCACAGGCTTCGTTATAAATCGCCACTTAAAAGCAGCAAAAATCATTTCAAATACCTGTCGCAGCGCATCCTCTCGCCGGTCCATTGTTTTTGTTATTGTGATTTAATTTGTTGCCTATGCACTAAGGCGTGCGAACAAGTTTTAGCGCGCACTGAGAAAGGCACTAACGCCATTTTTGGCGCTCAACTGGAAGCGGTTTTTGAAACGGCAAAAAGCTGCGATTTCCAGGAAATTTTCTTCTTCTTCCAGGATCAGAATTCTTTATTTTTATTTTGTTTGAATCCCATAATTCAATTGTTTAATAAGCACTGAATAATTTAAAATTTATTAAATCAACCTAAATCCACTTATTAAAATTATCAAAACTGTAATTTCCCAAGAAAAAAACTTTGTGCTTGAAAATATTAAGACATTATCGGAATACTCATTTAATAATTTCTTTAAATATATAAACTCACCAATGTAAAGAATTACTTTAAAATATTGATTCAGTAGCTATGCATTTATTTGTAGAAACATCTAAAACTTAGATTTTTTGAGATATCGGTGGAAAACATTAGCGAAATACTTATTTAAAACGGCATTTCAATATCAAAATTAATAAGTTCAAATAATATAATAAAAAATATATACTTTAGAAATTTAATAATTTCCCAATTGATTCCTAACCGATATGTTCATTTTTTAGTTTCTTGGAAATATTTATTTGTAAATAACATACTCCATTACTAAATTAATTAAATAACAACAAAATTTGTTATTTGTTATTTCCCGATGTCATGCAATTCCAAAAAGCTCGATTCTTAACCGGATTTCTGAATGCAATGAAATAGTAAAAGCTCGTAAACACCAAGATGATAACAGATATAGCTTCACAACGAGTCGTGTGAACTCCAAATGTCTAATAATAAATCTGCGGGCAGAGAACAGCTAATTTCAATTTGCTGATAAGCTATCGCTGTCCACCATATGGTGTCCCAGTTGACAACTGCTCTTCCCTCTTATCCAACAACGAGTGGAGCAAACAAACTCACCCAGGGGGAGTTGATATGCAAACTGATTAGTAAATTACAACTTGATTGATTTGCACTTTATTCGGATGCGGATATTTTGCGACGTACAGCTCACTCATACAGATTAAAAACTCGCACCAGATTAACAGGTTGCTCACTACGATACTGCCTGGACTAAGTCACCTCAAACAGATTGCTTCAAGCGGCACTCTACTATATAGAGCATATACAGAGGGCCTTCAGATACTCTCAACAAATAATTCGTTGAATCGGTATTTACATAGAAAATGTACAAATATAAAGCTTTTCTTGTCATCTTATTCCACTCGTCTCAATGGCGCTGCACATTGGAGGCGGAGCTTCCGAGAACCGGAAAGTTTTTGGTCAGCTCATGGGCCTTCTGGTGGCCCTCCAAATCGGCGGTCATTAGGATCTGCTTGCAGACACCGCAAACCTCGAGGTTCGGCAGGGATTTACGCTGGGCGGGTGACATGCTGTTCAGGTGCTGTTTGTGCACTAGATAAAGTTCCTGGAAAGGATTGGGAGGGTTAAGATTAGCCATCCGGAAGTTTATCAAGTATCTGCACTAACCTGTTGCTTGCTTATGTCGGGTAACATGGCCAGCAGCTCTGGGAAGATAGTGTGGAACGAGCTAAGCATGGCGCATTGGCAGTGCTCATAATAAGCTCGACCCGAGCAGGAGCTGTCCCGAAACTTGGACGACAGCAGGCGAAATTCGTTGAGAGCCTCCGGCGATCTGAGTATGTCCCTTAGCTGGTCCACCAGATTCTGGAGCAAAAAATGATCAAAATATATTTAGAATAGCAGGAGATATCTAATGTCTAATCCCTTACCTGATTTCTAGTGGACGTATCTGGTGGATCGGTATAGCTGTAGGGGCTAGGTACAATGTTGAAGGACTCGCCCAGTGAACTGGTGAAGGTCAGGTTGTTGGGCAACTTGGCCACCGAATTAACAGTCACGTTCGACATGAATCCGGGAGGTGGTTTGAGCGGTCCGCCCGAGCCTAAACCAGGTGGGGCACGTATAGGTGTGGTCGGTGCCCCGTTGGCCGTTGATTTTTGTTCGTTGTTGTTGTTCTTTTCCTTTTGCTTGACTGCCTTCGGATGATTCTCCTGGTTGTTCTTCTTGTCCTTCGATTTTTTATCCTTTTTATTGGCCTGCTGCTCCTGGCTGTTGTTTGCCTTGGGCGATGTTTTGGCTGCACCTACGGGTAAAACAGGAGCCGGTGCCACCTTAGCCTTGCGATTCTCCAGCTCTCGCTGCTTTTTTTCAGACGTTGGCTTCGACCAGTTCAAGGAGGCAGCTCCGCTTGCTGGTCTAGGAGCATTCCCTCTACCGGAGCTGGCACTCACGGTGGCACTTGGTCCTAGGGTGGGAAACTCTGCGGCGGTGAGTTTGGGAGCACTCTTCTTCGCTGCCTCTAAGCGCGCCCTAGCCTCGTTCTCCTCCTTTTGCACCATCTGGAGTTTGTGGAAGTTGCTCGGATTGGCCACAGACACGTAGTCATCGACCAGGGTGCGATGCTTGGCTGACACATTCGTCATGGGTACATTGGCGCCGCTGGGCAGCAAGTCTTCCTCCAAGTTGCGCAAATTCTTCTTGTTGCCCTTTCCTGATGACAAAGCTGGGAAGTCCATTTGCGGAGCACCAGCTTTCTTGGCCGGCGCGGCAGGTCGATTGGACACATGCAACATCATTCCATTGCTGGCCGCAGCAGCAGACGAGCGATTGGAGGAGCTTGCTCCACTTGTGGGCTTCTTAAATACGGCTGCCACGGGATGCTGCGACTGGGCGGCTCTGGCAGCCAAATTGCCGACCAAGCCGCCTGCATTTCCTCCCCCCAAGGCTGGGAAATTCTCTTTTGTTCGCGCAAGTCCCGAAGTGCCACTGAGATTACGCATCGATGGTGGTGGTGGTCTCACCAAAGAAACACTGGGGCCAGTGGTGGCACCTCGTAACGTGGGAAACTGCTCTTCGTTGCCCGCATCGATGTTCACCTGGCGCTGGGCGCTCGTCGAAGGGTAATCGTCCAGATAGTCGTTGTGCTCGTCGTTCCTGAAAGGTTTCCACACTTCAGATGAAGAAGGTGTCCGCAACGGATGCACAACCACTCACCGCGCTTTCATGTTGGCAATGCCTTGCTCCGTCTGCCCGCTGCGTCCCCGCGGTCCTAATGTGATCTCCAGCTGCAGGGTGCGGGCCTGCTTGGCCTGTTGCTTGTTAAGCGTGTTTCCGTGCACATTAGCCACATGCGCCTTGTACTCGATCTCGTTCCGGAAGGCGCCGACGAACTGCTCGGTGGCGCACTTGCCCTCCTCGCAAAGGAAGTGCTCTTGCCGAAAATGGTCCGCCAAGTCGGCGTACTCGTTGTAGAACTCGTTGCACCCGTCAGCGTCGCAGAAGTGACAGAAGTAGTGCTCGCGCCGCAAATGCCGGAACAACTCATCCCTGTCCACATAGCGCTTCTTGCAGTACTCACAAAGCGGATGTCCGCGATGCGAGCGATTGTCCGGATCGCCCTTGGTGTTGTGCAGCTGCAGCTCTGCCTGCGTGTAGCAGCGGCGCTCAAAAGTAAAGATCTTCAGGGTCTCTACGCACAGGTCGCAGTAGAGCAGACCGTGCTCACTGCGCACATGGTTGCGCAGGCCCTGGAAGGTTCGGTACGGCGGCGCATCGCATCTGTTGGATACGAAATTAAAAGGGGCTTCCCCGCAATGCAAGCTGATATAGTTACTTTGGGCAGGGATGGTCGAGCAGCTGAAAGAATTTCTGCTGAATTTCGGCGCTGCAGAACCCGATCCGGTACTTCTTGCTGTAGTAATCCGATCGGTTGCTGGCCTCGAGTTCCCGATAAGGCAGCTTCTCCAATGTGAACAAGACCTGCCAAGGAATAGGATATCGTTATTGTTCCTTTTCCAACCAACGCCAACTCAGACAGCAAACCAACCAACCTTGGACAAAACATGCCGACAGATAGGACACTCGTTCTGCTGGCACAAGACCCGCATTCGGGTGGAGCACTCGTAGCACACCGGGTGGTCGCAGTCCCCGATAGAGTAGATGTCCACATTCTTGAAGCACACGACGCAGGCATTGTCGTCGATGCCCACCTGGTTGTCCGTATAACCGGTCAGTGCCTCCACCGGCTTGACTCCACTGGAGTCGCCTCCCCCGGACCCAGTGCCGGAGCCGGGCCCTCCGAATCTGGGACGGCGGTTGTGTGGCCTATTTGCTGATCTCGGCTTTCCGTTCTGCATCGCTCCCTCTCTTTCTCTCTCTCTCTCTTGGAAAGTGGCAAAAATGACTTGTTGCCAAGGGCACAGCGAAATCACACTGATATGTAGGCTTGGGGATAGTTTAGCGTTGTTTTTTTTAATATCCGCCGTTCCTTGGTTGACGGCTGAGCTGCGGGCTAACGGATACAACCAATTGTAGTGAATAAAACCGAATAAAATGGATTATTTGCTACGACAGACACGAGGCAACACGCACGAAATGTCAGAAAACCTGAAGTGTGGCCAGGCGATGCAATTCTGAACGCACCAAACATGATTGGCCTAACGAGAGGTCCTACTAAAGCACAAAATTGCGAGGCGGTTGATTTTAAAATTCACTTATACTAAAACTAAAATGTTTTGTTGATAAAACAAATATTCATATCTACTTAAAATCAAGATTATATTAATAGATAATTGAGATTAAAGTATGCACTTACTTTAAGACAAGGAGTGAGAGTAACGGAAGAAATTACAAATTGTATATTGTGAAAGTACTGGAATTTTAATGCAACCCATACATTTTACGAAACATAGTTAAAGTGACTTAATATTACATGCTTACATTACATATACAAAATAAATATGAGCCGATTGACAATTTAAGCAAAGAAAAACTGTGTATCAATATAGAACTTCGCCATTGAAATGATTTTACTTTGAATTGGGATGGATTTATATCCCTTTAAATAAATTAAATATTCCAATAAGAGTCTGAAATAGGAACATATGAAGTTGTTTATTCAATGAATTACGATCGTATCGCAGGAATAACCAACAATTTGTGGAATTAAAATCATATCTTTCCTATAAACCCGTATGTATTAGTTTTTCGTTGGCAATTCAAAGGGAAAAGTTGAATTTGCTAAGGAGTGGTGATATGTTGAAAATTATTTACCTATTCCCAAACAATAATTGAAGTCTCGGCTTTTTAATATTTGCTGGGGTAACAATTGTTTATTAAATAAATTCCCATACACAAATGTCATACAGCTACCGCTAATTTCCAATCCACCAGATTTGGTCGGAAATGGTAATACATTTGTAAGAGCTACTTGATAAACGATATCTACCGCTTGTAGCTTTTATCTGAATTATGATTATAACGACCACTTGAGTACGAGACTTCATTATTTTTGATGACCTCATAGTCGGGATACATAACCGGTTTCCTCTCAGCGACCCACAAAGGATGTTTCAATTTCTCTTCGGAAGTATCCAATTTAACACCGCACTTGCCCTGATATTCTTTGAAGATCGGCGGAATCCCAATTTTATTGTGCGGATCCCGATAGTAATCGCGGTACTTCTGGCATTCGAGGTAGAAGACATCCATTCGACGGATTTGCCCATAGTCCACCGTCGAGAGGTCGGGTATGGCGAATCCTAGAATAAGGTTTCTTTGTTCGCGACTCTTCACCGACACTAGCTTCATGTTTACCTCGGGAATATCCATTGGATAGTGGGCTCAAAATATGTATAATGTAAATGTTTTTTTTTTGTATCAGGAACAAGTAAATATGTTCCGTGAGTAAATATGTTTAACGTACGAGTTTCTTTAGCATAATCTGATTCAGATTCCGCATACGAATATATAAAGTTTCCTACTATATCAAGGCTTGCTGAGATACGACAAAACTTTAAATGATTGCAGTTACAAACACCAATTGCTCAGAATTTGTTAATTTTAAATACGGTGTATCTTTAAAATAAACATTTAAGCAGAAATTTATGAATATATATATATATATATATACTTGATACAAAATCCACCATCTTTTGTAAATATACATAACCGCATTCTTTTATCGCTATGTCAGCTATAGCTTTTTCTTATTTACCCTATTTTCAATATGCTATATGAACATTTGTAAGTTTTTCATATATAAAAAAATAAACCCTAAATCGGAAGGGATATCGGTCGGCTCCGGTTGAAGGAATTGTCTATTGGATAATGATGGCGGACTTTTTCACATTAGGTGGAAGAGTTCAGATTCGTCAGTTTTATTTATTATAGACAACGCATTACAGCATTAAAGTATGAATGAAGTATAAATAAAGGTATCAAAGTAAACAAAAAAACATATGTAAGGTTTTCTTAAATAAATAAATATACCGAGAATGGGTCCGGAAGAGTCCATATAATGTCGCATTTTTTTTCGGCAGTATAAATTATAAATGAAGGCATCAAAATGAACTAAAACAAAGATGTTGAAAATAAATGTTACAACGGGCAATGATGGAAGTCTTTTCCACATACGATGGAAGGGAAGAGTCCATATACGTCAGTTTTATTTATTATAGACAACGCATTTCTTCGGCAGTATAAATTATAAATGAAGGCATCAAAATGAACCAAAACAAAGATGTTGAAAATAAATGTTACAAAAAAAACATATTAACTGTAGAAACTGGTCAAAATAAAAATATGTAAACGCAAAACTGAATAGAAAATCAATCCGAGAATATGTTGTTGATGGAGAGAGACGTCTGACGAAAGTGATTTTACATTTCAAGTTTAATTCAGAATGCCTTCTCTAAGTGTGACAGTTCAAGTTAAAAGTAAAAGGCCAACATAGAAAAGAAATACTAAATCCAATGGTGAAATACTAAATCGTATAATGGAATACTATGTTGGAATAATAATGTTGGAAGCTTCAGCTCTGGGACTGCTGGTTTGTGCTTAATTCATACTTCAATTAGTGAGACCATATTATTTTAAATTCAAAATACCCGTAATTAACAAAGAAATACCAAATCAAATAATGAAATACTAAAAGCCCATCAAAAATGTTGGCACCAATTGTAAGGAGTTCATTTTACGTTTCACGTGTGGTCGGTCGCTCGTCCGGTTTGCTTTCAACGTCAGCACTTTCAGGCCCGAGCAGCGAAAGGAATCTTTACACAAGTCGGCAAGCCAGTCAGAACAAATCATCCGCTGCGACCATGTACGAGACAATTGAGAAGGGCGCCAAGAACTCGCCGAGCTACAGTCTTTATTTCAGTGAGTACTGCCAGAATCCGGGGCCCAATGTGACCCGGCATAACCTCTGCTGGCGTCACTCTCGTTGCCCATTTAGCAGGGCAATGCATCGTTTGACATTATTTACATCGGATTCGCCTAATCAGGGCAAAGCCATTATGCAAGAAGTCAAACCGGACTCTGCCTTATTCAACGCGTCGCTTTATCAGCTTTATCAGCAATTTTGTCTTGGCCGCGGAACTGGCGGAAATGCTTTCGGCCTTTTGGTCTTCCCTGTATGCCTTATCTGTAGTCATATAGCTTCCACCAATTTGATATCGAATTTAATTGCCCCTCCCCCCACACCGCATCTAAATTGACTCCCCAATTTGGAGCGGGCGACCTTTGTCTAGACGAGGGAACTGCCGGCACTATCAATCAAATTGCGTGCCCAGGAGCATTATTAATTATGACAACGCCTTTTGGTCATTATTTCTGCCACTCTCCACAGAAAACAAGTGCGGCAATGTCATCTCGCCGATGCACGACATTCCATTGTACGCCAACGATGAAAAGACCATCTACAACATGGTGGTGGAGGTGCCGCGTTGGACCAACGCCAAGATGGAGGTGCGCATTGATGGATGTGGTCAAATTGTCGTAGCTTCAATAATCCACCGATTGCATGTCGTGTCCCACAGATTAGCCTGAAGACCCCGCTGAACCCCATCAAGCAGGACATCAAGAAGGGCAAGCTGCGCTTTGTGGCCAACTGCTTTCCCCACAAAGGCTATATCTGGAACTACGGGGCTCTGCCCCAGACCTGGGAGAATCCCGACCACATTGAGCCCTCCACCGGCTGCAAGGGCGACAACGATCCCATCGATGTGATCGAAATCGGTTACAGGGTAGCCAAGCGCGGTGATGTGCTGCAGGTCAAGGTGCTGGGCACTATTGCCCTGATCGACGAGGGCGAGACCGACTGGAAGATCATCGCCATCGATGTTAGGGATCCGTTGGCATCGAAGGTCGACGACATCTCGGATGTGGATCAGTACTTCCCGGGTCTGCTGCGCGCCACAGTTGAGTGGTTCAAGGTAATCAAGGGCAGTCCCCTCTGAAAAACACTTGACTTACCCAGCTTTCCTTGCAGATCTACAAGATTCCCGATGGCAAGCCGGAGAATCAGTTTGCCTTCAATGGCGATGCCAAGAATGCCGAGTTCGCTACCAGCACCATTGCCGAGACCCACAAGTTCTGGCAGAACCTGGTCAACCAGGGCGGCGTTGCCAGCTCAATCTCTACGTGAGTCTAGTCTCACTCACAGTTGGCTTAGAATATATTTACATTTTGTGGTTTTTTGTAGTACCAACATTAGCAACCGAAACTCCGACCACCATATATCCAAGGAGGAAGCTGAGAGGCTTCTGGCCGATGCTCCAAACGGCGGCGAGGTGGAGGAGGTGCCCGATACAGGTAAGGTTTACTATGTTCGATCGCGCTTGTAGTTGCCTTTCCCAAACGATCCCAACCGATCCCAACCAAAAAAACAAACGCCACTTGAACACACGCTTTAACACGAAACACTTGCAAACAAATTGGCCACCAAAACCCAACAACCGCATGCTTACTAATAATGGTTCAAGTTAAAAAACAAATAAATTTATCCCACACTGTATATATAAACCTAGATAACCAACCCCCCGATACATGTAATTGGCTTGCTTGAGCTTGTTAATAGTTAATAAGATTTTTAAATAAACATCGTTAAACCCATGTCCCTCTCTTGTTGTTGCAGTCGACACTTGGCATTTCATTCATCTCAAGTGAAATGTCGCTCTGGGATGAATCCGTCGTCGTATCGTAGTCTAATCGAATTGAAGATACTTGCACTTGTGAATTATTATTATTGATATTGGAAATCACGTCGAAGACATTGAATAAAGTTTTGCACCGCAATTAAAATCGCCGACCACTTCTCTTGAAATATACAATCTTTATTTATATTTTACGACTAGATCCAAACAAGTTTAAATTAATTAATATTTATGTAATTGTAGGGCATAAGCAATCCGAATCGAAATATACCGTGTGGGGTTCGTGGGATGGGTTCTGAGAATACATGTAACTAAAGGTTTCTCGCATCGCTATTGATTCTATCGTTTCTATTGCCGGGGTGCTGATGTGGTTGCATTTTTTGTTTGTTTATCTTGTGTGCATTGGGGGGGCGGGGCGGGTGTGTAACGTAAAATTTATTGCCGTAACAAGTTAACTTAACCTTATGAAATAAAAGAAATGTACAAAATAGTTAGGCATTATAAATATTTATGTATAGAAATCTTTAAAAGAAGACAAAATAATTTATTTACATCAGACATTTTGATTCTTGTTCGTTCGTTTGTTATATGGTTTGTTTGTAGGCTTCCCTTCTTTAGCTTTGCCTTAGCTTGTGCGAAGAACTAAAAGAAATAAGCATGATTCTCGTAATTGCTACAACTAGAAGCTCCACGAGACTGTTAAACGGATCGATGTGCATGTCAGGGGGTAATTAAACAACCAAACAAAAAAAAAAAAACAACTAATTTTCACTTTCCGATATCGGTGCGGATAAGTAACTTGTAATAGCGTACTAATCGTTTTCTTTCTTTTTTTTCAACATTTTTCATCTACTGCTCTTTTAGCTTAGTGGATAGTTAGTTTTCGTTAGTGGTTACACATTTCTCGGGTCGATCGTTTCCTGGTTGCCATTGGTTCGTGTCGTGTTCAGCCACAGTTTTCAATAATACATTGTGTACTTTATTTTAGTTTAGTTTATAGAATTAAGTAGCTGCTAGTGCCAGTGACGGTGCCAAAGCCCACTTTATTTGCGACCAAGGGTGTCACGCCATTCGTTGTACTTGTCCATCTCCTCGTGCAGCTGAAGAGCCTCTATGCAGGCATTGAAGAAGGGCGATCCGAAGCATTCTTGCCTGTTTTGGATAGATCAGTCAGCCGGTTAGTACAAAATATTTACTCAACTTTTGTCATTCATCAAGTTGGCCCATAAAAATTGGGGCCAATGTCAAAAATTCTTGATTGTATGTGCGGGCTTGTATGTATATGTGCATTGCAAAAAGTCAAAAAGTGCTCTGCAAAGCCGTATGCAAAAATCAAAAATCAAAAACTTAAGAAAATACGAAATAATAGAAACTAAAAACGTACCAAAACAAAAACGGTAAGCACGCGTCTTAAGTCGCGCCAGAAACGCGCGCAAATCGCCGCCGCCATAAGCTCATTCACTCTCTGGCTGTCTCTTTCCCAGGCTGTGTTGCGGTCTCTTTCTGTATCTCCGGTCTGGGTCTGGGTCTCTGGCCTGCGTCGCGCATTCGCATTCTAATTCTCATTTATCACAATTTTGATGCTCTCAAATAGCCAGCGAATGATTATCTCTTCTTTTTGTTCGTTTTCTTTATTTTGTTTTGTTTTGTGTTTTTATTATTTTACATTAGCAATTATTATCGTGTTCGTTACATTTGAAATGTAATCCGTTTTGTTGCTGTTGCTTTTGTCGCGTGTTTTTACCAAGGGTTTTTGTTTGTGTCTTGCACAAATTGCGTTTTAGCTTTTTAGTCTACATAATTTTGCGTGTGTGTGTGTGTGCGTGTGTGTATGCGGATAAATGTTGGGTATAGATATATATTTGTTTATATATATGCAAATATTTCCTCAATTTGCCACGCTAATTAGGCTTTTAATCTTTACAAAATAGCACAAAATTGTAACTCTAATACATTTGCAAAATACTTTCGGTCTCGTGTGTGCATGTGTGTGTGTGTGTGTGCGTATGAATATATGTGAGTGTGCGTGTGTGAGATGTGTGGTGTGTACAAAGGATTAACTTTCACACTTTCTCTATTTGCCCGTATGTGCGTGGAAAATCGTGTTAAATGTAAACTTTAAATGCTGATTTTACAATACAAAAATAAAAATAATAATATTTTTCATTACATAGATTAAAAACAATGGATTTCGTTTGTTTATTTTATATACATAACGCATAACGCAATAATAATAAAACAAGCTACAAATACTTATAAATAAATACTTCGGCTTCTAAGTGGGGAAATCCGAGAGATTGATCTGTTACCTCCTCTTCCTCCTCAATCTATCTCCCGGCTCCCCGGGGATCTTCCCTACGATTATGTTACTTACAACAAACGCATAACGTTCTCAATAAATTAATTAAAATAATTCGTTTTTAAAAAAACACATATATATAGTAAAAACTGTAAAGCATACAGTAATAAATAAGTACGAATTAAATTTGGGCGTTTTAATATTTTAGATTTCTTTGTTCTGGCTCTGCATTTATGGTTGTAGTTTTGGATTCCATTTCCATTCACATTCCACATCATTCGCAGCGGCTTTCAACCGTTTCTTGCTCTCTTTTCTCTGTGTGTACGGGACAGTGTGATTGTGGTGTGGGTGCGGGTGGGTTGGTGGGTGGTTGGTTGGATGTGAATGAGTGGGGCCGCAGGGGAATCGAGGACTTAAAGTTATGGCGGCGTCATGTTGAAGGATATGGGCGAGCCATTCACTACTCTCAGAAAATGCTGTAAGTTCGACACTTCCTCGTCGGGTATTAACAGCACTTTCAGGCATTCGCCAAACCATTTTGAATCAAAGCAGTCTTTCCTAAAATTAAAAACACGAAAATCATAATGAAACATAACAGTAATGGCAATGAAACTTACTAAAAGAAAATCAGGAAAAACTAAAACGGAAACGGAAGCGGAAGTGGAAAGAAACATAAACGGAAGTGAAAAACGAAAGTGGCAGAAAGTGAGCTTTCTAATAGTATTTGGGCTTGTGATATGGATAGGGTGATCCATTGATCACCTTCAGATAATTCTGAAGCTGCGATATCTCTTCATCGTCGATCAACAGCACCTTGAGGCAATTCCCGAAGGTTTCGTGGACGAAACAATTAGCCCTGCATCGAATAAACAAGAAACATATAAAAGATATAGACAGACGCACAGAGAAAAAACTAAAGCGAAAAATCTTCTCACACTAAAATAACTAGTTTATTATTGTAAAAATCAACTCATATTTAGTAATCAGTTTAACAAAATTAGCAAAACACTGTTGTTATATTTAAAACCTTTTTTTTTTAGATTCAATTTTTATTTTTGCGAGTTTAATATTAGACAAAATAAATTACTTCGAATGTTTTTTGCTAACAATATATAAAATTGGGAAATTCGTAAAATTCTCCTAAGCCATGACCGGATATTTAAATTAAAAGATACTTGTTAATAGTTTTGTAAATTCAATAATTCAAAAATTAATATTTTGCGAGATATAGAATAACATATATATTGTTCTTGCTTTCGATTTGTTCACTGTGCGAGATAGCCAAGGAGAAAGTAGCTAGATGGGCGAGGAGAGAGCCCATAAAGTTTAGAAATAAATCAAGGTCCCAAGTGCGTTTCCGCCAGAACCCGCAGCATATTTTTGGGTCAGGGTCCGCAAGCACTTAAAATCCCAATTCGACCAAGGCAGCCAAATTAGTGTCTTTTTGGCCAGGCCTTGAACTGCTTTCAACCGATCCTCAAGTTCGGACCGCTGTAAGGGAATCACTTCTTCAGGGTTAGGTTAGCTATTGGGCTATATAGTTGGGGTTTAGGTTCATGTTCAGCGGAAACTTACTTGCACATTCGGTGTATACTCGTTTCGCGGAACAACTGATAGCAGTCCTCGCAGATGCGGTCCAGTCGGAAGAACATGGTCTTGTTGAAGATGCCCTTGCACTCCAGATCGAAGAAATTGCTGCGCTTCGACAGATTGTGGTTGTGTGGCAAGGCGGTGAAGATTGGTATCAAGACGAGAAACAGCACCACCGAGATCTTTATGTTGCGGGAACACATCTGCAAGAGAAACCACAACAGACGACCGGTGAGTACGATTACAACAGCGAGGACGGTGAGTGAGAACCGGAAATGCCCTAAAAATAGATTCCTATTTATAGGCCCTCTTCTCGTAGAGAGCCAACCATCAATTAACTGGCTGCCCCGCCATCTGCCTGGGCGGTTTCACCCGTAACTGGGTAAGCAGATATGGGCCAAGCTAAGCCTTGAAACAGAGCCGCCTAACCAGGGCGAGGGGCCAAGGGGGCCCAAGGGCAGCCCCTGGCAGAAAACGCAGCCGCCACAACGCGGCTCCTATAAATAGGTTTCGTCTGACAGCCGGCTAAAAATAATCCTCCTCTGTCTGCCCAAAGGTGCAATTGCAATTGCGATTGCAGCTGCACAACGAGAAATTATACTAGCAAGCTTTGAATATATCTAGAATATTTCTCACTCTGTCGAAGCGAATTATTTGACATTATTTCTAGTCTCTGATTAATTTAGTTATCACTCAATTTATCGTAATTTATTCTCAAACTTATTACAAATTTTTAAAATAACCCATTTAGTAATGTTCTTGTTAAGGAAATATATTTTTAATCAACTTACTTTTAAATACTTCGTATAAATTTGTTTTTATTTACAGAGAAGTTGGGTTTTATCTATTGAATATTTTGAAGTTCGACATTATTTTGGTTCATTTGGATATACAAATTTGCCATTATGTGATATCTTCTTCAAAATGAAACAAACAAAAAATTAATAGTTTTTCAGATACCTTGAAAAAAGATTCTCCGAAATGGGAAATGCCAGAATTGGTTGAAAAACTCGGTCGAAGTCAAAATCTTGGAGTTCTCGCCCCATGTTTCAGGGGGAGAACTTCTATAACTTGCAATTTTTCGTCCTCTGTACTGTGGCAGTTGCTGTCGCAGACGATCTTATCGCAGGAAAGCTCTATAAATATCACCGGCGATTTCAATGTTTATTGCATTATTCGCCATCTGTCGGCGGACTTAATTTATGATGTAAGTTTGTTGCACAAAGGAGTGTCGGGACAGGCCCCCAAAAAATATATAGATATATATATATATGGTAGATGTATTTGTTTACTTTGCATATTTTATCAATTTGCGAGCTCTCGCGCGCCGCTGATCTGTTTAGTTCCAATTAAAGTGCCGCTGACATATATGGTATGTATATGTACGAGTACATGTGCGGCATTCCGGACTATTGAATAATTTGATTAAAGCTGCAAATTTTTCCATTGCGCATTGTGCCAATTGTTTGTTTGCACATTAAATGTGTGAAATATTTCTGAACGTACACCCAACCCCCC
>JAJJHY010005742.1:15073444-15132026 GCA_021224005.1 Drosophila setifemur
CCCTCCCCCCTTCAAGCTTTCACCCTTCTTTCTTGAAAAAAAAAATTGAAATGCTGAATGAAAACCATAGCAGACACAACGACGACGGCTATTTCGAGAAAAGAAAAGAAAAAAATAGAAGGAAAATCGGAGGGGAAAACATGAAAGCGAATTTGTAAAACATTTATGCGCTCTCGCACTGATGATTTAAACACATTTGTATATTGTTTTAACGAGTTTTTTTGGGCAGTCGAATCTGACGGTCTGTGCGTCCTAAGATCTTTAAGCAAATTGATTTTTTATTGCCTTGTTGATGTCTTCAATTAAGTTGAGCACATTTTTTGCTCCGCTCGCCTCGCCAGTGATTTATGGGCGCTGGTGGAATGGCAATGCAATGGTAATGGAAATCGAAATGGGAATCGGAGTCGGAATCCAAATGGGAATCAGGCATTTGGGGAATGCGAAAGCGAATGCGAATTCTAAGAAAGTTCATCAGTCGCTAGCCAATGGCCTAGGCATATTTATACTAGATACATGTGTTTATGGTGGAAGAATCTTTCCCTGAAATTAAATTTCTATTGACGGAAAGTTCAGCCCCTAAAAGTATGCTTTTCAGTTTTGAATAGTGCAAATCGAATGCTAGTTAAGATGTACCATGGGACTCGTTTTCTTTTCTATCCAAATAAAATGGAGCATTCTAATGCTACATCGCATTACTCATTAGATTTACTTCCATAATATTAGTCACAATATTAAAACTACGTCTATGTATTATATAAATTGTAACATTCATTATCGGGAAAAAGTTTTCTGAATAAGAATACTTGAACTCATTAAATGCGGAATATATCAAGATAATTTTGCAAAAAGAGAGAAAATATATTATTGTATTGTAATTATTGTAAAATTAGTATGAATTAGTTTAACTGATTTAGATTCCCTAGAATACCCATTAATCGGTGTTTTTCTTTTTGCGCATTTGTATTATTAACAGCTGCGTTTTTCCCACACGGAGAGTGCAAGTTGTGGTCGGATTGGGAAGGGAGGAGCACCGGGGGAGCATTGGGGGGAACACGATCGTAATAAAAGTCCCACCTCATAGTATTCATTTCGTCAGAGGCGACTCCGGCGACGTCGTCCCAGTGCAAAGTGCACCAGCTGGGCTTGCGTATGAGCTTTCGATTCGAATTTCCCCGATGGCGTATTGACTTCCAGTTGGGTTTAACTTCAGCTGCTAATTGGGTTCGAGTTGCACGATTTATGGCACTGGCAAGCGGCTATTTTTAACGCTCCTTTGGCCGGCCGCATGAATGGGATAATTGATATGCGAAACGCGTCAAAGATAATGTAACATGGTCCACGGACCCCGAGGCGGATGGGGCACTATGGAGCAAGGGGCAAAGGGAAGGAGCTAAAGCTGAAGCTGAAGGAGAAGTTGCATGAATGGATGGCGTCATCGCTGACCACAGAAACCCGCAAAAGGAGAGCCAATGATCTTCGATCTTCAATGCTCCAATCCTCCAATCCGCCGATCCTCCGATCCGCCGATCCTCCACCATCTTCGATGATCATTATCGTCATCGCATGTGCTGGCAATTTGTTTGCATTTTACTTTTGATTAGCTGCCAATTGATTTTATTTGTCGGCCGACGCTTTGTATCAATTCAAGACGCGGAGCGTGTCGCACATACAAGTCATCCCATTATTCGAATTCCACCCAGTATCTATGTGCGCGCTCGTGTGTGTGTGTGTGTGTTAGTGTATCCGTAGCACTGAATCATTGGAG
Source organism: Drosophila setifemur (assembly GCA_021224005.1). Classification (NCBI taxonomy): domain Eukaryota; kingdom Metazoa; phylum Arthropoda; class Insecta; order Diptera; family Drosophilidae; genus Drosophila; species Drosophila setifemur. Next base: position 15,075,210 of record JAJJHY010005742.1, read on the forward strand.
CGAGCCGCACGCACGCCTCTCAATTGACATCTTTATGTTGTCGCTGTTGTTGTGCCGCCGATGATTGCCTTCTGATTGTTCACTATTCAACTTTGATTTGATTGCTCCTCTTGGTGTTGCTGTTTTTATGGCCGATGATGATTTTATTTTCGCTGCTGCTGCTGCTGCCAGGCGACATTGAATGAAGTCATGAGCCAAAAATAATTATGCCAATTATGACAGAAAAACGGATTGTGGATTCTTTTTTGCGCAATAGTTTATAATTATTATACCCAGTAGTTGGCAAAAGGGGAAGGGTCTACTCGAATTTTGACAAAGCATACATCAAATAGGGTTGCTAATAACCTTCTCAAATCGATATTAACAATCGTTTTATTCTACTTTTAAAATAATATAGTAACTTAGGTTAGTAATGAAATTGTTATTTCTGCTTACCTAGTAAATGTTTATAATTATTAGAAAGCTCTGGGTATAAGCAAGTTCATCCATTTGGCATTTACTCTGTTTTCTTTATAGCCCTGATAATTGTATTTTACTTGGAAAAAAAAGCCGCTTAAGCCTTTCTAAAAACGTTATAAAAAAAATGTTGAATGAGTTAATTGTTGTGCAGAGGTACCCTAAATCTATGCCCCCTTTTTTCTTTGGCAACGCCCACCAGCAACTGTCACGGAATGCTCTATTAATAGCAGGTTCAAGTCCAGCGACTCCTTATCAGCTCCCCATTAAATCCGTCTCGGTATGTGGGAAATGTTATCTTGATACTCGCATTATTTGATATATCAACGGGCATTAAACGGATCATACAGAGACACCGAAATGCCTGCAAAACTGTGGCCAAACAAACGCGTGTGCATTCTATATACTCGTACCCGTTGCGATATGTACATACATATGTACAGATGTGACTATATAGTACTATATGCATCTGTGTGTCTTAACGCTTGGCTACGCAAGCATGGCAAGCCGAAAGCCGAAAGCCAAAACACCAGCGACCAGCTGCTCTCCACCTCTTTTTTTTTGCACAGCGCAACTAAAAAGTGCTTAGGAACGCAAAAAACTACAAAAAAAGCTAAAAAACAAAAAAACAAAAAAAAAAAACGAAAGAAAAACACCAGCAGAACAACAACAGACATAAACATTCGCCATGGCGAGACTGCTTGGTACCAACTAAAGTGGCACAACAGCAATGTTGCGATGTTGCTGCTGCAGATGTTGCTGTTGCTGCTGCTGCTGCTAATGTTGCCGGTTGCTAGTTGCTGCTGGCTGGTTGCTGGTTGCGCCTGCGTGTCTCACTAAGCGCTGCTGTTAATTTGATGGACAGGCCAGAGTCTGGGGCTCTTCGAGCAATTTGCATGATATGTGTATTTAATTAATATTCATTTATTCATGAAATCTCTTGGGGTATGCAAAACAGGAAAGGCGCAAATAAAAACAAAATCGGTGAGCCGGTTGCACCCAGTATGCACTGGGAAAAATATACCCAAACCGGGCTATCTAGCAATATATCATAATTCACACACATTCGCATGTCATCTGAATAAATATTGCTTGCATCACATGAGTGGGATTTTATTTTGTTTAAATGAATGAAGTACTCAGTAAGAGGTCTCGGTCTACGATGGAGATAAGATGAAACTTTCTGCGTCTCGTGCGTTTCCTACGAAAGCGAAGTGATGAATCTTCGGAGAACAGGAAACAACGCAGTCAATTGGAATTTATAAAGAATTTCAAACCATTTGACAATGATTCAGTATTCAGAAATCGTTTTCGCTTCGGTTATTACCGAAGAAAATCATTTAAATTTTTCGGGATACCTTAGATACAATTAGTACGAATTTGGCTTGGGGAAATGAATATTTTTTTTTGGTTTGCATTTGCAGTAGGCACAAGCGGAACTCGTGCTTAGTATTTCTTTCAAACGATTCTAATTGTTGGACCTGAGAGCTAATTTGGTTTAATTTTCTCCCCACTCACTTTGACTGCTGCCATTGCAGTTCGGTGTGCACGGAATTGCTGAGCCTTTCTATGGCTTCCATCCGCGGGGCGATCGCTGGGGGGCATGGCTCAGAGTCAATTGATCTGAATATATATCCAATTGATATTATTGAGATTAATGGCGGACCGTTTCGCAATAGATCGGCATCTGCCAAAAGGCAATTGGCCGCTCGTTTCGGATCACTCTCGATGCGATTCACTTTCCAAGTACTTGGTCTAAGGCAAAGACGCTCGAGACCCAAATGATGTTTGCACAACGATGACAACAGTGAACAGTCAACAGTCAATAGCACGAGATACTGCTCGGCCAAACTGAACCAAAAAAAAAAACCGAAGGAAGGAAAAAAAAACAAAACGAGAACGACGCGCGAGCAATCAACTTTTGTTGGCAACAAAAATAAAACTGAAGATCGCAAACGGCTGTTGAGGTTGGGCTGTTGAGGTGCTGCTACCGCTTCTCTTATCAAATACACAGATACACACACACACGCACACACACACAGACGAACGCAGAGACGGCGACGACAGCTAGTCTGGCATAGCCAGAGAAAAACCAAACCAAACGCCAGAGACAAAAGCCAGCGGAGCGGAGAGCAGCTAGCAGCAAGCAGCCAGCAAAAAGAGGCAGTCAGTTATGTATGCACTGCATGGCTTCGAGTCGCTACGAGACACAAATGTATCTGTGAGATCGCCATGGCAGCTGGGCGAGCGAGCGGGGGAGATGGGGAGGGATGGCGAACGAGTGCGATCAGTGGAACACCCAGGCGTATACGTGATGTGAATGGCCAACCCATAAGGTGCTTATCATTTTTAGCCAACGCGGAGTTGGCCTGGCCTGGCCTGGCCAACAAGAGCCGTTAACACACAGGGGCACTGGAGAGCGGCACTTGTCCTGGAGTCGATCGTAGAACGCTCGCGGAATAATTAATGAGGAGCATTACAACCGATGGTGGGCCAAACTAGTTTTTTCGGTCTCACCCAGCTTTCCTTCCCTTTTCACCTGTTTCTCGCCCAGGTAAAAGTGAATTAATCAGCAATCAACGATTGGCAGCTAAATTTTCCACCAGTCCGTGCAAGTTATACATTTTATAATGCAGATTTATGGACAAAAATATTATAAATGACGTTTCTATTGGGCTGTACTTAACAGCAATTCAGCGCTTTTAGTGCTCTTAGAATATTCAAGATTTCTGCGCATAGATTATTTTAAGCCAGTCATTTATCGCAAGACATTGTATCTAGATAGCGTTATAAGAAATTGTATCTTTTTATTACAATTACAACTACAATTTAAAACAGTGAGTGAGCAGTTTGAGTTAATTATCTCATTATCAAATTTACTTCTGGGTAAAATTTCACAAGTACTCAACGATTTTTATGAGGCTTCATAAACAGTATGAATCTGGTGATAATAAAATCTTTGTGAATTGATTGCATACATCTGGGGCTTTACTTGCTTATTGGCAATAATAATTAAATTTTAGAATTATATATTACATATATTCAAAGATTCTATAAATTTTAAAATATTTCTAGGAATTTAAAAAAGTTCTAAAAATGTAGATGCATTTTTCAACATCACATCGCTCATACGCCATGCGGTACCAATTAATCCCTCACACTATTTTCCGCCTCTATCTCACCCTCCCCGTCCCTCTCCCTCTCTCTCTCCCTCTCTCTCTCTTTGATTCTCTAACGTAATAGCTAAACATGCGATCGAGAAATGCAGCCGTTGGACATGGAGCTGCTGACGTTGTGTCGCGACTTTGCCAGCCAGTTGGGCGACCATTTGGCACAAACAGACACACATAGATACACACACACACACACACTGCACACGACAATTGGCATTTTATTAGTTTAATTGAAAGCAAAACAGTTTAGCATGGCAAACTGGTTTTAGCCTGTTTTCCAAATGCACACCAAATTATCATACTCGACTCAGTGGCGACGAGGCGGCCAACTCTAAGCTTGAGTTTGTATCTGTATCTGTAACTGAATTCGCATCTGAATCTGAGGCAGATGTTGGGGCAGCGGCGCACAGAAGCGTGTCACACGTTTCGCTCTCCTTATGACCGCATATACAATGTACGAGTACACTTAAATATATATATATATATATTTGTATATAAATAAACAAGTCCATTGAGGAAATTATTTGCAAAATATTCCGAGAGGGGAAAACAGCAACAAAAACAAACTGAAATATGCAAGCTGATTGTGCCAATTTTCGATATTGTTGTTGTTGCTGATCGCTTTGTTTTAAATAAAATCGAAAAGCTTATAAATCACATAATTAAGTTTTGCGCCTTCTTTATGGGAATCGACTCGAATCGGACTCGATTTGAATGTTATGGCTACGTGAATCGCCTCGCGGGCATTAATGAAACGTAACCCAGCGGGTGTTGAGCTCTCGATAGGGACATTACGCCCGCAGCTGGACTCTCCTCTGGGAAAGGGGTCGGGACGGGGGGAGGGGGGTTTCCGATCCACCGATCACCGATCACCGACGATGATGGCAAGGTGTGGTTTATTTTCGGCCTCCGAATTTCGCGGAATCTGCGCTCACTCATTATCTCACTTAAGCTTAAGCTGATTAAAGTCACAATCAAGAGGATTTAAGTTGGAAATAGAATTTAGAAGTGAAAGTGCTTTAAAGTAATAAAAAAATTATGATTTGCTGAGATTATAAATAAATATTTTTTAGGGAATTATTAGGGAGGAGGAAACACATAACATGAATTGAAGTAATTGGCTATAATTAAAATGATATGTTCATTAACTAAACAATTTTTGATCTAGGAATTATAAAGGGAATCTAAGATGGAGAAAAGAAAAAGTAATATTCAATTAAAAACTACAATACAAATTTTGAAATATCAAGGTATAAAGACTTTAAACATTATTGATTAATTGAGCATCAATTAGAAACCTATATGAAATTAGTTCCGAATACTTCATTAAATGACAAAAAAGTAATTCCAATTTCAAAATGTATTTAAGAAATATATACTTTCATTCAACCTGATTGTTTGGCATTCTTGCCAAGCGTGTGGCGGCAATCACAACCAAAAATATTTGAAATATTTGAAAACGACGACCTATATTTCAGTGATTTGTTCAAAGTACAAGTATTTGCCAAATACAAATGTACACAAGAGTCTGAGTACAATGTACAATACCACGAATGTCAAACGGAAATGAGTCATTGGCGAAGTGCGAGACGATCACGATCAAAGAACCAATTACAATGAACGGCCATTGAACGGAACGGATCGGATCGGATCGGAACGGATCGGGTGTGAATAAAACCGTGGAAAAAGAAACATCAGGCTGGCTGGCAACAGCAGATAGCTGGCTAATAAATGCACTGCACAATAATCGATACATTCGAGTGTGCATTCCGAGAATCTGGGAAATGCCCCAAAACGCAGTGGCATTCCGATTGGGTGTTGGTGTGCTTTGGCCAATTGGTTTGGGGCAACTTCAACTTTGCAATTGCAATTGCCGTACGTACGGCCAAGGACGGAAGAAATGTGTGTGAGGAGAGCCAAGCCAGACTTGACGTCAATTAAATTGGCTGAATGCCTGCAAAACTAGTTTCGGCTCGTTGCCCTATTATGTCGATTACATGACACGAAATCAATCATTAACATTTGTATATCGGCAGACATACGTATTTGGCAACCTGTCGTGGTGGGTCGCCCCCGTCCCGGTCCTCGTCCCCAAGCTCCAACATTTTTAACATCCACTTCGACGGGCCCCCGTTTTCGTCGGCCTTTGTTGTTTTTATTGTTTTTGTTGCTCTTGTTTTTATTTGTTGTTTTTGTGCTGTGCCTACCGCTGTTATTATGGTTATTGTTTATTGTGAAGTTTTAATGGCGTTTTGTCAATTTGTTTTTAATTTTCATGGCTTATTACAGCATTTCATTTGACTGCTGACATCAGAACCCATTAATTATTTAACGATCGCATATTATTAACAACCACCATCAACAACAACAACATTAACAATAAAAACAACAAGAGCAGCAGCGACAACTAATTGAATTGTTCAGAATAAAGTAATAATTATATGTAGAGTTATGTGCATTTTATGTCTGGTTGGTCGTAAAAAAAAAGCCACAAACTAATATTATTTGCAGAAAGTCCATAAAACTATTGCCGCCATAAGTCTCGTGGTTGCATCAGCCAATTTCAATGTGAGTTGTTGGCCATGATTACAAGCCATATGCCACCCAACCCCGCGAGCACCGAAATTCCTTCAATTAATGTTGAATCATGTTATTAATAAGAGATAAACTGTGGATATAAACTGAGGTGACAATAATATAATACAAATATAGATAGAGACTTGATAGCGAGTGTTGGTTGTAATGACTAAACGTATTTATGGGGTTCCCTTTGTCCAGAGTGAAAGGGTTTCCCTCTTTTTTTCCCAGTTAAATAAGATGCATCGTCATTTCATCTTTCACTTTCTTTCCGCCTCCAGAAAGATAGCCATATTCAAAGAATCAATTTTAAATTTATTCCACATATTTTTTTGTTATCATGAATTTCCTACTTAATTGTTTTAATCATTAAAAGTAATGTGAAATCCATCTGGTCGCTCTCCTTGATCTACTCTCCAAAAGTAAATTAAATTAAGAGTTTTGTCTCCAGATATCGAAAATCCAAAGTAAATAAACAAATTGAAAAAGCAAATAAACTAACCGACGGCAACTGAATTTTGGGGCATTGAACTGCATGAAATAAGCCAAACGACAAGTCGGGAACAGTTGGCAGATGTTATAACGTACAAACATACAATTATATGTACGCATCTTAATGTGTATATGGAATACAAATATATATATATATACATATATATATATGTATGGTAAAAGCATATGCATTTTGTATATATTGTATGATATATGGGCAATGACTGCCGCAGAAGCATCTCTTGAATTGCCAACATCAAAGTCGCGCAAAGTCTGAGGAATACATTTGTATCTGGACTCTCGTCGTGGTATCTTGTGCCACACATTAACCCCGAAGAGTGCCCCCGTCTAGTTGAGTGCGCCACAATTGCTTTTCAATTAGCCAAGAGCTGCGGGAGAGCACTGAGGGGGATCGGGAGGATCTGCTGGATGCGTCTGAGGTGGCGCGTGGCAGTGATTTATCGCAGAATTCAATTAGAGCCACTTCAGTCTCTGGCAATCCGCAAAAGGCGAAGGTCAATCCATTGACCGTTGACCCACAAACAGTGGGAGGAGGAAGGAGGGATTTCCTTTGCTCTATGAATCGTGATTCGTTAGAGGTTAATCATTCATCCAAATCTTTCCCACAAATTACTCACGAAGGTTCTATTTAAAGTTTACTATTATTAAATCCATTTTTTGTTGATTTGTAAGCTTTACTCTATATATAACTCTCTGATTCGCAGAAATATTTTTAAGTTATCCATAAAAATGAATGAGAAATTTAAGAAGAAATTCATATGATTTATGAGTGGGAGGTGAGTAATTTAATATTTAGTTATACACAAATTTAGTGCAAATTAAGTACGTCCACACCTTCCACATATTCTCCCAACAACTTGAATAAGATTGGACTATGACCAGGTTCATTTCTAGACATGCAATCGATTCCTTGGAATACCAGTCTCAGACTTGTCAATTGACCTGAATGTCTCCATTCAATTTCCTCTCAATTGACCGATGTGTGGCTGTTGTTTCAACGCAAGCTTTCAACTTTTTCTCCTCACTTCAATTTTAACACCACATGGACATGGTACATATGTATGTATGGACGAGTACAAGCCGCCAGTCATCGGGTGAGGCGAAGGAGACTTCGTCATTGTGCTCATCATCCGCGATCTAGAGTCTTTTCAAGTTCATTAACATGACACGGTCCCATCAGTCGAGCTCCCTCCCTTTTCCCCCTTTGGATTCCGCTCCTGAACTTGAAAAATGCACTTCTCCCGCCCCCGCCACGCCCCCCTCTCGGAAGTCAGAGCCCTTTGTTGGGACAACATGTTGTTCATATTAAGAACAAACACACATATATATATAAATATATGCAGAAGCAGAGGGGAATGTCGATGTCAATGCTTATGGCCCGACCAGATTGATACTCACATTTAGTGACAGCTTCTTCATAGCGAAAAAATTGTATTTGTGTTGGATGTTTGCTCTGTTTGTTGGTTTGTTGGTTTGCTTTGTTTGTTGGTTTGCTGGTTTGCTATTTGCTTCTGTGAAGTTTGTTTGGGTTTCTAATTATTGTGTAATGTCGAAAGTAAATGTTTGTTTAAGTACTTTTGTTTGCTGTTTAAGTACTTTGTGTAACACAGTTTTTGGTTTGGTTTTTTAATTTGCCCTTTCAGGTTTTTTCTAATTCTTAAGTTGAATTGCCGCAGATGTTTTTTTTTATTTAATTGTGGTTAATCTAGAAAAACGTAAATATACATATTAGAACTATAATTCGACTTTAGTTTCGTTTGATTGACAGCACTTAATTCAATTGGAATCACTTTTCGCGAAAAATAAAAAATAAAACCACATGTAATTATGTCCGATGGGAGCTTAAGCAAAAGATTGACAGCAATCACCGATCAAAGTCTCACGGATTGACATCTAAATTTGCCATTAGCCTCTTGCCTTTGGGGAAGACGTATAAATTAATATATTCCATATGTGTGCATATGCAAAATGACATTTGTTGTACTGCCGCAAGATCGCTGATTGTCATTTATTGTTATTAATGTTGCTGCAGTTGCTGCTACTGTCGCTTGATTAAAATCATTTATGCATTGAGCAGGCCCAGGAGATGCATGGAGGGGGCAGGAGCAGGAGCAGGGGACGGGGTATAAGGAGAGGGGAGAGCGGAGAGTGACGGGGCTGCTGCAGTAGCAGGGCCCAGTTGCAGTTTTTGCTGCTACCGCTGCTGAGGTTGATTTATTTAGCCGGTCCGATCGCTTCGCTCGCTGCATTTAAAATGTCGGAAGTGTTTGCACGCAAAAAATAAATACAAGCGTACAATAACACACATGGATATATGTATGCCAGATAATGTGTTTACTTGTTGTGTTTGCTCAGCATAAAATATTTCCTGTTGCACGCACAATTGTGCGCCATAGACGCCGGCGATTTTATTGAAGATTTCGAGGAAATGCCCAAGACGAGACATTAAATTCCAAATCGACTTCGACAGCAGAAGCAGCAGCAGCAATAACAACAACAACAACAACAACAAGTCTCAATTCCCGTATCCCTTTTCTGTTTGGGTCGCTTATGACATCATCGCCGGATCAATATCGGTCGAATATCAACGAAAGTTGTTCTCGCTCAATCCGATTTGGCTGGGCGCACCCTTGACAACACGGAATGGAACAAAAAAAAAGGCTGCCCAGAATGGAGAAACCATGTCCAAGCCGAGTCCACAAGAAAAAAACCAAATACTAAAACGATGCTCAGATTGCTGCTGCTGTTGCTGCTGCTGCAAGGTGGCAACATCGTGCGAAACCAACAACAACAACTACTGAAGGGGCAGCAGTGTTATGGTCATCCAAGAGATACTACCAACCAAGTTAGCAGGTAGCACAGTTTCCCAGCCTCTCTGGCAATTCGGTCAACTGAGCCAGACCGAGCCGTCGAGACGAAAGACAAAGATTAAAGATAAGCAATTGGAATTGGTAGTGGTAGAGCACGCTCAGTTTCGTTTTGGGAATCGATTTCGATTTCTTGGCCAATCAGTTGCGGCATGCGGCATTTACAAACGCATTAAACTCATGATAATTGTTATTTAATCTTTTCCCAGTACTTTTCCACACGCGAAAACACAATCGCGCGGTTGTAAATTCGATCAGATTTTTTGTGCAATTATTAGCGTTTATGCATTTTGTGTTTTCATTTATTTTTTGTTTTACATATTTTGTGGTGTAATTTCGCTTGATTTTAATTGCTGCCAATCTTGAAAGCTGCTCCAAGTTCGAGCTTGGGATTTTGTTTATAATTAAACGTTAACGTTTTTATTACATTTTCGTAATTCGGTTTGTTGTTTGTTGGGGAAGAGATTTGTCGTTCGTTTCTGTTTCTGTGCTGGGCACAGACCGGCACGAGGCTACAGGTCGCGGGTTGCTCTGCCTGTTGCAAGTCGCGAGCTGTGAGCTGTGAGTTGCAGGTTGCAGGTTGCTGTTGCGCGTTGCCGATGGTTGGTTGCAGGTTGCTGCCGGCGCGACGAAACGGTTACTTTTGAAGCGACTGATTCACCCGCGATTTAGCACTTGATTCTTATTTATGGCCACACACAATTTGCATACGCAATCGAAATCGGAATTGGATTCGGATTCAGATTCGGATACGGATTCAGATTCAGATTCAGAAACGGGCTGGGTTTGGTTTTTTTGTGCGCTCGTGCGATGTTTACTTGTTGCTTCGTGTTTAAGGACTACGCCGCACTCGACGGTAAAAGTGTATTATAAGTGAGCGGGTCGCAGCGCTGCGCTGCGCTGCTGGCGTTGGCGGCGGCGCCGGCGTCAGCAGCGCTCTCAGAGCGCTGGCGACTGTATCTGTATCTGCAGCAACATGTTGCCGCAACACCACGATCGCATAGATACATTTGTATCCCTCTCCATGCTGGCTCATGCTGCTCTCTCTCTCTCGCCCTCTCTCGCCGTCTCTCTCTCTCTCTCTCGCATAACCACTTGTTGCCGCCGTTCTGCAGCCGGTATAACTGTTCTCTTCTGCTCGGGGATTACCCCTCAGCGGATAATGTTGCCCTGATGAAATACTTAAATGCCAATCAATGCAATTATCTCCGAATGTAATTGCCGAACAATCTCCATTGTTTACGGCGGGATCGTGAAAATTGCCCACCGAAAAGTATCTCAGGAGAACGATGACTCGGCATTGTGGCAACCGGAACTGCAGCTAACACTTTTCCACTATTACAGTTATTATTTGTATTACTGCTAATAACTCAATTACTAATTAATTGAGAGAACGAAATTCCCCATGAAGGGTGCTAATTAAAATTATCGAAAATATTCCATATTTCTGGGAATTGCGTAGATCGTGCAATTCGCTTGCGATTGCAATTTTTGTTGATTAATCTGATTAGCCGTAATTCATCGGGCAAGTCAACGCGGCTATTCCAGTTCCCACAATTGTGGTTATTAAATTGAACCGAATCCAATTAATGCATCATTTTTGGTCATTGCCATATCGGTTGGGATATGGGCCAATTTGCATAATTCAAACGAGCTGTAAAATTGGAATTAGAGGATCCCAGGGGGTAGTTTTTTTTTTTTTGGGTGACTCAGAACGTGAGATAAAAACTGGAATCCGAATGGAAAAATACCGATCAATGGAAAAAATATAATTTGATTTCTGTGATAATTCAATATAGTAGATGTTCTCGGTTATATTATGATAATAATTCCCAATAAGGTAGCGTCATTGCACAAGCTGACTAACGGGTTTGAGATAAATCATTCACTGCCAGTTGAGTTGGGAATTGATGTTGTGATATATATATATATATAAAGTTATATAAGTTACAGACTCATAATGCTCCAAATAGTAGGCAACACGAATCGATTCATTTAAACAAAAGTGAAGATCTTTGAGAAGTTAGTGCACAATTATTTTATTTAGCAGATAATAAGAGCAAATAATAAATTCAATTACATGACAGCCGCGACCCTCTACAAGCTCACACACAAATGAGCTTAATGGGGCACCCATTACGGACTTAAATAGCGGAACCGGAAATTGCCTCAAGAGTATCTTGACTCACGCACACACGCTCAATCGAGTTAACCGACACACACTCTACGCACTCGACTTCAGCTAAAAAGTGAATGAAATGAATTATCAGAATGTGTGTGTATCTATACAACAACAACAACAAAAAAAGAGAAGAGAAATAATAACACTTAAATACATTTCCCGAAGCGTTGCTCATGCAAACTACTGACCTTGTAACAATTTCTTTTTACACGAATTTTTGTGTCTGCCATCCGTCGGAAAAGTAATGCAGGGCCAGGGACAGGGACAGGGTCGCGACTATTTACGAATTTGCTGTACTTGGCCGCCCCGAATGTTATTAACCTCCAAGTGGGCCAGTCCCGCCGAACGATCCGAACAAAAGGTGAACTTGTAAAAAGGGTGTGACACCGCTAAATGCGATTGCAAACAATCAACAAACAAACGGGCCCATGTGCGAATGTCGATCACAGGGCACTGAGCGAAAAACAATATCAAAACTTAATTACTTACATTTTATCCCTTTAAAAATATGTACATAAATATAGAAATGTTTTGAATTCAAACATGATTTGAGATAATGAGGTTAAGTAACATTACTGAATAAGATATCGCTCTTAAAGATACTTTTTGTATTTTAAGAAGTTTCTTTGTATTTATTTCCTTTTTCAACAAGAAACTATAAAATAAGCAGGCTTTTATGCAACTTGGAAAGTAAAAGTTTTGCTTTCCAGTCAGTTTTCTTCCAGTGCTGGAATTCGCGGTGTTGGGCGAGTCTGGAGTTGGGCTTACCTTAGGCGCTTGTTTCGGGTTTGGTGCGGGTTTTTCAGCGGACTGGGCCACCCAAACTTTCAGATGGCTTATCGCTCCGGTCGAGGATCCCAGCTGGCGGGCAGCGTTGGCTATGGATTCCCTGGATACCACCGATACAGATACTGGGTTATGGGTGCGGGCGAAAGATGGCCAAGATGTGGTGGTGGGAAGCAGAAACGAGTTTCTTTATCTTCTTCGAAGCGAACTTTAGGCTCGCAGCGATTCTCTGGCACTCGGGTTTATCGCCATTTTGTGTGGATTTTCGTTAGGTCTTTGTGTTTGTTGTTGTGTGTGTGCTGATAACGCGTCACAGGGGGCGTCATAAGTGGGCGTTCCCGTTTAACTTTCCCGTGAGGAGCGAACTTTTCAATTGCCGCTGTTTCTGCTGCTTCGTTTTTAGTTTTTTTTTTCCAGTTTGCTACTCCGCGCGCATTTTTAATTCACTCTCACTCCGCTCTCGCACTCACTGGCTCCTCTCCCTCTCTCACTTGCTCCGCTCTCGCTCTCGCCCTCGCCCACTCCTATCTCCCGCTCTGTCCCGCTTCCACCCACTGTTCGTGCGTGGTGAAAGAGCAGCAGAGCCAGGCCAAAGCAAAACTGGCGATAATCGCAGCAATGAATGGAAATGAATGTGAATTGTAGCTTCGCTTTGCTCTGCTTTGCTTTGCTTTGCTTTTGCTGTTTGTTTGTTTGTTTGTTTGATGCCGTTGTTGCTGTTTTTGTTGTTTTTGTTGTTTTTGTTGTTGGCGGCAACTGATCTACACGCACTGAACTAAAAGAGAGCAGCGGCGCACTCCCTCCCTCCGATCACTGGCTATCGCGCACTCGCTCACGCTTTTAGTGACATTCAGTGCCAGGAGGAACACACGCACACACGCTCACGCACAAGCTCACGCACACGCACACAGATCTTGGGGTATCTTTGTAAATATATTTCCACATAATTGACACTCGCATTCGACATCCACGTCGATGGGGAACCGCGAACCGCGAATTTTCAACGCCAGCGCATTCTCACGTTGACACTGCTTATTCACACATATGTATGCATATTTGCGAATTTTGTATTTAATTTTACTTCGCCCACAACTCGCTTAATTTTCCAAAATATTTGCCCTGCACACAACAAATATTTGCGTACTATCTATAGATGCACCATATAGGGGTAAATATGTATATGCAGCTGTGGAGCTTTAGCCAAGGCAACGGACGCGATCGCGATCGTTACAGAAGGATTTTCCGGCGAAACGAAAGAAAGAGGAAAAACCCCAAACCGCATGAGAAGCGAAAGCAGACTAACTGCAAACATGAAATGTCAAAATGCTGGGGACCGTTCTGCCATGCACACTGGCACACACACACTCGCACACAAACACACACATTATATGAGTGGACGAGGGTGGATTTAAGAGTTTGTAAAATCGAGGAAAGTGCATAAGAAAAAATATTCATTAAGCTCGATCTTTACTACTGCGTATTATGAAAGTGAAGTTAATACTTATATTTTTTAGTAGGAAGTTTTTTATTTTTAAAATTTTGTTTCTAAATTATAAGTAAAAGCAGCTGAACAAAATTATTGTTAAAATCCAATTGTGCTCTGTATTCAAAAGGGATAAATTCCATACATAGAAGTAGAAACCTCCAAAGGATGTTGAAAACCTCCATTGATTGGTTGCAAAGTGCAGTGTCCACCCTCGCCTGGTATATGGAACGATCGCTGCTCGAAAGAGCACGCATGTGGCAGCGGTTTGATTCGTTTTTCGTTTCAGCATTTCGTATGTGTGTCTGTGAGACAATGCGGCCCCAAATCTTGCCCACTCACCCCACCCCTTTGGCACCCCCGCGATATTCCTGGAATGAGGAGACAAGCGCCTCTAAGGGGTCTTTAGACGAACAAAGGAAGTAGCCGAGGGTGATAAGTCCACGTCCACTTCAGTGGCGCGTCATGGTCGTTGTTTATCGGGCTATCGGGGTGCTTGGCCCCCGTTCGCCTGCATTCGGCGTTCAATCGACGCCCCTGCCCGCTGAAGCTGGCTTACCGTGTCACACACACACGCACACACGCACACAAGCACACGTAGGCTAATTGAAATTGAAGCCTGTAACTGTAAGTCGTGCTCTCGCAAAGAAAATGTGAGCATAGGCCCCTGAAAGAAGCTCTCTTTCTCTCTTAGAGAGAAGAGCTCCTCCCACACACACACACACACACACGCACACACACATGAAAGTATCTTTTGGTTGAAAATGCAGAAGAAGCTAGATACTTGAGTTCGAGTTTGAGTTTCAAGTTCCCTCCTAAAATGCGATGCAAGGCGTATGTAAATCGTTTGCGTCGCAAATTATTGTCCATTTCCGTTCTGTCATTCTGTCTGGTCATCTGCATTGCGACAGTAGATCAAGACCCAATATACAATATATATATATATATACAACATATAAGAATAAAATTCTAATTTGCAGCTATTTCTTTGCCTAACTTTACAGTTCAGTTTGTATACATTACATATATTATGTATCCTGGAACAAACCCTAAGTAATAATTAATTTAAAAGGAAAAAAAAAAACATCCAACGTAAAACTAAATCATGTATCATACACAAACATCCAATTCTAAACAATACCATCCCATAGGTCACTAGAATCTTGAATAATCAGTTGTTATAAATCATTCTTTAAATTCACAACGAAATATTACAAATAAATATTTAACCCATAACCATAACCCATTTATCATATTGTGTGATAACTTATTTGTGGTTATGGAAGTTGGGCTGTACATTGAGCAGTGAATAAAATGCTATGTATATATGGACACACAATGTAGGCTTGTTCACAATTAGATTTACGATCATTCTGCGCTCACTCTCTGCCCCCCCCCCCGGCTCGTATATTATTCATTTTTTTCTTATATATATATCATATTCAAGTTTTTTTTTTTTTTAATACAAATATTACGTATACGTCGCCGGAGTGTCAACAAACTTGTGATGTGGCACAAGTGTGATTCAATAATCCAGCTACCGTTCAGAATACGTGCAATGGAAACGGGTCTCTGGCAATAGAGTGGAGTTACACCTTGGACAAGGTTATATAATGGTCTGGCGGGCGGAGGCATGCAGCTAATCCGATCTCACTGCACTGTTTGCACTGTTTGCTTGACTTTGACCGGTCACTCAATTTATTATTATGACTGCAGCTAAAGCGAGTGGGCTAATTGCCGCTTTCAGATCTAAATGAGCGGCGCACACGCAAATGATATTAAATACTCGTAGAAAACAAGCGAGGCTCGGCACACATTGTAAGAAAATGCCAGGCACAAACTTAAATCGCTGCACAGAAAGAAAGTTTTTGTTAATTTTGAAAAATATCTCAATTTCCTGAATTCCCTATAATATTGAAATCGTTACATTTTATATTAAGACTATGAGAAAAGGGTGTCCTAAATTAATTCTTAAATTAATTTTCAAGTACTAAAATTTCGTTTTCAAAACTAGCTTAAGAACAGATCTGTTGCTCTTCCCTGTATCTCCCACTCGAGCACTTTCACAGAGCGTCGCAAAGGTCAGAGCGAAAACGATCTGCAAATGTATCTTGCAGATGTATCTCGGTTCGTGACTGTGACTCGTGATGGGCACTTAGGAAATCCAGATATAACCGATGCCATTTAAAGCCGAGCGCAACATAAATAGCAATTTCAAACAATTTTCAATTGCCAAATGCCCGCGACGATGGCTTTTCCTCCGCCAGCGCCGCCAAACTCGTTTCCCCAGCCGCCCGCTGTAATTGAAACTAGATCTATTTTTAGATCCAGTCCAGCAGCCAAACGCCAGCCCAGAAATTATTGCCAAAGCACCCAGCCACGCGATCGACCGCAAGCGATCAATCGATCGATCCGTTGGGGTTTTTTTTTGTATCTGAAACTGCGGGTTTTGATTCCCACTCACTCACCATTCTGAGAGCCCTTTGTCGCGTTGACTGGTTAACGGAATCGGCAAACTATATATATATATATATATTCCCGGGTCGAGAGAGACTAGCACAAAACTCTGACGATGCCAAAATGTTTGCGAAACTTCTGGCCAAGTCGCTTTTATACCCAGCTCGTATCTGAACCATCGGATGCTGCCAGTGCTGGGGGTGGATTGGTTTGGGGTGATGGTTTTGCATAATACGCGGTTAGTATTGGCTGCTCAGCTGCTGATTACAAAGAGCCCGGAGACACAAAACCCAAGACACAACTCAAACGCGAGTCACACTGAACTCAAACCAAGAGAAAACTGTATAAATTATACGATTGTCTGTTCTGGTCATATGATTATGATTACGTTGATTAAAACGCGCTCTTATCGCCACTTGGTCGGCTGCTGTGTGTTAATGTGTGTCCCATGCCGGGCCGCCTTCTTCTTTCACCCTTTCCATTCGTCATCCGCCCCGTGCGCCCACTCAATTGCAATTGCGCATACGACGCGTTGGCGACAGGACAACCAAATGGATACTCAACAAGTCCCGCCTTTCAATTTGCTCACAAAAGGATGTCGTTAGGCGGATGAATGATGGACTCATTATGCACATCGATATGCGCTTATTGAAGGCTCAAGGCTGGATACAACGCTGGGGAAACGAACCCTTTCACTTGTCGTCACTATTTGGCATTTTATGGTTGCAGAATTCCTCCTCTTCGTATACCACAAATAAAGAAGATGGTTATTGCTTTGACCTAACTTTAGATCCAAGAACACGATGATTAACACAATTAAAAAAATGATCCTTATTTGGCAAAGTTGTTCAAAAAATGTATGCATCAGTTTTGGTTGATGCTTTTTTTAGCTAGGGTTCATCACCATCAATCATAATTAATTATTCTAAAAATATTAAAAGAGGGAAAAGTTCTTGTGATTAATAACACAAATCATCATTAAAAGTTATATATAACTTTAGTTTTATGACGCATTAATGCGTAATAAGCTGAACCATCGAAATTACATAAAACAATGACGTCGTTTTCTTATGCTTTGCTTTCGTCATCAAATTTCATAATTCATTATTCATTGATTTAAATACGCATTAATTTTTATAGCTGTGTATACATATGTCATTTCAAAAATAAGGATTTAAAGCTTTAATTAAAGTTATTTATTTGTTTAATGCAACAAATATTTTTAAGCAAGATAAAAATCTCTGTCTGTTTTTTGTATACCCTTGCAGAGGGTATTATAATTTTGACTACAATTTTGTAACGCAATGAATGAGACATCTCCAACCCTATTAAGAATATATATATTCTTGATCAGCATTACCAGCCGAGTCGATCTAGCCATGTCCGTCTATTGGTTGCTCTGTAAAGTAGTCCCTCAATTTTAGCGCAATCGTGCTGTTACTTTGTACCAACCCTTTTTTTTTTTGCTGGTAATGTCGGAATTGGAATTTTATATCATATGGCTGCCAAACAAATTATCGAACGGGTTTGATGGCAACTGATCTGCAAGGGAATTCTAAGCTTTTGACCCCGAAACTAGCCTTCGTTTCTTGTTTTTTTTTAATTTATTATTTCTTTACTTTATACATCTAATCAAATTTAAAGTACAGGGTATACAAAATCGATATACAACAAGTATGTAATCTTTTTTTTAAAGGATCGATAATGCCAGATAAATAAGAAAGCATCAATTATTAAACTTTTTGTTGACAACAATAACAATAAAAGTTTTTTGAGTGAAACGGCATTCCATTCATTTAGATCATACTTTATTTAAAGCTTACAATAAATTATAATATTACAAGTATATGACTAGAATTTACTGCCGAACTTGCCCTTGCCATGATGACCGTGTCCGTGCCCGTGTCCATGCCCGTGTCCACCGCCTCCTCCACCGCCTCCTCCTCCAACAACCACGGGTTTGATCACCACCACGGGCTTAACGATCACGGGCTTCACAAACACGGGCTTTGGCTTCACGAATTTGGAGAGCAGTTGACTCGGGTCTGGAAGTGGTGGCTTTGACTGGAACTTATCTTGAAGATTGGCGAGCAGCTGACTGGGATCGGGTTTGGTTAACTTCGGTAGATTGGCTAGTAGTTGACTTGGGTCCGGAAGGGCGGGCTTGGTTTTTTCAATGGTGGGCTTGGCCAGGACGCAGGCACACAGGCAGATGGCGCTGACCAGGAGCAGTTGGCAACTCTTGAGTAGATCCATTGTGAGTGTGATGAGCAAGGCCTGGAGGCATCTATTTATGGTGGATGATGCTCCCACGGGCGAGCCTTCATTTGCATGCACCACCTGTTGCCCGATCTTTGCGAGCTTTTATTCAAATTTTCCACCATCGATCGTTCGAAACTCTTCAGACAGCAGACGGCAGGCGGCATTGCTCGTTATTATTGTGGAACTGTCGGAAGAATTCCCCGATTGTAGGTTGAATTCACAAGCACGCGGCAGCAGGGCAGGGTTTTCCTCCTCGTAATTCTGCGCGACATTTATTCATGATCGGTGCCAAGCAGTAGCCGCAGAAGTCGATCTGATTCGCGTTGGCATTCAGCTGGCGATTCGCGAGATTCGATCAGACATGACGTCTTTACCTCCCTAGATACAAGACCCGGCCCGCATTCCCATTCGCATTCGCATGCCCAAAGTGTGCTGGCAAGAGTTGACATAATTTCTGATTTACTCGAAGGCGGAAGTAGAACTCAGCTACTTTAACTATTGTGAATAAGTTTGTGTTAAGTATAATGTAAAGACGGTTTATTTTTATAGTATTCAAATTTATTATCACTCTTAAATAAATGTGAACCTTATAAAGCACAAAATTCTTATTCAAATGCATTCTTGTAATCAATCAAAAAAAATTTTTAATAATTTCAAACTTTTTTATATAAATTTAAAAAGTAAAAAACTGATATTTAATAAATAGACATATAAGCAAAAATTGAGAAAAATGATTAATTTCGAGTAAATGGAAGTTGAAACTTATTTCGAATATATTAATGTCTGTAATTTAGGTCGGGAATATTATTGTAAATCCCAAAAATTCTAACGTTTTTAATTCACTAGATTATTTCTAATGTTTACATGGAAAGTGGTAGGAAGCTGAAATGGAAAGTTATAATTGGTTCATATTCCGAAAGAAATCTTATGGAAATTTTTCTGGTTAACCAAAAATTCTGGAATGCTTGGAAATTTTAACTTAATAAAGTTTTGTTTTCATATTAACTTGAAAACGATTCGAAAGTTTTCATAGCTGGAACTGGAAAATTACTGGCAATAAATTTTAAATTAATAAATATAATTTATTTCCAAAATTAATAAACATTTAGAAACAGCTTAAAAGTATGCAAAGAATTTTAAACTTCCAACTACAACTATCGATAAGAACCGCTTATCCATAGCTTAAATGGCTTCGCTTTTTCTATCAGTGCCATCCCTAATCACAAAAGAGTGAAAAAAATTTGTTGCCAAACAAAGCGGATTTATAAAAGAAAATATAGCTGCAGACCGATATGGACGACAGCGTTATAGTGCTGGATGACTCGCAGAATAGTGTGGAAATAGTGGAGAACGACGTGGAAGATGGGGAGCTGGAGGAGGACATTGAATTTATCCCGCCCGAAAATGCGACTCCAAATGAGGTCGACACTTCCGGCAAATCTGACCAAAATGAAAACAACGCCAGTGAAAATAGTCAGGTGGGTATAGTTCCATCATTGGTATCATTTAGGCTGATAATCCAATCTTTTAGGAAACCACATCCGGTGAATCGGACCACTTGGTATTCGAGGTGAGATTCCGCAATGAGGAGCACTTCTCGAGCCTGCAAAAACAAATGCTGGATGTTCTGGAAGCAACCTTTGGGGACAGACGATTGGTCTACCGGACTAGTCCCGTAGAGCTGGCCATCTGTGCCTTCGAAAACAACGAGACTCCTACTGAAGGGCCGTCTTCCCCCGACCTGAACACCGAAGATCTTTTCTTGATCGACACAAAGCCAGCTGAGAAGCTAAACGCCTCCCAGGTGCCCTCCTACAAACGCGGCAATACCGATGTCCTGGACGAGGAAACCGAGACCCGCAAGCGACTAAAAGCGGAAGCTGTTAACAAGTGCATCCGGCCCAAGACGCAATCCTCGTGCTTTAACTGTGGTGAAACGGACCACTCCCTGCGCGAGTGCCCGAAGCCCAGGAACAACGCAAGGATACAAAGGGCGCGTAAGAAGATCAGCCATCGCATGGAGCGATATCACGTGGACACGGAGCAGCGATTCGGTCATATACGTCCTGGCCGGATCGGCACCAAAACTCGGCATGCCTTGGGATATAGTCGCGGCGAGTTGCCTTTCATCTTCTACCGCATGCGAGTGCTTGGTTATCCGCCTGCCTGGCTGGAGGAGGCCAAGGTCCAGAGCTCGGGCATAGCGCTCTTTAATGCTGATGTAAGATGGCAGCCATTAGCTATAAACATTTCTTCTAACGCTTTTGCTTTATTACAGGGCACTGAAGTCACTAAATCAGATGACGAAGATGGCGAGTCCGACACCTTTAAGTACGACGTTAACAAAATTGTGGAATTTCCTGGCTTTAATGTCCATCCCGGCGAAAAGTGTTTTGATGTAAGTACAAGGAGCATATTTTCTGCCGGTATAAAAAAATATAAATAATATATTAGCTCCCTATCATGAAAGTACTCTACTAACCAAGCTAATCCTTTCAGGACTTTAAACACCACAATGTACCCCCCTATCAAGTAAGCAATTCCAAGGAGCATTTCATTAAATCGCTGGGCGAGAACGTGATCAATGGATACCGGCGCAAGAAGCTGTTGGATCTGCCAGCGCCTCACGACAAGCTACCCACTCCCGCCGAGCGGCAGACTACTTTTGGTGATTGCGACATGGAGGTGGTGGACGAAGCGGAGGATCCTCCACTCCCACCTTCCGAGGCAGCGCCTCCACCACCCCCGCCAGAAGATAAACTGAAGGCTCGTCCGTCATCACCCACTCTGGAGGATTTGAGGGCCCAGCAGGAGAAGCTGCTGCAACAACTGGAGGGCAATACATCGCTGAACACGACGGCGAATGAATCCCAATCGGTGATTGATTTGGATTCCACTGCCGAGGTAGATCCTGCAGAGCCTCCAGTGAAATCTAGCCTGGCTACGACATCCCAGTCAACTTCCTCAACTCCCAGAGCTACAGCGCAACCCTTCAAGGCCTCCTTTGAGGGAACGCCTGTGCTTAAGTTCTCCATTTATGACAAGTTGCCAGTGGGCAGCAAGTTTCAGGAGGGCATCAGCGATGTCATTAACTTTGAGAATCTGCCAGACTCCACGGGGAAGTACGAACAAATGAAGGGGCTGCTGAAGAGCGTGCGCGAGAAGATAATGAAGCTGCAGAACGAGGATAACTGACGACTCCAATGAAGATTCATCATCCCCATCATGGCTCCCACCAATTTTAAAACATTTCAAGTACTTCAATAAATACCCCACCTTGTACATAGGACTTGCCCAAATAAGTTCACCAGTATCCGTCTAGTTTTTCAAAGTGTATTTTCAAAAATTTCAAGTTAGTTAATAAGCCTGTTTGTAAGTGTATATGTGTGTGTGTGTGCGATTTGTGTGTTTTTGTACAATGTAAGTGATGTATATTTTGTCTAATCTTTGTGAAACGGCGTGCGGAAGGATTTCACCAATTTCGTATTATTTCTCCGATTCTGCTATTGTCCTTGTCGAGTGCCGCAGAAGTAACCAAGAAAAATTAAAAGGGAAATGCAAGTTGCGAATTGTGTTGAAGAAGCTCTAGCTCGGCAGCGGCGGCGACGACGATTGCGGTCCAAGGCAGGATCGCGCTTTAGTTGATGGCCGGCGGCGGAGGCTGCGGGGGAGGCGGTGAGCCGTCGTGGTTGTTATCCCGCTGGATTGTCGGACGCTTGCTGCTGGTCAGGCGGCCCCAGGTACTTGGATTCAGGATGTACATGAACATGGCCAGGATCATGAGCATCATGGCGACGGTAAAGCCGCCCTCATCGCCTCCCCCCGTGACCTGCTGCTGCTGCGGCGTACGTCCGGATACTGAGAACGGAGACAAAGGATTACACGTTGGGGAGAGGGATACCCCTCTATGATTTGTTCCCACTTGGAATTAGATCTGATAGTTTTAAAATCACTCGAACAGCTCTCAAACGAGCTTTTGATATCTCAAACATTGCAATACCCTTTTTTTAATGATGAGTCAAAATTGTTCTTACAAAAAACTAAACTTCTGCAACTTGAAATGGTCTTATGAGTCATGATTTTTGCTGTATTAAGAGCACAACCACGATGGGGAGACGGATATCCCTTCCCTAATCTGTATAGATTTGAAATCATTTCAAAGCCTTACATTAGCTTGTCTTATAATTTTGTAGCCGACAGCCTTGGCAGTTATATTGCTATACTAAACTATGTTAGTTTTAGTTTTATAATTCATAATAATAATCATTTATAATTTTTCACATTTTGTGTCGAAAATGGTTCTTCCAAAAAAACAAAAAAAATATATGTATGTATGTAAAACGGTCTCCCGGAATGATTTCTTTCTATTTTAAGCGCATTTTTAATTTGTGCAGCATTTCTTTTGTCGTAAAACTCCAAATATCCATTTTGGATACCTTAAGTATTTTATAAATGCCACTTAATTTGTAAATAATTTAAAATATTTTCATTTGTGCTTATATTTTAAATTAGATCTCACATACATCGCCAATGTTTATATGCTGATTTCGGTTTTATACTCACTAACAAAATGATTTGCTTGAAATTGGAATTTGGAATTTCAATTTGGAATTCATGCAATTTCATATAAATCAAGTTATACCACATTCTAATCAAAGCAAATCGTAGTTCACGGTTTTAATTTGTTTTATAACTTACCATCAAAGCATTCGGTGTCCGTGCAGGCATTCTGGTTCTGACGTATCTACACCAAAAAAAATTATTAGGATCTACGAAAATATATCCGCCGATCCCGGTACTTACAAAATTGATGAGCCGCTGCATCGCAAATTCCTGCGACCAGACGCACTCGCAGCCATCGAAATCGTCGGACATGGTTTCGGACTTCCGCCGGGGATTAGAGAGCTTGAGCTGGAGCTGGAGCCTGGGTTGCGCTTTCGAGATCGAAAAGAAAGTGGCAGAAGCGGGTTTTTATTATTTTATTTGCTTTACTAATTATACGAGTATTTCCACAGCCACTGACGTGTCGTTCCAACAGCGTACACAGATGACAGTAAAACGAAGTGTTTTAAACAAAAATGAACTCAGCTGAGACTAATTGATTTTTTTTTTTTTTTTGCCAGCCGTAATCTGTCGGCTATAGCAAGTAACGCAACTCCCCTACAGCACTACCATATTTGCCCGATTCTGATAAAGTCGGTGTTTCAATTCGCGAAAGCCGAAATATACCGAAGAGAGCGAGAAGAGAAGCGTGTGATGCGAGCGAAGGAAGGGAAGAGAGGAGAGCGAGAGATAGAGCTTAGAAATCGGGCGTAACGTACTAGTGTGCGTGCGAGGACTTACTTCGATTACTGTTATTTATACTATCAAAATTTTGGTTCTGGCTTTGCGAATCAGAGGCGATTTTATTGGAATTCCACTGACAACAAACGGAAAGCAAAACAATCACAGAGCCCAAACGAAAATGTCCACCCCAATATTGTTGTGTGTGTACATATGTGAATGTTTTTGTGTATGCATGTGTGGGTTGACATTAAAAACGACGATTATCAAACTAGAGCAACATTTAATTTTCATTGGAACACAAGGGCTTATCACTATTAATTGTTGGCTTTTTCCGCTACTAGTATCATTTTGGAATGCCTCCGCCAAGGCGGTTGGCAGAAGGCAGATAAGAAAACATCTCAAAAATGTAAACACAACTTTCCCAATTTTTGTTGGTGTTCCAATGGGAGGCGTAAACAAACGAAATATTTGTTTTTTTTAAATTATTTTACTTGCAACAACTTAACTTGATTTACACTTTAACACGTTTCACGTGTATAATTAAAATGATTATAAATTAAATAGAATTCACTTTTACCTGCAGCGTAACAATTTATTTTCTTACCAACTGGAATTGGAATAATTGCACATATGGTAGTGTTGGGCAACGACCAAGACTGGAGTGGGAGAGTGATGGAATTATTTTCAGTGCAGGAAAACACCTGTGCTTACAAAGACCGCCAAAATTTTACATTTTAAATCGGAATCTGCTTGGGTTGGCCGCAGTTCAGCTTATTATTTAATAAAAGTAGAAATAATAAACAAATATTAACACGATTTTCAAAAACGGTATAAATTATTGGTTAATTATTAGTAAAATTCTTAATACATTTATATTTTAGTATTTTTATGATGAATTTTTAAATTTGTATGGAAATATTTAAATAATTGGATTTTGTTGTTATCTGGTGATAGTAAATAAAGTTATTATGTGGTATGCAAATGGGTGACAATATGTTCGGCACTCTATCATTTATGTTTTTAATTAATAAATTTCTAAGATAACATGTAACAGAGTTAAGTTTAATTCATTTTAATTGGCGCCTTTATAGAAATTATATCTTTGGAACCCCAAAGGCTTTGGTTAATTATACACAACACACGTCTTTGTTTTTGTCTAAAAAAGGCTCGCTTTAATTAAATGACTTGCCACAAATATAAACTGAATAGTTCATTGTAGGTGCGTTGCAACGAACCTATAAAAGCTTTCTTTGCCCCTCAATAGTAGTAAAAATGTTTCTGTTATTACTTATTTCGGTTATCCTTAATTATGCGGGTGCTCCTGAGCCGAGTTCCATACAAGTGATTCATGAACTTAACGTATTCTTTAAAATGGAACTCAACGTATTTGTTGATTTTACGGACTTCTTTGACTATCGGGAGACTATAATATTTCCAAACCGGGATACTCCAAAAATACTCATTAATTCTAAATCCGGACGAACTGATCTAAAACTTCGTGGAAACTTTACCGAGAGAGCTCTTATTATAGTGCACCTTCCTCAACCGCAATTGGACACTTCAGTTTCCAATCTACTTCCTTATCTTCTGGACCAACTTCATGAGCTGCACATAGTTTTCCTGAGCAAGGAACACCCCGCATCCTGGCAAGAGGATGTATTTACATACTGCTACCAACAGGGATTTATAAATGCTCTTCTAATCCATCACCAAGATCTCTACAGCTATATGCCCTATCCAGCGGTACAACCAATAAGGCTCAGAAGTCTTAGCGAGTATTTTAATCGGGATAAGGTCCTCGCCAATTTTCGGGGCTTACCCATTCGGACACTTCGATTAGACATGCCACCTCGCGTCTTCGAGTACCTTAATGAGCGAAATGAGTCGGTGGGTTCGGGATACTTGTACTTTGCTTTCAAGGAGTTCACAGAGCGGCACAATGGAACGCTGGTGAAAATAGAACAGCCCCAGATAGCGGGTACCGAACTCTATGCAACCATTTGGAAAATGATACTCAGGAAGGAGGTGGATATGATATGTTACTTCAAGCAAACAGACTGGACTGTTCCCAGCACTGTGCCACTTTCCATCGTGCCCGAAAAGTTCATCGTCCCGAATGCCAGACCGATCTCCAGCTATCTGTACTACTCTAAACCCTTCCAAGGTGATCTTTGGCTAGTGGTAGCAGGAACCGCTTTCTATGGCACCCTCATGCTTTATGTTAATTCGCGGAGGAAGGTCGAGATCGGAGAGTGTCTGCTGTACAGCTTGAGCCACTTGCTATTTACCTGCAATCAATCAATAACGATTAAGGGTTGGAGGGACGTGGTTATCCACGTTATCCTCACAATCGGCGGGTTTATGCTCACAAACCTCTATCTCGCCACGTTGTCCAGCATCCTCACATCGGGTCTGTATGAACCGCAGTACAACACCCTGGAGGAGCTAACCAAATCACCTTATCCCAGTCTGCACGACTCCTACTATCAAATACACATGCAAAAAAACTGTTTCCTACCCGAGATTCTTCGCCGCAAAAGCATGGCTCTTGATAACTATACATTGCTGAAAGAATATCGCGAAGGCCTCAACAATAGTTACATCTATATCCTGTACGAGGATCGCGCGGACATGATCCTGATGCAGCAGTATTTACTGAAGATTCCGCGCTTTTACAAGATCAACCAGCCGGTCAGCCATACATTGGAAAGCTTTCTGACATCCAAGAGTTTACCATTCCTTGGGATGGCCAGCACATTCATGAGGCGTCTTCAGGAGCACGGCATTTTCATCAAGATGAAGGCGGATAGCTTTCGGGATCTGATACAGCAGGGGATTTTTACCTTGATGCGGGACAATGAGCCTCCGGCCAAGGCTTTCGATTTGGAATATTACTTCTTTGCCTTTGCCTTGTGGGCCCTTGGTCTGTCTCTTTCCTTGCTGGTGTTCTTAGTTGAGATGGTTAAGTGGAGGTATTACAAAAAACGCACACAAGGTTCTTGAACTAGGAATATTACTATATGTGCCCTTTACATTTTAATTGGAACGATATGTAATTAGTTACAAGTTTATACCCTTTGTATGTTAAATTTCAATACTTCATTTTTAAATTAGAATCAGTGGAAATTATAAATGTGTTCTTTAATCTATGCCATATTTTATATCCTTATATATATTAAAGTACAAATTTGTGCAAAAAAAAAAGGGAAAAATCCAATCTGTTTATATATGTACATATTTTGGAAAATATTTTCTAAACGGTTTAAGTTACTTAATCCAAAGGTGTCTAGTACCGACTTCGACTCAGACCAAGGCGTCTGGATTTATTGGGTGGCATGCAGATGGGTGACATATCCTCTGCATTCTGTCTGGCTGCTGAGGAGTCCTTGGCCATGTTT
This sequence comes from Drosophila setifemur, assembly GCA_021224005.1. Taxonomy (NCBI): domain Eukaryota; kingdom Metazoa; phylum Arthropoda; class Insecta; order Diptera; family Drosophilidae; genus Drosophila; species Drosophila setifemur. Next base: position 15,102,650 of record JAJJHY010005742.1, read on the forward strand.
GTATTCCTATCAGCAAGGGGAGTGCTGGCCGAAACTGGCATCGGCGCAAATTTGGGTTTAATTGGAGTGTTTATATCATCTCCTTGATCTGAACTGGGCGTGCTGTTTTGTTTTCGTCTTTTGCTCAACGTCAAGAGGTTCCGGCGGGCTATCACGGAGGTTTTAGTGCTCTGATCCAGCGGTGATCGTCCTGCCAGTTGCGTTAGGGACGCGTGGATTTCCTGCGATTGGGTGGGCGTTTCTAGTGTACCGTGACACGAGGTCGTCTTGATTAATTGCCTGCTGCCCAGCTGCCCCTTGTGATGTGGGCTAGCATCCGAGTTTCTTTTACGACGACGCTTACTCGAGGGGATGCCATCAGTGGTCTCCCGCCGATGTTTTGGTGTGACAACACTTGAGTCAGATAAACGCTTGTTCGGCTGCGATAGCCTTGGATACACATCTTCTCCAGATGAGTCAATGGGATAAAGGTCGTCGATGGGAAAACCTTTAAAGTCTTCTCCAGAATCATTATCCAAGTTATTAGAATAGCACTTTTTGTCTTTTTCTTTGGGTGTAATTGTAATAATAGGGTTTTGTTTTGAATTCTCCGAAATTGTCAATGGACTTGGAGTCACAGCTTCCACTTCCGCCATTAATTTGGCTGCTCTCAGTTTCATCTCCTCCGATATTTCGATGCATTTGTTTGAAGCTGTTCGAAAACCAAAGAAATCTGGGGTAGCTATGGTCGGGTTATTATTAGGTAAACATCTTTCAGAAATTTGTAAGTCCCTTGAATGGCATGTAGGTAAGTTTTCTCCTTCTTCTACTTCGGCTATTAATTTAGCTGCTCTCTTTTTCATCTCTTCGGATATCACAATTGGTTTTTTTGAGGCAGTGCGAAATCCTATAAACTCTGCATCAGATGTTTGTTGAGCTCTATTGGCAGCGATTTCATTTGTTGGACGAAAATCTTCATTTTGAACATCAGCTAATAATTTGGCAGCTTTATTTTGCATCTCTTTCGAAACTACAATTGGTTTATTTGAGGCAGTGCGAAAGAACTCTGATTCATCAGTTAGTTTATCTTCTATATCATTTCCAATATTGATTTCTCCCGCCTTAACTTCAGCTATTAATGTGGCTGATTCTTTTCTCATCACCTCCGATAATTCAATTGGCTTATTTGGGACTGTTCGGAATCCAAGAAATTCGGTAACTTCCGGCACTTGATCTTCTTTAGATGAACAATTTTGACTACCTGTTAGACTAGACTGATGCAATTCTCCGGCTTCCACTTCAGCGATTAACTTGTCACCTTTTAATTTCATCTCCTCTAGTATTTCCATAAACTTGTAGGAGGTTTTACGGAATCCAACAATCTGAGGAATTTTCGCGGATTGAATATTATTACTGGAAGTTTCCACTTCATTAACAGCATCTTTTGCGATTTCATTTCCCAAATTAGCATCTTTAGATTTTAATTCATCAGACACGATAGGTTTATTGGAGACTGTTTTTAAGTCAACGTCCTCTGGAAGTCCCAATGGCTCCCATTGACTGAAAGCTATCCCTTGAAGGAAATCGGCATCGGTAGTTTGACTCTGTTCTTCTTCAGCTGTGAATTGAGCAATGAACATAGCTCCCTTGCATTCCATCTCTTTAGTGATCTCAATGGGTTTGTCTGAGGCTGTTCGAAAACCCACAAACTCGGATTCGACTGCGGAACTTTTATTGGCTTTTGTTGGTTTGTTTGGCTGCTCGCCAGCTTCAACTTCAGCAATAAGCTTAGCAGCTCTTTGCTTCATTTCTTCTGAAACATCAATTGGTTTGTTAGAAGCTGTGCGGAATCCAACAAATTCTGCATCCTGTATTGGGTGCCAATCGTCAAGAGGAACTTCTTTAAGGAACTGCGTGTCACTTATGTCCTTACAAGCATTGCTTTCATTTACTTTCTTTGCGCTGATTTGAGAAATCGTTTTTTCTTTAGCAGGCGACTCATCGGGAACATCCATTGGAGTTTGCCATTCGCTGATTGGTATATCATCTAAAATAAGTTGCGGGCAAATATCTGGGTTTTGTGGCTTCAATTCTAATGGTTGCGTTTCAAATTTAGTAATTAAATTCGGTTTTTTATCGCCTTCATCGTCTTTTAGTGACATTTTTTCGGTATTAAAGTTCTCCAAGAAAGAATCTCCATCAGACCAATCGTCGCAGACTTTGGAATCTGTTAATATAATGTGTTATAAAAGTTTCTAATAGGGGCGACAAGATTTTACCCAATTGAGAATTATCCATGGTAGGGGTTGCCCGAAGAATACTAGCTCTATCGCCAAAAAGAGTTTCACCAAAGTTTTCTGCAACCAAAAACGAATTAGTTATACATAAAGACAGTTCTAGCAACATAATGATTACCTTGAGGTTTAATATCACAGCACTGGGAGGCCTCAAAAGTGAAACCCATCTTAACTAAATCATCTTCAAAGTTCTCTAATTCCTCGCCTGAAGAATTTATGTCTGAGAGCTTGATTTTCTTCTCTCTGTAGCCACTAGGGTTTGGAGGAGTAGGATTGGCTTTAATTGGCAGATCTATTTCTATACTTGCAGAAGGCGTGTGGCCTTTGTTGGGATTGCAACTGGTATTGCTCAGGGAGAAGTATTCACTTAGATTCAGCAAATTCTCGCAAATTTTCTGCGAGGTGCTTGCATCCAAATCGCACACGACAGTGGTTGTCGGAGCCGTGTGATCTTCCTGCATGGAGAGATCGGAGGCGCAGCTCAGGTGATCCTCTTCCTCCTCGTATGCGATAACATTGTGTTCGGGTTCCTTTTTGGGCACCCTCTTCCTACTATAAGTTCTGATCCTTTTCTTCCGAAATCGAAACCATGGGGGTGATTCGCAGATTGGTTCATCCTCCTCATCTTCTTGATATGTTGGCGATGAGCAAAAGTCCCGCAGGATCATCTCAATGATCTGTTCACCGGGCGAAGGATCAGCTTGAGTTAACAAAAGAGCCTCGACGGTGATGAAACCACTAGTGGCTGGTACAGGTCTATTTGGTCTTCGCATTCGCTGGGCCTGCAAGCAATCTTGGCGATCAGCCTCATATATGAAGGCTACTTCGGCGGCTATATTTCCTAGAAACCGGTGTTCCGACACTCCAGCTTGGTCCGCGGGCTGATTTCCGGATTCAAGCCTGTCCCTCTCTCGGGTTGACAGTGGTTGAAAGGTTGCATCTAAATCGATGACCTTGGTACACTTCCGCACCCGATCCTGGTCCATAGTGACCTTTAATTATTGTTTTTACTGCATTTCAGGTAAAATAATAAGTGCATGGTTTGGTGTTATTGTTTTTTCGACTACTTTTCGATTTGCGGTTAATCGATAAATTAAAGAGGAGCCAGCGCAATCATGAGAAAGTGTGACCAGAAAAATACCGTTTGGTCTGAATAAACATCGAACGTTTTTTTTATTCTTTCGCGGAATAAATAAGTTCATTTCAATTACTTAGAATATTTGGCAAAAAATTCCATTGGAAAACAAATCAAGAAAATTAATTTCGACAACACCCAAACGATAGGCGCTAGTTTGCCGTTCACAACTGCAGCATCGATACTATCGAGAGTGCCATCGATAGTTTGACAGCTCTTTCAAGTAGCGACAATTTTTGCATATAATACAATTAAATAATAAAGCCGCCGCTGCAAATTGTTTTTTTATTGCAATTGCTGAACGATAGAGCTTAGGTGGCCCCCGGAAATAGCAGGCAGCGTGAAATCCGATCAGGAACCGCAGAAAAAACATCGAAAGGCAGCGACGGCCAAAAGTGAAAGCCCCAGAAAAAGTACAAAAGAGAGAGAGAAGCGAGCGAGAGAGAGAGTGAGGAGAGAGAAGGCGAAAACGAAAACGAAGAGTCTGGGCGAGAGAAAAACGATTTTTTCAGAGAACACCGCGAATTTCTGTGTGCCGTCTGTGTGCAGTGGAACGGGGAGCTACAAAGACCTGGTGAGTGGATTTTCCTTTTTCTTCTCGCTTCTGGAGCTCAATATCGAACGTTTCCCGGAACGCATCCCGAAACAGCGTGCAAAGGACTCCGAGGAGGAGCAGCAGACGAAGCAACGAACACGGGAGGCCCACGGACAGCGCGCTGCCGAAGACCGTCGTCAAGATTCACGGGATCCAGGGGACTCATCACGGGATTCAGCGCCACCACGCACCACCCTACAGCAATCTACTAGCCGCCACCACGCTCCACAAGCAGCCAGCAGCCATCATGTTCGTCAACTCAATGACGTTCCGCGGCAATCCGGCGAACTACCACCAGCAGCAGCCGGCGCTGAACCACCACACTCTGGCTGCGGCGCACCATCAGCAGCAGCTGCACCACCATGCCGCTGCCGCCGGCCACCTGGGCCATGTGGGTGGCGGTCATGCGGCTAGCAATCATCTAGCCGCTGCCGCCGTCCTCGGCCGGCACGGGCACAGCTCGCAGCTGGGCAGCGGACACACGTCCACCTCCTCGCACTCCACTGGCGTGGGCGTGGGCGGAGGCGGTGGTGGTGGCGCCATGGCCAGTGGCAGCAACGGCGGCGGCGGTGGAGGCGGCAACAACTCCCCAGATAGCGGCAAGATCTACATCAAGAACCTGGAGCGCTCCATCGACAACAAGGCCGTGTACGACACGTTCTCCGTGTTCGGGAACATCCTCAACTGCAACGTGGCCAAGGACGAGGATGGCAACTCGCGCGGCTATGGGTTTGTGCATTTCGATACGGAGGAGGCTGCCCGGGCGGCCATCGAGAAGGTGAACGGGATGCTGTGCAATAACCAGAAGGTGCACGTGGTCAAGTTCATACCGAGGCGTGACCGCGAGCAGGAGAAGGCCACTCACTTCAAGAACCTGTACGTGAAGAACCTGGGCGAGGAGTTCACCGAGCAGCACTTGCGCGAGATGTTCGAGCCCTACGGCCGCATCACCAGTCACAAGGTGGGTCTTGTTTCAGTTTATTGCCTACGTGTGGTCACCTTCCTTTAGTCCTTCTTCTCGTGGAAAGTGTGAGCGGGAGGGTGGGTGAGAGGACTGCAGATGGACGACCATGTGGCACAGTTTCTCACGCACCCGGTGCTCTTCGGCGACCTCTTTGCTCTTAGCCCAATTGCTGCGCATGCTCAGGCTGATGCGGTGCCCTTAAGGGAGGAGAAAGAGAGAGGGCCTTGGGCTGCACTTTCCACACACAGCTATTTGTTTATTTTCCAACTCACTGACTCCTCCGATCATTGCAGCTCATGCTCGACGAAGAGGGGCGCTCCCGCCGCTTTGGATTCGTGGCCTTCGAGAATCCGCAATCGGCGCTGGCCGCCGTGATTGGCCTGCACGGCAAGCAGCTGGGCGACAACAAGTTCTTGTACGTGGCAAGGGCCCTGAGCAAGGCAGAGCGACAGCAGGAGATAAACCGCAAGCTGGAGGAGCGTAAGCGCCAGAAGGCTGGCCAGATATTTTACTATTAGGCTGGCACCAGATCCTGGTCCGGGGACATCGCGAGGAGTTTACTCAGAACCCACATGCATCCAATATACAACACACACACACACCACACCACACCACACAAATATGAACCTATATAGATATTTACAAGGGATTGTAACGAGCAGCTAAACGAAGATTCAGGCAGCCAGCAGGGCAGGGCAGGCAGGATGCAAATTAGACAAGGCCCTGCACATTGACATTTAGACGTAGGCAAAAAGTGTTGCAACACAGTTGAAATTTATAGACACACCCATGAACACACTAAAACTAATACTAAAGCAGAACTCTTAATTGAATGGATTTTCTAGGCATTAGGACAACAGTTTCTTAGCACTCACTAGCGTTTTTTTGGAATTAGATGTTTGTCTTTACTGTTGAATTTAGCGAGCAGGGGCTTCGGTGTCGGCTTCTCTCCTAATAAACACATTGCGTACACGTATTTCGTAAATGTATTTACTCACACAAGCCCCATATTCGAGCAGGCTTCTTGGCTTGAATGAGCGTTAAGTCGAGCGATCGCAACCAGAGCTACGGCCAGGGGAGTCCTGGACGAAATATGAATATTTACACATACCTATATATTTAACAAAACATAAACTAACACAAAAACAAAACAAAAACGGAAACGCAAAAAAAAAAAACAAAAACATAAATGAAAAAATTGAAAAAAATACAATTGATGTATCCCCTATTAACAATTGATGCACTCACTATACGTATATACATATACATATGCATATATATATATATATATTTAATGTAAAACCCATTACACGCTGTAGTTACAAGGCGTTTATAATACTCACACACTCTACGCTATAACTAATAACTTTGACGATGGAATCAAGTGCAACCAATGCGAAAGCGAACCCTACACGTAATTTAAATGGTAGACGCAAATTCGGATTAATTAAGATCAGAATTGAAAGCTGAACACAGAAGGTAAAATTTAATAAACAGCAGGAGCGCCGAACGCGTCTCCTGTGGACAGTACATGAGTATTACAATTTTAGCAATTACAAGACATTTTTGTAATTAATTGTACATTGTTTCAAGTAGCAAAACGAAAACAAATGAAACCACAAAACAGGATCGCAAAAACAGCCGTAACATAACGAGTAAAACAAAAAACTAATTAAATATAATCAATACAAAAAGTGTACACAATGCAATGTTTAAAATTTTTTAGAATATTATTATGACTACATGGCACGAATTGAAACCCTACGAAAGGAAATAGTTTGACGGCAGTCAGTCAGTCAGTCGTGTGTACAAGTTCGGCCACTGGCAAATTAACCCGAAAAGAAAGCAAATACATACATAATTTAAGATTATTGAGCTTAATTTTTAAAATGTTTCCAAGAACAGAAATGAAAAGAAACGAAAGTGAAAAAAACAAAATATTAAGAATACAAGAACAAAAACCAAACAATGCTAAACTCACTAAAAAAAAATTTGTAATTCAAATTTTGCGTCTAGACATACACACAATGTATAGTTAAAACAGTACCACAAAAAAAAAGAACAAAAACGAAAATTCATAAAAATAGTTATAAATGATGGCAATATTTAGGATGACATAATTAATGTAACCCTCATTTGACAATATTTATTTTTTGCATTATACTTCATTTTCAGTTTAAGTTACTCGCACCCCGCTGTGCGCGGATGGAGCGACCGAGATAGCGATTCTAGTTTCAGGACAAATGTAGGATTAGGCCTTCCACACTCAGACTCACACAGACACATATGCAATATGAATTTACAAGCAAACAAAAGAAAATTATGCAATTGAATAATATTTACACGAATGTACAAAACAAAAATGAAAGATGAAAAAAGAAAAATTTATTTTCCTTTGCTAAGCAAATGCGACATACTTCTTATTATTATTACAAATTATAATTGTAATTGAACTTAATTTTTTGGTAATTGCTTTTGCAGAATTTACCTAAAACAAAATAAACGACAAACAAAAACAAAAAGAAAACGAAAACTAAAAGAAAAAGTAAAACCCAAAAGAGACCCCTTTTATAGTGCTAAATTTTTAGAGAGTACAAGAAATGTTAATTCAATATTACGAAATTAATTGATAGCTCTACACAAGACAAAAACCCATTTCGAACGCGACGCAGAACATAAAGCCCACACAATTTTGCACATTTGCTAATTGAGACATTACCACACCACTCCACACCACTCCACACCACTCCACGCCACACCACGTACTCGTACTCGTATTCGATTCCACTGACACGAAACTTCCTTTTGTATTTAATTAATTGCTTGGACTGGGGAGTGTGTGTGCCCCCTTCGGAAAGTCCTATTTTAATGACTAGCAATGCCCACACAAGATGCACAGATAATACTGACACAGATGGCGTATAATATATGCATTATATATATAAAATTCCATTGAAACGAAAATCCTAATTATAACATATTACAAATACCTACTTATTAAAACAAAAACAAAAAGAAAAACCTTAAAAACCAAGCGAAAAAGAAAATGGAAAAACATTTAATGATGAAAATCAAGATGCATTGAGCAGAGACATGTGAAACTTGAATAAAAATGCTTTTGCAAAAAGTGTTTGAAATTGCGACTGGTGTGCATTTAATTGATTTATTTCAAAATTGGAATTATTTCTAGGAGGTTTCCAACAATCTGTATCCCTAATTCTGTTGCCACTTGAAGAACAGTATCTCCAGCTGGAGTGTAAACAGACTAATGGCCGTTCCTGCCATGTAGGCAATCCACACATACAACAAATCCTCCCAATTCAGATCGTGATAGGGTGGCTCTGCCACATCCGTGCCACTGTAGTTCAGCATGCCAATGGCAATTAATTCGTGGTAAGATCGCCGGAACCACAGATCGTACAACCCACCCTCCTGGGTATGGCTAAGATATCTGTTGAAGGCGTCGCGATAAACTGAATTCCTGGCCATCGGCAGGGTTAAAAGCATAAACTCCAAGAAACTTATTTCCTTCGACTTGCGAAAGACGGGTCGTGGCATCTTTATCTGTTTGAGTTCCAGCAAAGGCCACAAGGTGTTGGTCACTGGATAGCCGTAGGAGGTGTTCAGCTCGTTTCGCTTCTCCAGGAACTCCACTAGGGAGGGGATTACCTCAAAGGTATCTAGATACTTTTCGAGAACCTCCCAGCCAATCGATTCGTTCAGGGTGGGCAGCTCCTGCTGGGTAATGAGTATCTTGCCGTGGGTTCTCCTCAGGTCCTCATAGCTCAGTATCCTGTAGGCTGCCGGCGGATGGACAAGCAGGGTGGCCAGATTGACACTGTAGAAGGTGCTGACTATCAGGCCAGCCATCATCAACAAACTGTAGAGCTGGACGCGACAATGCGAGAGACTACTCGGCATGACGAAAGACTGGCCCAGAAATGCCCTCAGCACTTGGTCCCCAAATATGTCGCCACATCTCAAAGTGAAGTATCCCTGTCCCGACTCCAAGCGATACGCATTCACAAGTAGCAAAGCCAAAACAATCATTAGGCCCAGAAAGTACTGCCATCCTTTGAGGTTGAAGTAGAGACTGGAGGGCGGCATGTACGGTTCGAAGGGCAGCATCAGGAACCAGGAGGAGATCTCCACCACATGGCTCGGATAAAAGGGTTCTGGAGGGAGTGTGGTAAGCACCATGGGAAAGTCCACCAAACCATCTGTAATCAACTTTAAAATGACATTGTGATTGGGGGTCCCATCCTCCGGCACAAGATCCCAACGGACTAGAAGAGTAGCGTTCAGGGAGTTGGCAAAGTTCCTGTAAAAATGGGTCAGGTAACCCGTCATCTGGCGACGTCCTTCTTTATCCCTGTAGATCACAGATCTGGGTAGCAGATTATAGGGTATGGTAGTGATGGGATAACCCTGCAGGTTCTCCACTTGCGGCTCAAAGAACCGTCTAACTTGGTTAGTCTGTCGCCTTACCACCTTGAAGTGGGGAAAAGCCCTGTAGCTGTATATAAACTCCTTGTTCTGGCCACTTAAAGCCAGGACATTGAGCATCTGAGATGAACGACATTCTTGGAACAAAGCGCTGATGTTTGTCTTCAAACTAACCATGAATAGGATGTGAGTTCCCCGCATATCCATTAGATTCTCACAGAGCGCTTTCATTATATCCTTTCCTTCGGAGTCCAGACATACCAGGGCTAGTAACTCCGTATTAACACTGTCCTTCAGATAGATACTTTGATTTCCGTTAAAACTGAGATAGGCAAAGCTCAGATCAAGTTCATTTCGTTGCCAACAGGTATTGGACTCTGCTCCACTTTTCAGCAAAAGTATACTCCTTAGGGATAGTTCCCGACGAACTGATGTGAGTATTCCAACCAAAGACACATTCTGGGTCACAGCCAAACTCAGGGTTAAAATAAAATAAATACTTATTTTATGCCGCATTCTGTATTTAACTATCCAATAGCTCCTTAACAAATGACTCAAATCGGAGCTATCCTTCACTCTTAAGCTGCATTTATAGCCCGAATAATAGATTTCAATGACAAACAGAATTAAACGATTAACATTTATTTATGGATAATAAGGAATTAACATTTGGTAAGACATTATTTGTTACCCCTTCCTTTCCTCTATGCCAACGATGGTTTCCCAGCTCCAAAATGAAGGCCACCAACCCGACGCAAGTTCCCCCGAGATAGCCAAGCCAAATGAAGTAATAGTCCTGCCACTTAAGATCGAAGTACGACTGAGTACCCATATCCACCTTATAGGACATTGAGCCGATGGATTTTAGTTCGTTGAAGCTCCGACTGAACCAAAGATAATATAATCCACTCTCATGGCTTCGAGTGGCAAAGTGGCTCAGGGATTTTTTAAATATCGAATTCTCAGGTAGCGGCATGCCCATTAGCATGAAGGGTGTGAAAACCATCTCCCGGGACTGCCTAAATATTGGACGCTGCAACCTCACCTGTGCCTGCTGTAAAAGTGGCCACAATGTCCCGGTCACTGGATAGGCATAGGATTGATCCATAGCGAGGCGTCTGGCCTGGAAATCCACTGAATCAGTTACCTTGAATAAGTCTCTGTGGTCATCGATGAATTCCTCTCCCAGAATATCTTTGATGTAATCAAACTCGGTTGGGACGATGAGGATTTTTAGGTTGAGCTTCTGCATCTGCTCCCAGCTGTGAATTTTACTTCCCGCCGGAGGATGCACCAACCAAGTGGCCAGCTTGGCGGTGTAAAAGTTGCTCATGAAGTAACCACTGGTGATGAGGATGCAGTAAATGAACATCAGTCTGAGGGAAAGGCTTCTGGGCAGGATAAAGGGTTGGGCCAGGACTCCCCGAAAGACTTGACTACCCATCTGAATACCCTGGCAGCTGGCACTGAAGCGGTTCTCAACGCGATTGGCGACGATCAAAACAATGGTGATGAGAACTCCCACAGGGATCATTCCCTCTGCACCGAAATTTGGGAAAAAACAATGTCTTGGTATGGCAGGTTCCATCGGCAGGATCAGAAACCAGCTGGATATCTGCATCGGCACCCCCAGCTTGGGGTCCTGGATTTCTAGACCAAATATCGCCAGCGGAATATCCACATCGTTGTCATGCGACAGTTCCATCAACTTCTTTAAATGTATCATTCCCTCCTCAGGAACAAGATCCCAAGCTATTTGGACACTGGCGTTAATGGTGCTTGCATAGTTCCGAATAAAGGGACTAAGGTAACCCTTACATTGCCGATTTCCATTTCTATCTCTGTAAACCACAGTTCGAGGTATTATGTTGTCGGGCAGAGCTTTTAAGACATAGCCTCCCAAATCCTTCAACTGTGGTTCGAAGAATCTGCGAGTTCCTGAAACATTTCTCTGGATTATCTGAAATGTCGGAAATGCTCTGTAGCTGTAGATAATCCCTCGATCTGATCCCTTAAAAGCCACCACATTCAGCATTTTTTTACTGAGACAATCCCGAAAAGTTGTATATATTTGGCTATCCGAAATAGCAAACAGTATGGTTGGGGTATCGCGAATATCCTTCAGATTGGAGTACAACGCCTTCATTACGTCACTTTCACTTCCTTCTAGGCAAACTAGAGCAAGTATCTTTGCACTGAATTTATGCTTTAGGTACACTCTTTGATTGCCATTGAAGATTAGGATGGGCAAATCATTTTGGAATTCATTTGGGCTCCAGCACACTTCACTATCCTGCAGCAAAAGGATTGTCCGATGGGACAGTTCGTAGTGAACGGATTTTAGTATGCTCGACAATGTAACACTTTGTGTATCTACTAAACCGATGGCAATTAACAAATATAGAGCCAACCGCATTTTTGAGTTGACCGCTCAATACTGGGGAATGGAATGAACTTGAACTCCACGGAACTTTCAGCCAGGGTTTGGGCCATTTAGATAGAATCTGATTTATATCACGTCACGGAATAACAAATCATAGGATATGAAAACGTCATACTTATTAATTGGTGGTACAGGATAAATAAATAAAATAAGAAATTTAACTCTGTTTATAATTTTGCATGAAAATTTATTTTATGTTTATTAATAATTAAATTTAAAAAAAATAATCATTAAAATCCTTATTTAAGTGTGCAATCTATTCATTTCATTATTTCAAAAAGTGAGTGGTTACAGTGTTCAAGGTTTAAAAATAAAAACTATTTCATATTTAAAAATATGTTATATCGTAAATATTAAATAATTTCCTAAATAAATTCGATGTTAACTTTTATTACTGGCTCTTAATGTCAGCCAACTCATGGCAATCAGTTTATTAATATCCGTGACAGGCATATTTCTACCCACTAAACAAAACATAATTCTTCAGGTAATTAACTTTCCGAGCGATTAATTAGTTGGTGTTCTTTATTTTCCACCTGTAGTGGGCAAGCTCAAATAGGAATACCAAGATACTAATTATGGTTAATCCCAAGAAAAACACCCATGCGAACATTAAATCCATCCACTCGAGATCGTGATATGATTGATTGGGCAGCACCATGTATAAAACCATATACGTGGTACATACTATCTTCTGAGATTTGCAAAAGAGTGGACGCTGCAACTTATCCTGTCCATGCTTCAGAAGTGGCCACAAAGTATTGGTCTGTTTTGGAAATCCACTGAATAGGTCTCTGAGGGCATCGGTTATCTCCTTTCCCACAACATCTTTGGTATCATTCCTAGAAGACCGAGCTTTATAAAAAATTCAGCTCTTGGTAGGTGCGGTTCCATGGGCAGCATCAGGAACCAGCTTAATGCTTCCATCCTAACACTTTGCTTACGCAACCTGTCAGACATCGCTACAATAAAAACCACATTGGCGATTTTCTATAGTCGCATTACTTCCTTCAAATGGGTCATTCCCTCCTCAAGCACAAGATCACAAAGGATTTGAAGAGTGGCGTTAATACTGCCTACATAATTTATAATAAAGTGGCTAAGGTAAGTCACTACCACTTTTGTCTAGACAAACTAGAGCAAGTATCTTTGCATTAAATGCAAATAAAGTTTAGGATAGGAAAATCTTTTTGGAATTTGTTTTGGCTACACCGCAATTCACAATCCTGCAGCAAAAGGATTTTCCGATGAGACCGCTCGTTATGAAGGAATTTTAGGATGTTCGAACAGAAAACATTTTGTGAGTCCACTAAATCAATAGTAACTATCAAAAGTAAGCCACATTTTCGAATTGCCTGCCAAAAAGACTGTTCTACGAAGTGAACTGCATCTTGACAGGACTTACAATGAGGATTGTGATAAATTCGACGAACCAATTACTGATAGAAATAACAACTTAAAAGTCATATGTTTTAATTAGGGTATGATTGGACACCTAAATCAATCAAACATTACAAATTATAACTGATAGCCGTAGGAGGTGATCAGCTCGTTTCGCTTATTCAAAAGTGTCTAGATACTTCACCAGGACCTCCCAGCCAATCATAGTTAGTATTCCAACCAAAGACACATTCTGGGTCACAGCCAAACTCAAGGTTAAAATAAAATAAAAAAATATTTCAAGCCACATTCTGTCTTTAACTATCCAATAGCTCCCTAATAAATGACTGAAATCTGAGCTCTCCTTCACTCATTAGCTGCATTTATAGCCCAAATAATAGATTTCAATTACAAATAATACAGAATAAAGTGAAACTCTCGAAGCGATTAACATTTATTTATGGATAATAAGGAATTAACATTTGGTAAGACATTATTTGTTAGCCCTTCCTTTCCTCTATGCCAACGATGGTTTCCCAGCTCCAAAATGAAGGCCACCAACCCGACGCATGTTCCCCCGAGATAGCCAAGCCAAATGAAGTAATAGTCCTGCCACTTAAGATCGAGGTACGACTGAGTACCCATATCCACCTTATAGGATATTGAGCCGATGGATTTTAGTTCGTTGAAGCTCCGACTGAACCAAAGATAATATAATCCGCTCTCGTGGCTTCGAGTGGCAAAGTGGCTCAGGGATTTTTTAAATATCGAATTCTTAGGTAGGGGTATGGCCATAACCATATACGGTATGATGACCATCTCCCGGGATCGCCGGAAGATCGGACGTTGCAACCTCACCTGTGCCTGCTGCAAAAGTGGCCACAATGTCCCGGTCACTGGATAGGCATAGAATTGATCTAACGCGAGGCGTCTGCTCTGGAAATCCACTGAATTAGAAACCTTGAACGTGTCTCTGTAGGCATCGATGAACTTATTTCCCAAAGCATGTTTGATGTAATCATACTCGTCTGGGACGATGAGTGTCTTCATCTTAAGCTTCTGCATTTCTTCCCAGCTGTGAATTTTACTTCCCGCCGGAGGATGCACCAACCAAGTGGCCAGCTTGGCGGTGTAAAAGTTGCTCATGAAGTAACCACTGGTGATGAGGATGCAGTAAATGAACATCAGTCTGAGGGAAAGGCTTCTGGGTAGGATAAAAGGTTGGGCCAAGATTCCCCGAAAGACTTGACTACCCATCTGAATGCCACGGCAGCTGACACTGAAGCGGTTCTCAACGCGATTGGCGACAATCAAAACAATGGTGATGATAACTCCCACAGGGATCATTCCCTCTGCACCGAAATTCGGGAAAAAACTTTGTCTTGGTATGGAAGGTTCCATCGGGAGGATCAGAAACCAGCTGGATATCTGCATCAGAACACTCTGCTTAAGGTCCTGATTTTGTGGACCAAAGATCGCCAGCGGAATATCCACATCGTTGTCGAGCGAAAGTTCCAACAACTTCTTCAAATGTATCATTCCCTCCTCAGGAACAAGATCCCAAGCTATTTGGACAGTGGCGTTAATAGTGCTTGCATAGTTCCAAATAAAGGGACTAAGGTAACCCTTACATTGCCGATTTCCATTTCTATCTCTGTAAACCACAGTTCGAGGTATTATGTTGTCAGGCAGAGCTGTTAAGACATAGCCTCCCAGATCCTTAAGTTGCGGTTCGAAGAATCGGCGAATTTTGGAAACATTTCTCATAACAATCTGAAAAGTCGGAAATGCTCTGTAGCTGTAGATAATCCCTCGATCTGATCCCTTGAAAGCCAACACATTCAGCATTTTTTGACTAAGACAATCCAGGAAAGTTTCACGAATCTGATTTTCCGAAACGGCAAAAAGTATAGTTGGGGTATCGCGAATATCCTTCAGATTGGAGTATAGCCCCTTCATTACGTCACTTTCACTTCCGTCTAGACAAACTAAAGCGAGTATCTTTGCATTAAATGTATCCTTTAGGTACACACTTTGATTGCCATTAAAGTTTAGGATAGGAAAATCGTTTTGGAATATATTTTGGTTCCAGCAAATTTCACTATCCTGCAGCAAAAGAACTGTCAGATAGGAAAGCTCGTTATGAACGGATTTTAGGATGTTAGACAATGAAACATTTTGAGAGTCCACTAAATAAATAGTGACTATCAAAAGTATCTCCAGATACATTTTCGAATTGCCGGCCTTTAACTGTTCTACGAAGTGAACTGCAGCTTGGCAGGACTTACAATGAGAATTTTGATAGTTCTGACGAACTAATAACTAAGAGAAATAACAAATTGAAAGTCACATGTTTTAATTGCGGGTATGATTTGACACCTAAATCAATAACACACTACAAACTACAAGATACAATCTGGGCTATTGAAATTAAACGGAAAATGCAGTCCTATAAGTTAAAGAAATCGATATTGTATTAAAGCTTATATTATATCAGATCATGTAAGATTACATCCATCTATTAAAGTTCAATGACGAGCAAGTTTCTACCCAGCAAATATAAACAAGCGGCTTAACTGATTAATATATATTTGCAATTAATATGGTTGTTACGATAATATCAAAATATTCGTTAGTATTCAATTCAGGGATAAGTGCGTCTCTCTCATTTGCCATCTGTAGTGGCCCAGCTCCAAAAGGAATAGAAGCAAGCTGATAGAGTTTAAAACCACAAAGGTTAGCCATACGAAGCTGAAATCCTCCCACTTGAGATCGCGATACGCTTGATCTTGATCATCCACCATGTAGGACATTTTGCCAAGCCTCGTTAATTCGTCGAAACTCCTTTCGAACCAGAACCTATATAGGCCACTCTGTCGTGTTCGTTCGGCATATCGCTGAAGAGAATTTTGATAAATAGAGTTTTCAGGTAGAGGCATGGCCAGGACCAAAAACGGTAAGAAGACTATCTCCTCGGACCGGCGGAAACTGGGTCTATGCAGCCTGACCTGGGCTTTTTGCAGATGTGGCCATAGGGTGAGGGTCACTGTATAGGCATAGGATCGATCCATCGTCATGCGCCTCCTCTGATAGTCGGCCGAGTCGGTAATCGCAAACATATCTTGGTTGGATTCGAAAAACTTCGTGCCACAGACTCGAGACAAGAAATCAAGCTCGTTCCGTACGGTGAGAATCTTCAAATTAACGTGCCGCAATTGCTCCCAGGTACGGATTCGATTGCCCGTAGGCGGATGTACCAACCACGTCTCCAGATTGGCCGAGTAGTAGTTGGTCATAAAGAAGCCACTGATTAGAAGTAACCAATAAATGAACATTATTTTCGGGCAAAGACATCTCGGTAGGATAAATGGCTGAGCAAGTAGTCCGCGCAGGACCTTATCTGCTACGACCCATGACTCGTAACGTGGACAGGAACCCGACTCCAGACGATAGGCAACGCACAGTACGGCTGTCATGATCATCGTCATGGGTATTACTCCCGGAAGCCCCGGAAGATTCAGAATGCCAAAGAATTCAGCCCGAGGCACGCTGGGCTCCATCGGAATCATCAGGAACATGCTGGAAATCTCAATGGGAATTTTATGTTTCGGTGAATCGATGTCGAGCAAATCTATTCCTATCGGGAAATCCACATCGATGATCTGCGATACTTTCGACAAATGGGTCATCCCCTCCTCTGGGACCAGATCCCAGCGAATCTTAAGGGTGGCGTTAAGGGTCCTTGCGTAATTCCGGATAAATTCGCCAAGGTAACCACCCATTTGACGATTTCCATTTCTATCTCGATAAACCACAGTTCGAGGCATAATGTTGTCGGGCATAGCTTTTAGGACATGGCCTCCCAGATCCTTCAGCTGCGGTTCGAAGTACCTGTGAATTCCGGAAACATTCCTCTTAACAATCTCAAATGTGGGAAATGCGCGATAGCTGTAGACAATCCACCACTCCAAATTTTTAAAAGCCAACACATTTAGCATCTTGTGGATGCGACACTCGAGGAATATGTCATGGATTTGTTTATCCGTAAGTGCAAATAGTATGGTGGGTGCATCGCGCATATCTTTCAGATTGGAGTAGAGCGTTTCCATTATTTTGCCTTCATTGTCTAGGCAAACCAGCCCAAGTATATTTGAATTGAACTTCGACCGAATGGGAACTATTGGATCACCATTGAAGTTTAAGATGGGCACGTTATCCAGAAAACTATTTTCATTCCAGCATGCAACACTTTTCTCTTCAAATCGCAGCAAAAGAATTGAATCTGGGGACAGTTCATTCGCGACTGATTTTATAACTTCAGTTAATGAAACGTTTTGATTATTGACCAAACTGGTAACTAATAATACAATTAATAATTCCAACCACATTTTCAAGTTGACCACTCCAAGCTGCAGAAATAAACGAACTGGAACTCAATCAAACCCCCAACTAGCGTTGTGCTAAATATAAAAGTGTAAGACATCAATCATTTCTATAGTTTTCGAATGTCACAATTTTTAATTGCAGCTGGAGTACAAAGCTAAAGTGCATTAATTGTATTTGGTGTATCAGGAGTTCAATTATTATTGGCCTATAATGACTCGCGGAAAATAGATATTAACCGAACTTAACCAAAACATAAGTAAATGAGCGACTTATCCTCTATCATTGAATAAATCAATTTAAACCAACCGCCCAGTTAACCGGTTAAATACGCTTAAGGGTGAAACGGTTAGGGAGAGTGTCTGTCATGCTAGTCGTTTTCGTAAGCGGTAGAGGGAAATTATTTCGAGGGATTTTTACAACACAACTGGTCACACTTTTGGAAACGTGAACACAAAAAATAAAGTGAAACGAAAGCAGAAGGTTTTTAGTTAGAAGACAAAGCAGCGGGTGACAAATGGATTATATATAAACGGTAAATGTCGCACCGATCGGTCGGGCTTCCAAGCACTAATCAGCAACTGATGCGTAGACGTGAGGCAACCGGTTGTCATCCACACGAAATAATTCGCCAATGAATCGAAATTGTTGCTGTAGTTGTGTAATTTGATTTGAAAAAAGTGTGCGGCAAAGCAAAAACAAAAACAATGCAAAGATCGCGCGATATTGCGTCGATGACGTAGTTGCCTGGCGTAGAAGTGTGTGTGTGTGTGCGTGTTGGGCACACAGTGTTTCGTCAGTCAGCAAAACAAGTGATTCTTTATTTGATAAAATCCAAAGTTCAGCAAACATATAAAACACAACCATTTGTTTTCGTTTTAGCCATTTTAGGGAAGAACGAGAATCGCCGTAATCGTGTTACGCAGCGTTAACGGGAGATCACCAACAACAAAACTAAAAACGCATAGATAAAAGGGAGAAACGATAACAAACACAAAAGCATAACAAATCACGCAACCAATGCAAACCAGAAGGGAGAGAATAGAACGAAAACAATAACGGCAGCAACAACAGACAGCAAACCCAAAGATACACACCTCACAGGCAGATTGACGGAAATTCAAAATTACAATTGAAAATTCTTTGGAATCGTATTGGCAGCCGAGTCAAGCCCACCCACAAACGCCTCCCCGCTGGCCCACCGACCCCAACCGCAACCATGAATGCACTGCTGCGACACAAGGGACGGAATCTGAGAGCGGATTACCTTGTTCAGAACTTCTACAAGCGCTGTAAGTATGCCAAAAAACGTAAAGATAAACGCACGCGAGCCTCGGAAACTTTCCATTGATTTTACCCGTTCGCTGCGTCAGTGTGTTAGTGTGTGTGTTATCCGACTATTTGTTTTGACTGCACTTTCGCATATCAGCTGTTCGACCACGTACTGCGACGCAGGCCTAAGAAATTTCCCTTTCTCCCTTTCGAGGGGAAATTCTTTGTTATTTCCCTTCGCCCGACGATAATGAGTGATAATAAATTGTGGATCCCAGCTTAGCTGCTAATTTAATTACTCACACTGTTTCGCAACTTGTTGACTTTGGATCGCGCCATCCGAATCTGAAAATCTTATCTTTGGACTAAATTTTAATGCAAACAACACTCAGATTAGGGTAGCTCTTTACCCGTTTTAAGGCAATATTTGGTTTATTTTGTATTATTTCTTATATTTTCTGTTTTTTTGACAATGTTCGCCTCAGCATGTCACTCACAGAAGTTGGCACAGAATACGATTTTCCCATGAATTTTCCGCTTACAAGCGACACGTACCGATGGCAGGTAGCAAACAAAAAAGAAAAACAAAACCCCAGACAGAACGGCACCTGCACAGAACGGAGAAGTACAGTCCCTAAAGGAATTAAAAGATTAAAAGGGATCGCAAATAGGCTACTTTCTCCACTGATGCTCCTTTCTAAACGTATTCCCTTTCGTTTCATCCATCCCCCGTCACCTTGAACACTTGCCAAAAAAAGACGTGAGAAAGCGAAAGAGAGGAAAATGAAAAGTGAGGTGTAAACAAATGCACTCATCGCACTTTTCTTAATGTTTGCCACATCGTTTATTTATAGAGATCGAGAATTCGCAGCGCAGAAAAGGTTTGAGGTGAATTTTCAGATTGATTTTTTGTTAGATTTATATAAGCTCCAGGTGTTAATTTTCGTCTGTCACTTGTGATCTTTGCCTTTCCAGTTATCAGCCCGTTCCGTCTGCTTCGAGTCCGTAATCAAAAGGTAGACGACGCTTATCACCTGCAAACTTTCTGCCTTTTTCTTGTTTTGGTTCGTTGTGATTAATAATTTATTGTGTGCTTTTTTTCCGATCTTTGTTTGCTTTTCCCTACCTACGCCGTTCGCCGGCTGTTGAGGTTTAGTGAACTGTTTTTATTTTCACTGCGAAATAAGGAAACGTGCTTCGGAAGGCCGTTCGTCACAAAAGTACTATACACTCTTTACTATATATTCAGATCATTGATCGGGGCAATGTTCTTTAGGCTTTGTTCTTTTAAATTCATCTCTTAGGAATTGTTTAAATTTCACTTATCCTTTAAGTACAAAATCTAAAAAAAGGGACAAATACATTGCCAGCTTGATGCCGTATTTACATCCCTAAGATACATTTTAATATTTCTTAATTCCCAATGGATTGAAATAAATTCGAATGGGTAACCAGGAAACTACCATTGTTAAGAATGTTCATAAGTCTTTGTTTTTTGAAAGTCATCTATGAATTGTTTAAATTTCATTTAACTAAAATGTTTTGTTTATACCTTTTACATCAAACTTACATACAACATACATATTTCTTAAATTAAAGTTTGTAGATTTATGCTCATTTTTTTTTTAAATTGGATTTTAGAGAAAATAATTCTTAGACTTTAACGCCTCAAAAACCATGCATGTCAAGTTTTAAAACAAATTTACACAAATGTCTTACTAAAGAATATTTAAAAACTATGCTTTTTACTGATAGATTAAAATTTTTAAACCATTATTATAAACTCACACTTGCAGATCTGAAAACGAATTGCCCAGCCTGCAGCTCGGTGATCTTCACAAAAGACACTCCCGAAGAGAGACAACGGAGATCCACGTCCACATCGGCGCTGGAGATGAGCAGAAACGTCCACCGAAGGTTTCAGCCATACGCTAGCTATGGCTATCAATTTTCGGGCCATGGATTCCGGAATTTGCACGTCAGTCGGTCGCTGCTTGAAACATCCAGTTCGAAGATCGACGTGACGGTCAAGAAGCTGAAGAACCAGCAGAAGGAGAAGGTCGAGGAGATAATGAAGGAGGTGGCAAATGGCCAGGCGAAGACAGTGTCTGCAAGCAATGGAGCTAAAGGTTCTGCCTGTGCAGAAACGACCAAAACGGATTGCACTTTGGTGGCCAGCGACACGTCGTCGTCTGCCACGGCGACCTCTTTGGCTCAACCAGCGGACAAGGCGGTGGCGAAGCCAAAGAAGTCGCTGGGCACACGCATTTGGGACGAGCTGGTGCACTACTACCACGGTTTCCGGCTGCTCTTTATAGACGTGGCCATCTGCTCGAAGCTGCTCTGGCGGGTGCTCAATGGGAAAACCCTCACCCGTCGAGAGAACAAACAGCTGCAGCGCACCACCTCGGACCTGTTCCGTCTGATCCCGTTTTCGGTCTTCATCATCGTGCCGTTTATGGAGCTGCTGCTGCCGGTGTTCATCAAGTTCTTTCCGGGCATGCTGCCTTCCACCTTCCAGACCTCGAACGAACGGGAGGAGAAGCTGCGCCAGTCCCTAGGCGTGCGCCTCGAGGTGGCCAAGTTCTTGCAGAGAACGCTCGACGAGATGCCAGTTCAGCACAAGGAGCACAGCAGCGAGGAGGCCAAGCAGTTCGAGGCCTTCTTCACCAAAATCCGCAATCCCACTGAGGCGGTCAGCAATGATGAGATCATCAAATTCGCCAAGCGCTTCGACGACGAGATCACCCTGGACTCCTTATCTCGCGAACAACTGGCGGCTCTCTGCCGGGTGCTGGAGCTGAATACGATCGGTACGACCACGTTGCTGCGATTCCAGCTGCGGCTGAAACTTCGCTCCCTGTCCACCGACGACCGAGTGATTGCTCGCGAGGGCGTCGATTCTCTAGACCTGCTCGAGCTGCAGCAGGCGTGCAAGGCGCGAGGAATGCGGGCGTATGGTCTCACTGCGGAGCGTCTGCGGTTTCAGCTAAAAGAGTGGATCGATCTCTCCCTGAACGAACAGGTTCCGCCAACGCTACTGCTTCTGTCACGCGCCATGCTCATCTCCGACGACAGCATCACCACCGACAAACTCAAGGAGACCATGCGCGTACTGCCCGATGCAGTGGGTGCCCACACCCGTCACGCCATTGGCGAGAGCGAAGGCAAGGTGGACAACAAGACCAAGATCGAGATCATCCAAGAGGAGGAGCGCAAGATCCGGGAGGAGCGCGAGGAAGAGCAGGAGGAAACAATCGCCAAGCGATCGGCCATCAAGGAGGAGCGCCCTTCACCGTATGTCTTTGCCGAAAATCTGGCGAGTGCCAAGCACCTGTTAGAAAAACAGGCGCCTGCGCAGGCCGATCCGGAAAAGGGCATCTCCTCCACAGATGTGCAACTGCTCTCTGATGCTCTAAAGACACTGTCGTCCGAGAAGCAGCTGGTGGTGGAGAAAGAGACCATCAAGGAGCTGAAGGAGGAGCTGGCCGACTACCAGGAGGACGTGGAGGAGCTGCGGGAGGTGCGCCAGGTGGTCAAGGAGCCGGTGCGCGAGAGCCGGGCGGCCAAGATGCTCTACAACCGGGTCAACAAGATGATCTCCCAACTGGACACTGTGTTGAACGATCTTGAGCACCGACAACAACAGATCAAACGAGTAGACTCCAGCGACTACGTCGTCTCGAGTCCCACGGCCCAGCCACAGCAAATGGTGCACATCGACGAGCTGGTTGCCACCATTCGACGCATGAAGGAATCCTCCGACGAGGAGCGGTTTAAGGTAGTTCAGGATTTGCTGGTCAAGCTCGATGCGGACAAGGACGGAGTGATTTCGGTGGCCGAGATCACCAAGGCGGTGCAGAGCATCGACAGCGAGGCCGCCAAGATCGACAAAAAGCAGCTCGAGGAGTTTACCGAGCTGCTTTCCAAGCAGGCGACCCGGCGTCGCAATGAGGAGATCGTCCGCATCGACGACCTCATGGAAAACATAAAGGTGCTCAAGGAGACCAGTGACGAGGCGCGACTCAGGCACATCGAGGCTGTTCTGGACAAGTTCGACGCCGACAAGGACGGCGTGGTGACCGTCAACGATATCCGCAAGGTTTGGTTCATTGGCTAAAATTCCCCGTCATCGTATATTTGAGTAAAACTTCTTTCCCGGCAGGTAATGGAATCGATTGGCCGTGACAATGTCAAGCTGAGCGAGAAGGCCATCGAAGAGATGATCGCTCTGCTTGACAAGGAGCAAGTCTTGCACGCTGAACAGAAGATTGAGAAGGCCATTGCCAAGAGCATGAAAGAGGCTGAGAAACTTAAGACCGAGGTGGATAAATCCGACAAAGACTTGGCCAAACTGGTGGATGATATTCACGACTCCGCCAAGGAGATTCAGGACATTGCCAACGAGCTGGGTGCTGCAGATGATAAGCTTAAAGATACAGCTAAGCCCTTGAAAGCGGAGGTGAGTGTAAAACAATACTTCGATTTAAATGGACTATGAAATATAATATGGATTGAATTTTATTAGCCTGCATTCAAAGACACGGCCAAAACGCTGAAGGACAATGCCAAGAACCTGGACGAGACGGAAATCAAACCGTCACCGAAAGCCTCGTCGGAAAGCCATCCGAACCGCAAGTCCGGTGGTGGAGGAGGCAGTGGAGGCGGACCAAGAGGTATCAGTGGTGGTCCGCCTACGGAAGCCGTGCTCCGAGAAGCGGCCGACAGGCAAATGGAGAAGATTCTGCCCTCGACGGATATCGGTCTGCCACCCACGATACCGACCCCTGCGAAGCCCTCGACATCCAAGAAGGCAACGGCCACGGCCAGCGCTTCGCCGGCTACGCCGAAGAAAGTGCTCTGACCGGGCTCGACCGGAGAGGGATCGAGGTACGGAGGGGCTGAGACAACGACAACTCCAAATCCGAGTCCAAATCCAAAGCATGTACCTAAGTCGAAGTGATGTTTGGTAATGATAGAGTAGGGGCGAATGGAGGAGACGACTTGCTGCCCGTGTGTCCAATATTGTTTCGACTTTAAAATAATTGATTGTACTGCATAATATAAAACACACTGAGGGGGAAAAATGGAAGCGAAAATTCAACTCTGTATTTAGCTAGGTCCTAGGTCCAGGAAGAGTGGGCTAAACTTAACACGTGGCTGTAGTAAGGTATCTTCTTTCAATTAAGGCACAAATCAGAAACTAAATACATTTGAATTTACCTACTTAACCTATGTATCTTGATTTCCAACGCCCTAGATTTACAAGACATATATTTACACACAGCTGCACCCGCAATATGTGTTACGCCCCTCCCCATCATTGTTCGAAACGGCTTTGTAGGACTTAACATGGCCTAAAAACAATATTAGCGAAGCGATTGTGATTATTAAGCGAAATGTTAATTTACGATTTATACCCTACGTCTATTAATATGTATTTGCATCAGAAACTGAACTAAACTGAACGGTTGGTGTAGACTTTACGCAGATATTGAAATTGAATTGAAACCACGTGATAGCTCTAAACAATAATGTGTGTGCTTGAGAATGAGTTAGTTGAAGAGAGTTTGTAAAAGTGTTTCGCAATAAAAGTTAGTTAAAAAAAACCGAAATTGCGAATGATTTGGTGCGGGGGCGGGGGCGCTGGCGGGGGAATTCAAAATCCGTTGCTCATTTAGTCAGATGTGCTTACGAAATAATTATTCAAGCATAATGAACATTTTCCATCTGACTTTATCAACAATGGCCCAGATATTAAAACTCGCTTGCCATTCTGGGCTCTTTAAATAATGGACTCTCCAACCCAACAATTGCTTTTACCAACCACATTGATTGCTCAGAATTATATTTTTGCATTGTTTATTGCCCCTGGATGTTACTGCGGATGGGTGTGGGCATAGGGCAATGGGCAATGGGCAAATGGTTTTCTGCCGGTTTCAAGCCCACCCCCAAAACATCCAAGAACTACAAAGGTTCCCCAACTGGCTGGTTGTGATTCGCAATCGACAACCGCAAAAACCAAACTTTTACGGCAACCATCAGGACTACTTTGCCGGAGCCAAGTTAGTTTTTGGGGCAGTGGCAGTGGCAGTGGCAGTGGAAGAGCATTTCCAGCATCATGTCCTGGGCAATAGAAGTAATAAAAATTACCACAAAATGTTCTAAAATTTCATCTATGCCCGGTCGCTGGGCCATAAATTCACATCATATTTCTGCTAGCCGAAAACGCAGAAAATGGGCAAAGGAAGTGGTACTCGTAAAATACTTCCAAATATTTGGCTTAATTTCTCTGCGCTTAATCTTGATGGTGATTTGGATTTGGAGTTGCCGGGCATCTCGCAATGATTAAACACACATTGCAGGGCATTCATCAATCCCAATTTTTGCGCAAATACTAAATAAACACTCCAAAACTTTCGGCCAACAGCGAAATCGAAAACAAATAAACCAAAAATGATGGAAAAGAAGAAAAAAAAAAAAAAATAAGGGAAATTTATTTAAAGGTAAATAAAACCGGCAAAATCGCGAAACAAGCCAAATAATAATAAACTTCAGATCCTCTGGGAGAGGGCTGCGGGCCAAGTGAGAATTGTTGTTTGCAATCAGGCCAAAACCGAAAACCCAGCAGCCATCAACCGCAGACAGACCAGCGGCAGTGGACGTGGACCAATATATACTAGTAGAAGGAGTTTCTTGGATTTTGGCCACGAAGATGGACGGAAAACTTGCGCAGAGTGTCTCGGCGAACGGCGAAAGTTTGCTCAGCTCAAAGTGCTTCGGATGCAACAATGAAACTCGAAATCTGCCATGAATTGCAGACAATCAGCGACAGAGAACATAAGACAACCAGACCGTGTGAATTTAAAGTATTTCGCCATGGAATGAAGTTAATAAGTTTGAAATGCAACGCCCCGGAGAATCGCTGCGCCAATGAAATAAAGCTGCAAAACAAGCGGCGAAGCCGGGCTTGAGCGGAAAAAAATTCCAACGTTATTTGAGGAAATGTTACAAAACAATTAAAAACTTGCCGACTTTCATGACTCAATCAAAAGCCATGGGCACCGCAAAGACTTTCTAAAAGTTCTTCAACTTTGGCGCTCTTTAAATGCCAGACAACGGGCTGGAGTCAACGTACATATCACACATACGACCCGTTGTACGGGATGCGAGGATGCAAGGATGCAAGGATGCAAGGACGCATGCAGCATCCTTCGCCCGACTTATGCAATTTGTCGTTGCTGAATTTTATTTTCTGGCCAATCAGAGCCAGAACCAGAACCCCCAACCAGAAAACTTTAAAAACTGTACGGCTCACTCGTTTTCTCGGGATGCCAGAGGCTGTCAGAAAGTCGGGCCTGTCAGTTAAGGCCCAAAAGCCTGCTCCCCACATATATTGCATTATAAACACGATATGAGCTCGTCGGAGGCGGAGGCGGAGGCGACGATGCACACCAGATGCACATGCCCAAATGAATTGCTGGTTTTTGTGTGTTTCCAAAATTAATTCATTCTCTAGTTTTTGTTTTATTTTCTGTTTATCCTTTTCCCAGCGAAATTAGTTATTTGATCGAATTAAATGCTCAAAAATGCTAACTTTATTTTTTTTTTTGTACTAAGCATCATCGTTTTTATAAAACTGGGTCAATGCTTTTCCGTTGGCAAGCTCACGAAAAATTGGAATTTAATAACATTTTTAATTATGCAGCTCAGTAGGTGCAATTGAAATTTCATTAGCGATTTCACTATATCCAAATTCAATAAAATCTTAATGCAAATATATATGTAAATCTGGGCATCAGGACAAAGCTACCTGTGCTTTTTTTATTTTTTGAAGTTTTGTGTAAGAATTAAATTCCTCAATTATTTTTTAAATTTATTATACCAAATTAGTAATGTATGGACCGGAAATAATATATTAATTAGTTAAAATTAATAGAGCATTTCGTATTCCAATTTAAAGAAATGGTGAAAAAATGTATGCACTAAAACATATTTTGTTTTCAACATTATCTTCCCGATTCATACATTTTATTCATATATTGAGATCAGGTGAAAATGGATCCACTGTAGAATCCATATTATAACCGGGACAATCAAATCGACGCTCGTTTCTGCGAAGATCTGGAATGTAATAAATTTAGCCACCAAAATTTTCAAATACAAAAATATTAAATGCACAAATATACACATATTTATAATTTAACATTTGTAAAATCAGATAACCCAAAAACAAAAGCCAACCGAGAGGAGCATATTAAATAAATGCACGAAAGTTAAATCCAGTTAAGCATCTCGTCTGGGTACCCGTTTCTGGAGGGGATCCGACTGGCGATGGAACCATCCATATCGCCAGCTGGTCGCCTCCGGATAGTTGTACTTATCGTCGGGACTCTTCTCGTATCGGCTCTCTAGGTAAGTGGAGCGTTGGCCACTGTGCAGCAGCAGCAGCTCCGGCGCCGTCACCGATTTCATCGGATTCACGCGGCAGTGGCCAAAACCGCTCTTCTCCACCTGGGAGAGATCGTAGTCGAAGATGCCCGACCTGGAGGGTCGATAGATGCGGCTGGTCACTGCGTAGGCATTGGATCTGAATGGTGGGAGCATCAGTTGTCGTGCATTGTCAACCAAAACCTCAGCCCGGGATTTCCCGGAGGAGCCTGTGGTTTTTCCGGTATTCCTTGCTGGCAGAGCCTTCCTCGGTAGTTGTGAAACATTTGTCTTGGACTTTGGTTTCATAGCGACTTGACTCGGTCTTCCCCAGATGGGTGGTTTCTCCTGTGCTATCGATTTTTTGTGATGGAGCTTAGGTTTCTGTACTTCAGGTTGCGGCTTCTCTGGTGTCGCTTTTGCAGCTTGCGAAGCAGGTGGCGGAGGAGGAACTGAAGGAGCTGGTGCATCTTTGGCCACTTGATTGGCTTTGCCCACACGCCCAAACAGGGATCGCAGGCTCGATGACAATTGGGTGGGCTTCACGGGCGCCAAGGGAATTGCCGGTGACGGATTTTTAAAACTCAAAGTCCTCGGAGTTGTTGGCTGCTTTTGTGCATTTTGGAATTTAGATGTCACTAGTTTATTTGGAGTGCTAAACATTTTCTATAAACGTATACTACAAACGGAAATAGCTAAGAAATCTAGATTTGACGGACAGAGAATAGCTCTAGTTCAAGTTTATAAATAAATTTGGTCTTACAAAATCGATTAACTTGGGCTACGGATTCCCTATTTATGTATATTATGTACTATTTAAAAACAATTAAAGCTAAACTTAGGATACCGATACTTAAATTCCTTTATTCAATTACGTATGGAATACAATAAAAAGGAAAACCCTTTAAGCCAGTTGTCAATAAATGTGAAACACCATAATAATTCCACTTGACCACCGAGTCTTTATTCCTTTCATAAATGCCGATTTTCAATGAATGGTAATCCCCTGCTGAATTTCCTTTGCCTTTCCCAAATGTCTATACTATATTTTTTTTGCTGAACGTCGCGTAACCCGAATTTGTGTTTATTTTCAATTTGTGTGCTAGTGTGAAAATATAAAGTGGATTATACAGAGATAAGAGTGCTCTACAGACACATTTTTCCACGCTTTCCACGCTTTCCGTGTTTTTTTTTTTTTGGTGGCCTGTCTGCTGGGCAGAGGGAAGCTGGAACTGTGCTCCAGATCCACACGTTGGCCATAAAAATATCGCAGATATGTCGCCAGACTGTGAAATGTTTATATGCATGGGGGTCGCGTGTCGTGGTTGTAGCCATTGCAATTGTACCAGGGAACTACATAAAGCTTAAAGAAATCGACAGGTTCCTTCCCATCTCCGACTGCATTTGGGTGCTCCACCCGTGGCGCTGATTTGGTCTTGTTTCAATTGGCTTGTTTACCCGGTGGCTTCGTTAAACTTGTACCTGAATATTTGTTAGTTTGTTTTGGTGGATGCTCCTTGGAGTTTGCTCCTGGGAGAACTGCATAAATTAGCCAGACATTTGTTTTGATTATATTCCGATTCTTTGCTATCTTCGGTGTCTGGTGACTGAACGTGTCGGGATTTATTTTTCCTGCCAAGTTTAATTTCGGGGGGGGCAACGTTTGATATTTGCAACAGCATCGCAGATTGAAATTTCAATTCCGAATTCATTCAATATGATAGATGGTCCTCTGGGAGTGATGCATTGCATGTCATTGCAACTCATTCGGGAGCTGAAAAATTGAACGACTTGCTGCTTTAATAAGACGAAAGTGCGCGATTCCGGCGACAGCTGAAGCACTCCCAATTTCCTTGACCCTCGCTGACCATTAGTGGGAATTCGCTCTTTCCACTTCGATTTCAATCCACCCGATTCGCCCCCATTTCCATTTCCATTTTCCCATTTTCTTCCGCATGCTGCATTTTTCTCCATCAATACTTTGAAGCGATGTGCCGCCTCTCCTTCTCTCGTCCTTCATTTGCGCAGCATTTGTCGCCATTTGGCTTTTAGT
>JAJJHY010005742.1:15132085-15354437 GCA_021224005.1 Drosophila setifemur
TTAGGAAGGGGGGCAGCCTCTGACTGATAAAGTTGCAGTTGCACTTTGCTGCAATTGGTTGCACTTTATTCGCGGTTGCGTGAGTGGAACTCGAAACTTGGAAATGGAATTGCCAGTGGGAAAACTCAACTTCTAAATTACATTATTGCACCCCTCCCCCCCACCCCTCCAGTTCCTCAATCCACAGATGCGACCGCATTCTCTTCGTAATTAAATTGAGTACTGGCGATATTCATCTCGCACACGTAGTGTTGACTTTTCATCAGACGTTTTGATAAGCTCGTCAAAATTGATGGTTGTTTGTCTTCCCAATTACGTAATTTAATTAACTTGTATACATTCCGATAGATTTGGGTATGTTTTCATTCCGTGGAGCTCTAAGCCATCTGTTGCTATCACAGATTAAAGTTATCTTAAACGTTTTTATTTTTTTTTTTTAATCAATTTATTAATATGGACTTATGGCTTGTAATCTATAAGATGATGTTTGGTAAAATGTATACTTTAATTAAGAAAAACAAAAACTTTCTGCAATTTTTAGCCTTTAATAACGATTAAGCCACTAAATAATTGTTTTAATCGATCCTGCAAGTCACATATGTACGAATCAGATTAACATATCCTTTAGCTGTAATTAACAGCATAACTCATTCTTCATTCTTCTGCAAGCTCTTGATGTTGCAGCATTTTGTCGATGAATGTTGTTTTTGTATATTATATTATTGTATGTTATTATTTTGAACATTGTTGATTGAAAGATTAAAAAATCTTTTTGTAAGATTACTAGTTTTAATTATTTATTTTCGATTAACACTATCTTAAAAAAATGTTTCTGCAAGAGTTAAAAAAGATTCTGCACCCAAAGCTAATCTTTCTTTCTTGTCTTATATTTAATCCTGTTAAATTAGTTTTTTGCATATAAAACCGAGACTTTTGTATTATTTCTGATGAACTATAGCAATATAAACCCTATAAGGTCAATGTGTGGTTTTTCATTTCTTTTTATTTAAGTTTGGAATGGAATATCATCGAGAATGGACGCACTTACCAGATGTCATCTGCTCCTCCGACCGTCAAGTTCAACAGGCATCCATAATCACAAACGACCCTATAACCAACAAAAAAAAGAGGCGGATGTGGAGGCTGTTGGCCAAGCCAAAGTTCGTTGACTCGAAATGGCACTTTGGGGACGAGCCACTCGCAACATCTACATAATCAGCAGGATGAACCAGAGGGCTGAGTATGCTGAAGGAAGCAGGCGTATGCTGAAGAAGGAGGATAAGCAACTGGAGGTGGGGACAAAAAAGGACTGTGTCAACAATGGCGTGTGCATTGCTCGGTTTATTAAAAAGGACTCAGGTGAATGTCTGAGCGCGCCGTTTGTACCATCGGGTGCGCCACTACCTTCCACTACCCACTTGCTCCTGTGTTTGCTTAACCGAGACACACGCCGGCGAACGTATACGTAATGCAGGGATAGAGCCGTAGCATCCAGGCACTTTGAAGCAGTCTGCGTTCAATGGTCAAAGGTCATTTGCATTTTGCCATCGTCAGCTTGTCTTGGCCTAAACCAAACAAGCATAAACGTTTTCCTGGCTGCGATGGGGCAACCAAAGTTACACACAAATACAAAACTGCTGGTGGAGCTAAAGTCACAGAAACAGATACAAATACGGAGCTGATTAAATAGCCGAGATTGGAAGGACACAAATATTTCCAAAGACCACAACTGGTTGAGTGGGTAGGCAAATAATGATCGGAATAAGGGTGATGAAGCGATTAAATTATAATTTGTTTTATGGCAAATATTTAAAAAAAAACGTGACCTCGCCAGAAAAATAGTATTAAATACGTGTATATGAGAAATTACTGAATAATTGCGTGGAGCTCAATTAATATATGATTTTATATAATAAATTATAAACTTTCCGAAATGTTTCCATTTATGATTAATTCGTAAATTGCTGAAATATGTTTCTCGCATGCCACAGGCAACCGAGGACTGCCAACATTTTCAACATGTAAACGCGTTTCCCAACCAACCCCCCACCCCCCAATCACAATGTGTTCAAATCGCTCGTCATTAATTTCCACACATCTTTGGAGTGGGACTGGGAAAACAATGAAAGGAAACACTTGAAACTGTACTCCAAACCCTGTTTATTCACTACAGCGTCCTCAACTTTTATTGGGTCTTTAGTTGCGTTGACGACCGTGGCGGGGGGTGGCATGAAAATTGTTAGGGAATGGGTGCTGGCTGCTGGGTTAGCAGAAAGAAAAACAACAATCAACACCATTTGACGCTACAAATTAAGCTCGAAGCAAACAAATCGTGGCAAGTTCCTTGACTTAGCCCACCAAAACTTTCTCTTGTTTTTGGGCCATGTTGTTGCCTTGTTTTATGTGGCTGTTGTGGAGTATCTGTTGTCTTGTCTGCTTTTCCCGCTGTCCCGCTTTCCCGCCTTTCCGCTTTTCCGCTTTTCCGCTTATTTTTTGCCTCAAACCCCCCAACCCAAGCGAATACTGTTCCCCTTTCCAAAGCCATTCCTCGTAAACGTCTCAAGGGCAATTTCGTGTTTGGTTCTTTGGCAGCATTTTCGATTGCCAATGCTCACTATTTATGGGGTAAAAGTGCTTAATCAAATGCCAAACGGCAGGGGCACGCACCGACAACACGGCGTATACTTAATTTTCGCACACTGCCCGGTGCGAAGATTCGTTTCCCCATCTGGGTTTCCTTCTGCTGCTGAGTGCTAATGAAGCCATGGCCATGTTTATTTAATTAACAAGCTTGATAAGAGCTTAAATATTGATGGGAAATTCAAGTCGTCAAAAGTGTTTATATTGTTGCTGTGAAAATTGTATTTGTTCAATATTAAATGCTAATTTTAGTTTATTTTTAACCAAATCAGACTTAGCAGTACTTATAATATAATGCTTAAATAACAAATTTCGAATACTAATTACTTTAATTTCTATATATAAACCCGATAAAACAAATTGATAAACTGATTTCAGATAATAAAAAATATAGCTTTATAGTTCTTATAATTTAACACTCAAAGTGAACATACCACAAATCAAGTTTTTTATATAATTTGCGGCCAGCTAATGCATTTTGATTGTCAATTTTGATAAATGCCTTTATTAATTCATTTAGCGCTTTGTCCGCGCCGATGGTCATAAAATTTTAAACAAAATGCATCGCCATCACTGCAAAAAAAATCAGAGGCCCACGCACAAATAGTATTCCCAAAATGCAGCCAACAAACGTTCGACACAACATACATATGTACGCAATATATATATATATAGTATTTACGGAATATAATTGCATTTTTGTGATTCTATTTGCTGGCGTTTTGTTTGCAGTCGCCCTTAATTTATTTATTTGGCAGTCGCATTTGGCAAGCGTTTGCTCTGCGGATTGGATATTTCGCGATGGCACGTGTTTAATCCTGGTAAGTATGCGCCCAGCTAAGATCCTAGATCCGAGTCACACCAAGCCCCAGCACCTCCCCGGTGTTGGTGTTCCTTCCTCCGCTCCGGTCCACGGTTGTCATAAAATGTTAAATATAAATTTATGGCGGACTGCGCGCCGGTGGCATACTAAGCATCGCATCAGGACTACGCCGGAGAGTCGGAACGGAGACCCAGCCGAGACGGAGCTGATGCCGGAGACAATGTCGAGGAGGAGGATTGTCCGTGTTGGTTGGCTAAGCACATTAGCAAAATGAAGCTGTTTCGATTACGATTACGACGGCTAGAGATTTGAGCCTTTGTTGCATTTTGAGATTTTGTTGTCAGCATTTCAGCCACCGGACCCTTCTGCATGTATTGTTTGCGGTGGTGGAGCAAGGTTCAATGACAAAGGACCTGGGACACTCTTTGGAAGAGGAAGGTGGAGCATACAAATTGCATTTAAAACAAAATTCTGTGGAATATTAAACAGTTTTTATTGCACAATTATCACAATTATTTGACACGTCAATAATCTGATTAAGGTAATAATTTTTAATTCACAGATGAAATAGATTATGCATATTTATCGTTATACCAGTAAATTTAATTATTCATTGCATATTATTGTGATTTTATTTTTTTGCCATCTGGTCCACTTTTTTAAATTAATTAAATTGATTAGATACAAAAAATGACATCAAACTGAGTGCATATATTTTTTTGTATTAATAAAATGATAAAAATAATACATAATACAATTTTTTATTTGTTGTTTGTCCACTTTCTTAAATTAAATAAATTGAATTGGTACAAAAAAAATTAGTGAATATCTTTTTTTTATTAATAAAATTATAAAAATACGCTAAGTTCAAATAAAAGGTTCAAACTATACGTGAAAACTCAAAGTTATGGCAATCTTTTTGCTATTCCCTTTCCAAAAAGTTAATTATATATATGTAAGTATGTAAGTAATTAATGAAATGCTGTTTACAAATCTTTACTTACTCGTATATATTTTGTTTTTAAATATGTTCGAGTTGATTAATTTACACAAAGCAGGCTTAGTGCAAACACACAAGTGTGCCTCTTCACTCATTGAAAAATTCCCAGCTCTTAAAACACGAAATCCTTGTTTTATTTTTAATTCTTTAAACCCGACCAAGTCCAATGGCCGAACGTTACGATCGCGCTGTAACCATTTACTCGCCCGACGGCCACCTGTTGCAGGTGGAATATGCCCAGGAGGCTGTCCGCAAGGGATCCACGGTGGTGAGTGCGGCATTAGTTGGCAAAGCCTTGGGATTTCCCATCAATTTGAATCCGAATAGGTGGGTCTGCGCACCAACAACGCCATTGTGCTGGGCGTGGAGAAGAAGTCCATGGGCGATTTACAGGAGGAGCGTTTCATGCGCAAGATTTGCATGCTCGACGACCACGTGGTGATGACTTTTGCTGGCCTTACGGCTGATGCACGCATTCTGGTTAACAGGGCCCAGGTGGAGGCCCAGAGCCATCGCTTGAATTTCGAAAAGCCCGTGTCCGTGGAGTATATTACACGGTAAGGAAATACTCACATAAAAACAGAAATTAGTTTAAAGATTATTAATAATATTTTTAAATTTAAAAAGCAGAAAAAGATTCAATGAATATATATAAGATTTTAGTATTTTGCATATGAATAATATACGAGTTAATTCCCAATTTTCCATATCTTTTGTACCAGTTTCATAGCGCAACTGAAGCAAAATTACACGCAGAGCAATGGGCGGCGTCCTTTCGGTCTCTCCTGCCTGGTGGGTGGCTTCAACGAGGATGGCTCTCCGCACCTGTTCCAAACGGAGCCATCGGGCATCTTCTACGAGTGGACGGCCAATACAACCGGCCGGGCTGGTCAGACGGCGCGGGAATACATGGAGAAACATGCGGACGAAATGCTGGCCCCCACCGATGAGATCACGGCCATTAAGCACATAGTCCGGACACTGAAGAGCGCCTCATCCCTAAGCCACAATCAATTGGATGTGGCGGTGCTCAAGCACAAGCAACCATTGCGTATGATCGATCGCCAGGTCCTGGCCGATCTGGTGAAAACGGTCCATCGGGAAATGGAAGCGGAGACCAGAAAGCGCACACGCATCGGCATATCCTGATAACCAAGATGGCCAACGGGCACTTTCTCTTTATTTTCTCATCCAATGAAAAGTTGATAGCCAGTCCCAATCCCAGTCTCCGTCTTCGTCTCCTCTTTCTGGTCAATTCAATTTCCAGCGGGGCAGATGGGGAAAAGTAATCAGCAGGAAAAAATTTGTAAAGCGGGCAAATCACTTAATTTGTCTCGAGGGCGTATTTGGTTACTTTATATCCTGGACGATGAGTGCGCGTCCGTGCTTTATCCTTGGCTCCCAATCAGGTTAAAAACTTTTAAGTGAAAATGGGAAACGAATTTGCAGAAAAAAAGTGACTGAAGTGCGTAGGGGAAACACGCTGGAAAATAACTTCAAATATATAAAGGGAGTGTGATATCTGAATTAATTTCCATATCTTTGACTTACAAGAATATATATATAATAAATATGAGAAATTGGAACAAACCAGAAACGGTGAAAGATCGACCTAAAATTAAATTTTTCTTTTGAAAATGAATGGCTAAAAGTGCTCCAAATTTCGTTGAGTGCTAGTGAGTGTAAACATAGCTCTGGCAGAGAGTTCCATTTAGGATTTGCTGTTCCTGTTACACTTTCTGTTTCCCCAGGCTGTCATAATATGCCCCGGCGAAAGTTTTCAAGCTGCCAAATTTCTGGAATCGAGTGCTTCAATCGGAACTAGGCTTCGGGGCTTTTAAGGTGGGCCAAAGGTGGTCCAAAGGTGGGCCAAAGGTGGGCGCTTTTTATTAAGGTACAAGGGCTTTTACAACAAACAGCAATGAGCAATGTCGACGCTTAACCCTTCAAAGACATCAAGCCCGCCCGGATTATTTCATCGGTGAGCAGTAGGTTGCCGGCAATCACGGAGCAGGAGCTGAGTATCTGCCTCTTTACGCAGTAGTTGTCAAGGAGGCCGGCGGCAATGGGGTCCATGGGCTCACCCGTTGCCAGGTCGAGCCCCACGGCTCCTTCAGCCTCCCGCTGGGCATCCGTCAACTTGACGATGGTGTCCTGAACATCAAAGCCGCTGTTCACGGCCAAGGTTTTGGGTATTACCAACAGGGCCTCGGCGAAAAGATGCACCCCCAACTGGGCCTTGCCCTTGACCGAGTGCTTGAACTTCTGGAGTTCGGCATGGGCCTTCAGTTCAAAGGCCCCAGCCCCCGGCAACACACTTTCGTCCTGGATGGCATTCTGGATGGCGTGCAGGCCATCGCGTATGGCATCCTTCATGGCTGATATCTGGTGACGCGACTGTCCGCGGATCAAGATGGTAACCGAAGAGGGATTCTTGCAGTGCTCCACAAAGGTGAACTTCGTTTCACCCAAACATTCCTCGCGAATGGAAGCAGCGAAGCCCAGGTGCTCCTCTTGCAGATCCTCCAGGGAATGCAGAGCTTCTCCGCCGCAGGCCCGCACCAAGCGCTCCATATTGCGCCGCTTGGCCCGGCGCAGGCCCAGGATTCCTTCGGCGGCCAGGGCTTCCAAAGAGGGCACATCGATGCCCTTCTGGTTGATGACCACAAATCCTCGCTTGCCATCCGCGCACACCTGCCTCTTCAGTTCGATGATTTTGTTGAGTCTCAAGTCTATGAAGCGATGCTCCTCGGTAACGCATTTCTCACGTTCCTCGGCGGTTTTGTAGCAAAAACTCGAGGTCACAGATGTCTTCTCCAGCTCCAACGACACGTTGCAGGTAAGGATGTAGGCGTCCTGCAGGGATTTTGGCATGTTCGGATGACGGCCTCCGTGGTCAAGCACCAAACCCGAGATGAGTTGCGTTTCCAAGACGGTGTGCTGCTGCATTTCCATCAGCTCGATCATGTTGAGATCTAGGAACGTCTCTCCATTACCTCGAATGGCCAGGACGGCATCCACACAGATATCCGTGAGCATGTCGGCCAAACCGGGCTCCAATTTGGTTCTCAAACTAGTCTGGGCCACAGGGATAAGAGCAACCCGCTCGAAGGGAATGGGAATCTTCAGGGAATCGAGTACACCCAAAGCACAGTCTTTGGCCAACATAATACCCTCGACCAGCACGCGAGGATGCAGTCCCTCCGAAATAAGCAACTCCGCCTGTTTTAGCAGCTCTCCGGTCAGAAGCACCGTGGATGTGGTTCCATCTCCAGTGGAATCGTCCTGGGCTGTACTGGTCCTGGCAATCATCGCCGCCGTGGGATGGCGGATGTTCATCTCGCTCAGCAGCACGCTGCCATCCTTCGTGATCTTGATGTCGCCCGCAGCAGAGACTAGCATCTTTGTGGTGCCCTTTGGGCCCAAATTGGAGGCCATTAGCTTCTGCAGTGAAGTGGCCGCCGAAATATTTATACCCAGGGCCTGAGCAGCTCGGGCGATTTCGGATTTCGGATTCAGGAGACTTATAGCTGCCATGATGTTGGGTCTTTAAATGAATTCAAGATTACAGAATTACCACTGACAGATGGAAAAGTGTCATATTTTTCCAGGGACAACATCCGGTATATTTTCGAAGGGCTGCAGTGAAGTAATATCTGTGAAATATTTTTAAATAGTTACTCTTCCCCGCCTCAAAGCTGCTATTTATTATTATACATATCAAACTCCACTACTTCTTAAAAAAAAAAAACATTTTATATATAGGGAAATATACTTAAAATTGGTTTTAGCTAACCTTAACCTTATGAAACTATTAGGTAATTAAAGTTGAATTATTTTATGGGTTGTTTATAAATACCAAATATATAATTTTGTTCGGGTTGAAATGTTGATTAAGCTTAAATATAAATCGAAAATATATATTCCTAATTTAGTTATGGTTTGTTAAGTATTAAAAAGGCTTAAAAGTTGAAGGATACTTGTTTACGATTCCCAATTTTGACAGAATAGAAGTGGGAACCCTTCAAACAGAACTATCAAAGTAGCCCCTGCGAGCTTGTCACCGGAGTTGAACTCCGAATCTGCGATAATTTGGATTGAAGCTCTACCCAAACATGTCGAGGAGGTGAGTAGGCAGATAAATTAGTAGAAATATATATATATAAACCGGGATAATTTGATAAGTAGCCAAAGCAACAGCTCGCGCACTTCCGTGGGCGATGGCACGTGGATCGGTTGGTTCGTCGGCTTGCCAGGGCACGAGTTCCTGTGCCGGGTGCCAACGGATTACATTGAGGATAAGTTCAACTTGACTGGCTTGGAGAACTCTGTGAACGACTTTTGCCAGGCTCTGGAGACGATCCTAGACACGGACTTCGACAGCCAGAGCTGGTCCCAATCCGTGGATACGGCCAATGCGGAGAAACTGTACGGATTGATACACGTCCGATATATACTGTCTGCCCGGGGAATAGACTCAATGTGCTTGAAGTACGAGCGCGGTGACTTTGGTGTGTGTCCGAGGTTCTATTGTATGGAGCAGGAGACTCTGCCCTTGGGCCTCTCGGATGTATACGGACAATCCCATGTAAAGTTGTACTGTCCGCGGTGCCAGGACGTCTTCCAGCCGAGATCCCGCCATGCACAGCTGGATGGGGCCATGTTTGGGACCAGCTTTCCGCATATGTTCCTCATGCAGATGCCGACACTGAGACCTCCCCCATCCAAGGATAAGTATGTGGCTCGGTGAGTAGTATCCGGAGCTGGGGATTGGCTCAGTTAATCACGCTCTGTTTTCCAACATTTGTATCTATTTGCAGTCTCTTTGGCTTCCAGTTGCACAAGAAAGCTCTAATGCCAACTGAATCACCGGTATCCAAGTCCACGCCGAGCAAATCCATCCCCTTGGATAGTTTGTCGATGGGTGCAGTTCAATCCAAGAAGCGTCTTCATTTTTAAATGATTTATTTTAATACGGAAAAGCACAATCGTTTCAACTTACGATATTGTATCAATTAAAAGGATCCTGTTGAAGTGCGTTGATATGGCCAGTATCCATCCACACATCCTGTTAACAGCAGACAAGTCTTCTTAAGCTGGCCATATCAACCACTTGCATCAATCTGAAGAGGCTTGTCCAATTAATTGGGGTTATTGGTTATCCTTAAGTTTGGGAACTTAGACGAGAATATTTTAGAATATGTATCAATTCGAGAATATAATTTCCTATTAGTAATTTGATCAGTCAATAAAATTACATATTTGGAGCA
Source organism: Drosophila setifemur (assembly GCA_021224005.1). Lineage (NCBI taxonomy): Eukaryota > Metazoa > Arthropoda > Insecta > Diptera > Drosophilidae > Drosophila > Drosophila setifemur. The sequence goes on from JAJJHY010005742.1 coordinate 15,141,819, forward strand.
GAGGAATTATTTGTAAAATTGGATCGTCACATATTTATAATACAATTTATTAAAGAATTAATAAAATGTTCAACAAAAATGACTGATCGATTTGTGGACCGAATCGCCGATTATATTTCTTGACTCTCCATTGTCGGCAATCTCTCCGAGATCAAGCCGCATGGTGTAAGCATCCTCGCCATCCCTATAATACTTGGGCTCCAATGCGACGACATAAAAGTGCAATACGTTGCTGTAGAGTCTTAAGGCTGGTAGGTTGCTCTTGCGCACGTGCAGCGCCACATACTGCGCCTTAAAGCATTCCACCATGGCCCGGATGGATTGGCGCATCAAGTTCTGTGCCATTCCCTGGCGACGGTGAGAGCGTTTTACCGCCAGCGAAGTGATCAGTCCGTGCTTGACAGTGCCCTCCTCTTTTACCTTGGCCATCACGTAGCCCACGATGCGCCCACTGTCGTCCTCGGCCACGTAGCTGAGCTGCGGCCAACTTATGTTGTGCAAGATGTAGTACTTCATGTGGTAGTTCTCGGCCATGCACAGCAGGTTGCTGTGTTGCATGGCAATTAAATCCTCGGCCTTTGCGGAGCGGATGTTCATTCTGATGTGGCGGAACCTGTTCCACAAAATGGAATTGTGATCAGTCGGAACCTGTTCCACAAAATGGAATTGTGATCTAAAAAGTCAGACCGACTCAGAGCACACTTTGTATTGCAATAGATACATTTTAAAATATTGGATTGGGCAAAATATATATTTGTTAAATATTTATTTATAAAAAGACACTCGAGTGTATAAATACTCATTTTTTACATCACTTCCCATTTTCCGATTCTAACCAAACTAATCTCAGTTCTGAAGCCATAACTTCTTTGAGTATTTTATTTTGGGGATTGTAAATATATATATTTATCTACTAAGCTAAATTGGATTCCTGTGCGATATGTATACTCGGCGAAGATAATTGGTTCTAGGGATATGTTTTCGTATTAAGCTATAAGAAATAGGACCACACATATACGTATTTATACTTTTACAATTGAAAACAAGAAAGGAAGGCTAGCTTCGGTACCCGAAGTTTAGAATACCCTTGCAGACCAGTTGCACTCAAACCTTTCGATCGTTTGTATGACAGCTATAGGATATAGTGATCGGATTTTTGATTTGAAATCTTCTAAAACGGCTTTAATGTCTATGAAAACTGTATTTCTCAAGAATGAGCAACATAGCAACCGACAGACGGCTATATCGACTGGGCTGGTGATGTTGATCAAGAATATATATACTTTATAGGGTCGGTAATGTCTCCCTCACTGCGTTACAAACTTCTGGTCAGAATTATAATACCCTCTGCAAGGGTATAAAAATGAACATGAATTAAGAAAATAGTTTCCAATGTAAAAAAATACGAATTAAAAAAAAATTCTAAATGATTGGCAACGAAATTTATATAGAAAAACGGATTCAAATTAAATAAAGGGTTGGCTCTCCTGTTCCTGAGTAGATGCGGCCACCACCTGGGTGCCGAAATCATCGTAGTCCGACTCAAGGTTTTGCGTAATCCGGGAATTTTGGGACATGGCCTCCAGCGAAATGCTTTCAGTGTTGACTTCCATTCCAGCCGCCACCCAATCCAAGCTGGGCGTTCCCTGCACCTCATTGTTGGTTCGTTCCAAATCGTCTTCGTCGCCAATGCCCCAGAGATCCGTTTGACTTTCCTGACGGTCTGCGTTCGGCTCAGCTTCTTGAGCGGACGGAGGCAGAAAGGGCTCAGAGCTCGGAAAGGGTTCATCCTGCTCGCTGTACTGCATGTTTGGCATCTGTGTTTCCGGAGCCTGCTCTTGCGATTCCACACGCACAGATGGCAATTCCAATGGAGCAGGCGGCGACTCGGGCCGCTGGGACTCCGGTTGGGATTCCGCTTGCATGGATGGCAATTCCAATAAATCTGGTGGCGATTCCGGCCGTTGAGATTCCGCTTGCAATTCAGACTGTTGAGACTCGTCTTCCGACTCTGGACGCTCGGGTGAGCTGTCCTGTTGATCAGCAGCGGGAGGTGCCGCCGTTTCACGTTGAAGTCGCCAGCGGTCCAGCCGGGCATTGTTGTCCTGCTTTGCATTGCAGCGAGCTATGTGGCTGTACTCTTGGACCTCCTCGTCCGTGTACGGTTCGACCATCTTCCTGCGCACGGCTTTCAGGAGCATGGAGTTGATGTAGCGCTCGGAGCGGTTATCCAGGCGACCCTTCTTGTCGAACCGCACCTTGGCATCCCACACGGCGTTCACGGCGTACATCTTCACCCGAACTTTGGTGCGCAAGCACAGTTCCCGCACATCCTCCGCGCTATAGGGACGCAGGAGAATTTCAGGTGTTATCTTCTGCAAGCGCAAAAGTAATTTGGTTAAATATTCCATCAAGATCATGTTTTACTCACCGTTTTCTCGTAAATCTCAAGCATCAATTCTCGGTTGCTATCATCGGCAGCTCTCATTACCAGTTGCTCCTCCCTCGCCTGGAAACGGATCAGACACTCCGACATTACAGTGCGGGACATCGTCATTCAACTTGAACCTCAAACAACTACTGCACAATATACGATTAAAACAATGCAGACGGGGAAATACACAATTCAAAAATGCAGCCGGAGACTAAACAACATATGTTTGATGTTTTCGCGGTAAAATAATGATTGCAAGGGAACTGCCAACCTAGCCAAGAATGAAACTGCCAACCTAGGCTGAAATATTAAGGCTGGAAATTATTTGCTTTGTTGTTACGGAATTTGAAGGACATAATGTAAGTAAATGTTTACTATTTCACAGATAGCCTTCAATAACAACAAATTCATATGTAAGTTGTTTATTTTACAAAAGTCCCAAAATTTTGAAGAAATAATTTTTTTTTAAATTTGATTTTTAATAATACTATATATATACCTAGATTTCAAATTATATTTTTGCATTAAGCATGGTAAATACAAACTAATAATCTCTAATAATAAATATATATCGATCTCGTATTATTCTAGCTATTTTTTTGGCAACAAAATACATGATGGCTAGCAAGTGGGCAGTTCCGTGATCCTCTGAAAACGGTACACTTCTCAGCACTCTTCCGCAGAGTATCTCTTCTTCCTCAGTACTAAGTTGACCGCTAGATGGCGCTTAGGAATTTAAACACTTTTTGTCCTTTCGTAAAATTTTAAATTCACATTAATAAAATGTTACTTTATCTTGCCTTTATTTAAAAAATTATTTAAGTAATTTTTAAGGAACTTTAATTTCCACCAATTGCTCACATTAAAAGTTTTCCTATACAAACATTAGATTTAATGAAATATTTGTCTAAAAATAGCAAATTTATTTTCATTTTGGATAAACTTTTGTTTTGCCGGCGTCTGAACTAAGTTTAAGCAAACTTCAAAGGATATATTGATTTAACTACTTTAATTTAATAAATTTCGATAGGAATTTCGTAGCGTGCCTTGAGTTGCAATCGCGCAATCAAAATCCACTTGCCAGCACAAACTGCTAAGCCGATAATGGGAATTACACTGAGCTGAGGCGTCCTCAAGGACCCGCATCCTGGTGCTCGTTGCTGCTGCTGCGCCGCCTTTGGAATCTCCAATAAGTCATGCCTTTATTATTATTTACTACCGCTTTCCCGCTCGCAGCTTTCAGTTTTCCGAGCCACTCCATGCGTTTTCTCCGTCGAGTGGAGAATTCGCTCCGCTCCATTTTCCCCAGTATCCCCCGATTGTCTCTTTTCTCTTTCGCCGAGCACTCGCACACTTTTCACACTTAATTTCATTAAGTAATCTTTCATACTGCAGATTTTATTGAGTTTTAAACTGGCAGACCGTATAATGAGAATGGTGGCACAAGTGGAAAGCGGTGAAAGCGGAGAAAGCGGGGAAAGCGGGGATTGGCCGGGAAAGCGGGAAATGGAAATGAAAATGGGAAGGCGGAGATCTGAAGAGGAAGCAAGCGTTTTGTTTTACATTACAATTGAGCCGTGTCGGTCGCTTTTACAATGTGTTTTCTTATTGTCTGCGGATGGCTTTTCATTGCCGACTCCTTTGTTGCTCCTTAAAAGGAAAACTAAGAGTGCTCTACTTTGTTGTGGGCACTTGTTGATGCCATTTTGTACAATTTGCTAATGTAAAATTCAAGGTCGAGATATTTGCGAGATGATAAATGAAAGTAGGAGCTGAAAATTAAAGTGTGTTGCACAACTATATATAGAATAGGTGTATACATGTTCTATACAATTGATTAAATAATTGTAGTATTATCGGTAATTCCGCAATTTAAACGCTTAAAGGTCCCAATATCTTTTATTAACTCCATTTCCAACTGCAAATGTTTGGATTCATCAGTTCGGTTTGATAAACAAATCCTCCGTTTGGGGCTCTAGTAAACAACGTGTTTTCAATTCGTCGGAAAATACAGCTCCAAGCTGGCGTTTCCATTGTTTTTCCGCTTGTTCGGGAGTGCCGGGTAAAATGTGTTTTTAGAACTTCCGAATATTTGATTGTATCGCTGCAGGGTTTTGCCAATTCTCTGTCGAACCTCCCAGAATACCTCCCGGAAAGTTGTTTTTTGAAATCCGCAATAGTTTACCGCGGAGATATTAGTCTGTGTGCCAGCAAATATTTGAACTCCTGTCGTCGGGAAAATAGTGAATCAAATTTGAACAAAGCCCGCGCAAAACCATTTAATTAACTCTGAATTCATGGTAAATGAAGAGTAAGCGAAAGAGCAATGTGCCTTCAATGTTATTTAACATTCTGACAACACCTTCAATTTAAGCCATTTTATTGAGTAAATTGTATTTCAAATGTGCAATTTAACGGACTTTAGTTTGGCCGTTGAACTTCTTTCTTTTTTTTTAATTTTAATATCTTTGTTATGAATTCTATATATTTCCATTACAACACCTTCAATTTAATCCCTTTTTTTATTGAGTAAATTAAATTTTAAATTGGAAATTTAACTGACTTTAGTTAGACCAATTTACCTTTAACTTTCTGTTTTTTAATTTCAATATCTTTATTAAATTACCATTACAACATCATCAATTTAATCCATTTTATTAAGTAAATAATATTTCAAATGTGCAATTTAACTGACTTTAGTTAGGCCAACTTTCGTTTAACACTCTTTGCTTTTTAATTTCAATATCTTTGTTACGAATTCTGTCAATTACATTTTGTATCTTTTGTCCGTTTTACATCCGTTGTGTTCTTTTGTGCTTGACGCGGAGTTTTTAGAATTTCTCTGATGAGCTCGGCCATCGTAGGCTAAGCGATTCAGCAATTTATGGTTAATGACACTAAATTGGTTAACTTTGCCAGCCGGCAAACTTTTCACAACTTGGCAGAGGAGGCAAAAAAAAAAAATCCCGGTTCCGTCCTGCTAAACCCCAAAGACTACAAAGTCCTAAACGCTTGCTGATTAACCCATCGGGACACTCGGCTGCTTGCTCCAGAAAGGGAACGGCCGTAATTATCGTGATGAGATTGGCCGGGCAGCCTGGAACTCCGGCGAAGGTGGTCCGGGGTTCATCAGCCTGGTTAGCAGTTGGCAGTTGGTAGTTGGCAGTTGCCATTTTGCAGTTGCCGGTTGCCCGAGCTGAAATTAAGTTAAGGGCGGTACGCCGGACATGTCTGCCCGGTAATAAGCTAAATGAAAACAAAAATGGATGTCACTCAGCGTCACAAATTGATGAAGATGGAAGCGGAAACCAAGGAGCGACGAGGGAGGAGGGTGGAGGTGGCCGAGATGGAAAAAGCGTAACCTAATAACTTTGGCCACGCATTAATTGGAATTTATGAAGCATCCCACTTCGCGGCTCCACCACGGACCAGGCCATTGGCCCGCTGGCCACTCTCCGGCTCCGGCTCCGGCACTGTCTCCGGCACCGGATTCAGTGCTAAACAAAGCGCGTAATGCGTGCCAAGTGTCACTGTAAGGGTTACCAGGCCCCGTAACCCTTCTCCGGCCCCGGCTCCGGCTCCAACTCCAGCATTCCGGCAAAAGGGACAGAAAGGAAAGTGGAAATGGACAAGCGGTATAAGTTGTGCGCCAAGTTTAAGTGCTTTTAAAAAACCATTAACGTCATTTCCTTTGCTGTCTGGCTCCGTTCGATGGCGACGGGACTGGTGGAGTGGCGTGGGGTGGTATCCCTTTTTTCTTTATTCATCTTTTTTCCATCTGCACTCGCCAATGGACAACATCAATACAATAAGCTCTAGAAACGTAAATTTAGCTGAAATCCAAATCATTCGTCTTCGGCTGGGTCTTCACTTTTACTTGGGCTTTGGCTTGGCTGGCTGCGGCAATGACCCGGAGCCCCAGGTCCCAGTGGGATTGGGAATGGGTGCTGGCATTTTATCCCAAGTGGGCGGAGGACTTGGTTTCTTGGCGGCTCTCTTTGCCCTCGGCCCCAATGGAGGCCTTGACTTGGGCAATGCAAAGGACTCGCGGGGATTGATGGCGGTGGGAGCCTTAGTGGTACGATCTTGACCCTGCGGATCAGCTTTAACTGGTGGAGGTGGCGGTGGATCAGCTATAGCTTTAGCTGGTGGAGGTGGAGGAGCAGCATCTTTAGCTGGTGCAGGTGAAGCCGATAACTCGTTCACACTGCTCTTGGCGGCTACGGTACCGGAGGCTTTTCCATGCCAATCGTGAACAATGTCCATCACCTTTTGCGTTATGGAAGGCGCTCTTTCCTTAACGGGCGGCATGGGTGGCAGTTTCATGGAGATCTGACTGATCTTACGGCTGTTGTCCAGAGGATCGTTGTGAACCACCTGCATGGGGCCCGGACAGGCGCCCAGTGGCTTGGGATCGTTGTAGCACACATGGCGGGCATAGTCGAAGGAGTCCTGACTATCAATGGCGGGCATTCCCCGGCGGTGGAAGCAGTTGATCGGACAGGAGGCAACGCACGGCTTGTACGGCTTCTCCACCTGGCCCAGCTTCTTGATCTTCACCGAGTTGCAGTAGATCTGGTGTCGGTCCGCCACCTGCTCCTCGCGGCACTCCTCACGCTGCTCGTACTTCCTGAAGGCCAGCTCCGCCTTGGAGTAGTACCCCGGCCAGCAGCAGTCCCGCAGGCGGCTCCTCTTCACCAGCCTGCCCTCCGGCCGCATGTCCAGCTGGTTCTGTTGCTCGTACTTCTTCACGGCGGTGGCAATGGGATAGAGGGGTCTTCCCACGTTCCGGGACTGCTCCATGACATCCACGGCCTGCTGGAAGAACTGCTTGTCGTCCTCGAGATAGGGATCCTCGTTGCAGGCGGCCAGGTTCATCAACTCGTTGCGGCGCCGCTCGAGGAACTCGTCCCGCTGACCGAAGAGCACATTGCGCAGATCCTCCTTGACCTTATCGCTCTTCCTCTTCTGCGAGGCGTCGAAGAAGCGATTCGCCTCGGCGTTCTTGAGACGCCGTGCCACATGGAAGCGCTGCAGCTCCCGCTGGCGACGCAGCTTCTCCGCATCCTGGTCCCTCTCCACCAGCTGGTAGGCGCGACGCTGCGAGGCCAGTACCTCGCGCTCGCACTTGCGTCGATTGTCATCCACCTCGACCTCGAACGCGTACCGGTCCTCCAGATTCTCCTGGCGATCCTGCAGCTTCTTTGTGGCCATCTGCTGGGCCCGGCAGACGACTTGGGCCCGTTTCTCTCTGTCCTCCACCTGCTTCTGGCGGATCTGCTTGATGTGGGTGCCATAGCGGGAGTCCAGGTTGCGGCTGGCCACAGTGTAGACGCAGTTGAGCCGGTCGTCGATAGCATCGCAAATGAGCTCATCTGGAAAGGAAGTTCGCATTGGTAGGGATAGAATAGGGTATATAACATATATATAACTTACGTTCTGCGATCTGGGCCTTCTCCTCGATGCAATCCCGGAGGGCTTTGCGATAGAAGACGATGCGCTTGGCCTTCTTCTCCTTGGCCGCCTTCTCTTCCTTCTCCTGCAGGCACTTGTACTGCGCCCGGTCCACCTGCTCCTCGAAGACTCGCTGATCTCGCTCTGTCTCCCTAACCCTTGCCCGTTGCGCAATGTCCTCGCGCATGGCCTGGGCATGGGCCTGGTTTCTGGCCACCACCAGTTCCTTCTCCTCCTCCTCGGTGGCATGGCCAAAGGGCACCAGAGAGGCCGGACACAGCTTTTCGTCGGCCTCCTCCTGGCGCCGGGCATCATTCTCGATCTCCCGATTAAGTGCCTCGTTGTAACTCCGCTGGTGGATCATCTCGCTGAGCAGCAGGGCCTGGCGCAGGGCTCGGGGACCAGGCTTCAGCTGGTTCAGCATATTCTTGGCCCTTATGACTCGCTCCTTGCGCAGCCGATCGTTTACCACCTTGGTGTCCACAACCTTGACCACATTTTGGGACTCCTTGCTCTGCACCGTCGACTGGGACTTCGTCTCCTTGGGGGTGTTGGGATCCGTAAACAAGCTCACCAGCAAATCGTTACCGTCCTTGAGATACTGCCTGTACCTTCGCTCCTCCTCAACGGCCGCCAGCTGGGCGTGCTTCTCGTCCTGGCGGGCTCGTCCCTTGATTGCCTCAAACCGCTTGGCCGAAATCACCACCGGATGCAGTTTGAAGCGCTTCCTCAGTCCGATCAGTCCGTCGGGACCGACCTCCTTGGGCTTGCATCCCTTCATTCTGGCTGCCTTAACATATATCCAAGAACTTTGCGGAACTCAAGGAAACTCGAGAAATTGTGGATATGTATAATATAATCGGGAATATTCACGGGAAATCAGTGTGTTTTGATGTCATGGAAGGAAGATCTTCTCTGAAATAAACAAAACTCTTTCCAAGGGTTACTTTTTGCTTGGATTCTTGGAGTATTAAATCTTTTTGAGTTTGTGGTTTACTAAATTTCTGGTTGGTTATTATAGTTATATAAACAATAAGTTTTGACTGATGGACATCTTTCTGGTCGCCATTCGCATTTGATAGTTGTCCAATCAGTATTTCAATGATATTTATCAAATAAATCAATTTTTTTGGTCTAACAAGCTTGAAATGTGAATTTAATGAGCCATCTAAATGAAATTCGGCGGTAAAATAAATCACTAATCCTAGTAGTCAATTTGCAGCTTTGGTGAAAACAATGAACTATAAGCTGCTGGGCGTGGGATCTTTGCTCTTCTTGGGCTTCCTGGTCTACAGTGTAGGTCATCCCGATCTCTTGTTTAATTTCGAACAGTAAGTGATTTGCTCTAATTACAGGAGGCTTCGCTGTTCAAATTGACAAATTTTATCTGTGAAGAATACAATAAATCCTGGGTGGAGATACACTATTGCCGCTTGAAGGCCTATTCGCGGAACAAGACCAGTCTGCATCTGAACTTGACAGTTTCTGAGCCCGCCAACAACATATTGGTTCACGCCAAGATAATGAAAAGGGCCAATGGCTATAAGCCATTTCTGTACGACTTCACTTTCGATGCCTGCGAATTTATGCGGAAACGCAATCATCCGGTGACCAAGATAGTATGGAATGTGATAAGGAATGTGTCCACCATAAACCACACCTGTCCATTTGTTGTAAGTTGGTGACATATTGCTTCCAAAATCGTTAACATATATATATATTACATATTAATCGGCAGGGTTTGCAAATGGTGAGCGACCTATATCGCATTGATCTGCCTATCAAGTTACCAAGCGGTCAGTATGCCTTATTTGTTAACTGGTTTTTTGACCGAAAGCTGCAGTTTGCGACTAATACTTATTTTTCGTTTAAGGACGATTTGTAAATGCAGCACTAAAATAAACAGGCAACAAACAAGTAAATGTTGCAGTGTAACTCGAAATTATTAAATTTGAACAATTTTTGGCTCCGCTTGTTTATGGTATAAATTTATTTAATTTTAAATCCCCAAATTGCAACCTTCTTTGAACCATATTTATTTCCACTATTTAACCTATTTACCAAAGTTGTAAATGTTAAATATTAATACAAATATATGTCATAGTTCTCCGATCATGTTGAACTTTAGTCTAGAATAATATAAAACGTCGATGTCCATGATTTGATAAAATTATAGTCTGCTTTGTAAGCAAAGGTGTCATTGGATTTTAATTATTAACTCTGTACAATCATTTTTTCGATCAGATAAGTGAAAAGTCAATTTTAATGACTATATTCTATGAAATTTATTTTTAATGGCAAGATAATTATTGAATAATCATTTGATTTTTAAGTCCATGACTCAATTTGAAGTCTGTTCAACCTTTGCTTTCGTAGTGTTTAGTTTGGTATATCCTAGTATACAGTTCATATTTCTATGGTAATGAAGATCCAATGTTGATTTTTGCAACTATAGAAATTTAGAACAGTTTTTTTATTTAATTTTAATTTTTTTTCAAGGATAAAGAAGAAGGAGAATCAAAAAAAAAAATAGTGTTTCTGTTTGCTGATGGTTAACGATTTCTCTCAAATAAACTTCAATCGATATATTCAAATGCAAATTACTGGACTTGATTTTTGAATTCAGCTTTCCTTTTTTTTAGATAGTATAGTTTTTTAAATGTGGTTACTTTTAAAATAAATGCAAATAGGGTGGTTTTTTTATTACAGGTGCTGAAAACGCCTCACCTTCCATTCAATACAAAAAATAAGACTAAAATAAATAACACTAAATCGATTTTTTCAAATATTATATGACTGTGAAACGGAATTTTTGCGATATTGCAAAAAAAGTCTTTATTAATTTAAAAATGTTTGGCGATTTCCCCTTGAATTAAACTCACATTTTATAACTACAAAGATTTTATAATATTGTGTTTAATATAATAGTTATATTTATAATACCAAAAACTTCTGATATAAAATTTATAGGGGAAACTATTTTAAATATTCATACAGACTAAATAATTGATTTGACATTAATCATTCGCTTCACTAAACCAATAAATAATAAAGCATTGATGGCTTAATTCACATTCTCATTAGTGTTTATTCTGCATCTGATGCGTAGAAGTAATGGATAATATAGTTGTACTTCTCGGAGTATCTGTGGCAGCTGTTTTTCTAGCATGCAGTGTAAGATGATCTTTGTATAAACTGGATAACACATATTTTAAAAACCCTATTTTGAATATTTGGTAGGAAGCACCCCATGTTAAAATGACAAATGCCGTTTGTGAGTCACATAACAAATCGTGGGTTGTCATTCATTATTGTCAGCTTAAAGCCTACTCCCGCAACAAAACCAGCTTAAATATAAATGCAACGTTTCTGGAGCCAGCGAACAATATATATCTCAAAATGAAAATGATGAAAAGGGCCAATGGCTATAAGCCATTTCTGTACGACTTCACTTTCGATGCCTGCGGATTTATGCGAAAACGAAATCATCCGGTGGCCAAAGTAGTTTGGAATGTGGTAAGGAATGTGTCCACACTAAACCACACCTGTCCATTTGTTGTAAGTTAGTTATAGCTATAGCATATAGCTTCTAAGATCTCTAACAAACATATTAAACGGCAGGGCTTGCAAATGGTGAGCGACCTACATCGCATTGATCTGCCTGTTATGTTACCAAGTGGTCAGTATGCCTTATTTGTTAACTGGTTGTTTGACCGAAAGCTGAAGTTTTTGGTTAACGTTTATTTTTCGTTTATGGAAGATTTGTAAATAAACAAACAACAAACAAGCAAATGTTGAAGTGTAATTCGACACCAGATTATTGATAATGATTAAATTTGAACCATTTTGGGCTCCGGTTTTTTATGCTATAAATTTATTTAATTTTAAAGCTTAAAATTGCATTCTTCTTCAAACGTATTTACCAAATTTGCCAAAATTGTAAATGTTAAACATTAATTGAATTTGTGTCTAGTATAATATAAAACGTCGATGTCCATAATTTGATAAAATTATTGTCTATTTTGTAAGCTAAGGTGTCATTGGTTTTTTTATACACTTGTAGAGGGTATTAGTATTTTGACCAGAAGTTTGTAACGCAGTGAAGGAGACGTCTCCGACCTTATGAAGTATATATGTCCGTCTGTCTGTCTGTCGGTTACTATGTAAACTAGTCTCTCAGTTTTAGAGCTAACGGACTGAAACTTTGCACCGACCATTAAATCTGTTGCTGGTAGTATATAAGTTGGAATCGGAACACTACATCATATAGCTGCCATAGGAACGATTGGGGAAAAATGCCATAAATTCGTAATTTTTAAAAATATTTTATTTAATTCTTAGGAAACTCTTATTAATAAATATTTGTAAATATCCAAAAAGTTTTATCAAATCTGTCTACTATAGGATATAGGATATAGCTGCTTTAGGAACGATGGGAAAAAATGGGTCATTGAGCATAACTCTGGTGTTTTTCAAGACAATAAATTAATTTTTAAGCCGTTTTAGAAAAATAAAAACCAAAATTCGGATATCCTATAGCTGCCAAATAGTTTTACAGGAACTGGTCTGCAAGGGTATTCTAAGTTTCGGGTACCGAAGCTAGCCTTCCTTTCTTGATTTATAATTGATTCTGAACAATAATTTGTTTTGATCAGAGAAGTGAAAAGTCAATTTTAATGATACAGTTCATATTTCTATAGTAATGTAGATTAATATATTAGTTGATGTTGATTTCGGCAACTATAGAATCATAGAGCTCACTGTATCTATTTATTTTCCTTTATTTATCAAGGATTAAGGAGCACGAGAATCATACCTGTCTAAATATGGTTACGTCGCCCAAAATTGTGATTTTTTGTATTTTGCATACATTATTTTAGCATATCCAATTCGCAACGATAAATAATTACAATAAACATAAGACTAAAATAAAGAATAATTAAAGGATTTTTTTCAAGGAATCGTAAATTAAGTCTTTATTAATTGGAAAATGTTTGGTGATTTCCCCATTAATTAAACTGTGCCATTTCATAACTTCATATGATTTGAATATTACCCAGAGATTGGTCAATTTTATAATATTGTTCAACATAATAGTTATATTTGTAATACCAATAACTTCTGGTACGAAACTTATAGGGGAAACTATTTTGAATAAAAATGCAGATGAAATAATTAACTAATTTATTTGACATTAAGCAATCGCTTCACTAACCCACATTAATATTATGAAATTTAAATTTGATGAATCTCACTTTCGATAATAAAGCATTAATCGCATTCACATTAGTATTCATTCTTCTTGTGATGCGTAGAAGCAATGAATTATTTGGTTGTACTTCTCGGAGTATCTGTGGCAGCTGTTTTCCTAGCATGCAGTGTAAGATATTCTTAAAACTCGTAAAAATACATATTTTAAAAACACTATTTTTTATATCCGGTAGGAAGCACCTTCTGTTAAGATGACAAATGCAGTTTGTGAGTCATATAACAAATCGTGGGTTGTCGTTCATTATTGTCAGCTAAAAGCCTACTCCCGCAACAAAACCAGCTTAAATATAAATGCAACGTTTCTGGAGCCAGCGAACAATATATTTCTCAGAATGAAATTGATGAAAAAGGCCAATGGCTATAAGCCATTCCTGATCGATTACACAATCGATGCTTGCAAGTTTATGAAACGCCGAAATCAGCCATTCGCCAAAATGGTCTGGCATTTGATCAAGGATGTGTCCACGGTCAACCATACTTGTCCTTATATGGTGAGATTGCTACTTAATCGGAAACCATAACATATATATATTATGTATTTTTTTTTTGGCAGGGCTTGCAGATGGTCAGTGATTTTTATAAGGTTCAGATTCCACTTCCGTTACCATCTGGAGAGTACTTACTTTTATTAAATTGGATATTCGATGGGAAACCGCAGTTCGCGACCAACGTGTATTTCACATTTGTAGAGGATTTGTAGTGTGAATGATCTGAAATACGGATGAATGATGACAAATTTTGATAAAATTTAAATAAAACTTATCGCTTATTTAAAGTCGATAATGGTAATTTAGAAGCTGATCAGTTGTCAGCGGAAATATTAAACTATTTTTTTTTAATTATCTAATTCCAGTTTGAGGAGACTGCAAAGGTGTATATTAAATAAGTAGTACATTTAATAAAAAATGCTTAATTAATCAAACAAATCATTCGAAGGTTTTAATATTTTTAAAGTATTATAAATAATGATTCTTAATAAATTAACAATATCACTAGCGTCACATACAACTAATTGAGAATTTTTGGGATGCATGACTTTGCAATTTATTGTGTTTGTGACCTCGTATCTAAATTATTATCGTCATGCTATGTCATCATCCAATTATAAGGATATCGTTTTAAACTGAAGCGCAAAAAATGTCATATTATTTGATGACAGTCTTCTAGTATTGCCCATCCAAGCAACTATGGATTATTGGAATATCTTGTTCGGAGTATCTATGACAGTAGCTTTTCTAGTCAACAGTGTAATTATTATTATTATAATCCAAATTATTGAAAACACTTTTAATTTACATATATTTTTAAAATCACCAGGAAGCACCCCATGTTAAAATGACAAATGCCGTTTGTGAGTCATATAACAAATCATGGGTTGTCATTCATTATTTTCAGCTAAAAGCTTACTCCCGCAACAAAACCAGTTTAAATATAAATGCAACGTTTCTGAAGCCAGCAAACAATATATTTCTCAGAATAAACTTGATGAAAAGGGCTAATGGCTATAAGCCATTCCTGATCGATTACACGATCGATGCTTGCAAGTTTATGCGACGACGATATCAGCCAGTCTCCAGATGGTCAGTGATTTTTATAATATTGAAGTTCCACTTCCATTACCATCTGGAGAGTACTTACTTTTATTAACTTGGATATTCGATAGGAAACCGCAGTTCGCGACCAACGTGTATTTCACATTTATAGAGGATTTGTAGTCTGAATGATCTGAATGAAATGTTCAAAATACGGATTAATAAAAAATGTTGATATATTTTAAATAAAACTCATCGCTTATTTGAAGTAGATAATGGTAATTTTGGAACTGATCAGTTGTCAGCGGAAACATTAATGTAATTTTTAGATCCTGTACCCAAAGGGTAAAGGGTATATTAAGTTTGTGCAAATGTGTGTAACAGGCAAAAGGAGGCGTGGCAGACCCTACAAAGTATATATATTCTTGATCAGCATGACGAGCTGAGTCGATATACCCATGTCCGTCTGTCCGTCCGTCCGTCTGGATGAACGAACGGATCTCAGCAACTGTAAGAGCAAGAAGAACCATACTAAAAGCGCAGATTCTCCTAATACCGACGCAGTTGAAGTTTTTTTTTTTGTTTGTCGGTGCCACGCCCATCGCCCCCGCAATTTTTACTTTTAATTTTTGCATTGCACTGCCCAATTACTTAATAATTCAATAAACCCTTTGTTTTTGAAGTACTATAAATAATGATTCTTAATAAATTAATAATATTACCAGCGTCACAGAATTAATTGATCATTTTTGGGATGCATGACTTTGTAATTTATTAAGTGTTTGTAATATTGTATCTTAATTGTTATCGTCATGCTATGTCATCAGCCAATTATAAGGATATCGATTAAAACTGAAACACAAAAAATGACATCTTATTGATGACAGTCTTCTAGTATTGCCCATCCAAGCAACTATGGATTATTGGAATATCTTGTTCGGAGTGTCTATGACTATAGCTTTTCTAGTCAACAGTGTAATAGAATATTTAAAATCCAAGTTATAAAAACCCTTTTATTTATATATTTTTAAAATCACCAGGAAGCACCCCATGTTAAAATGACAAATGCAGTTTGTGATTCGTATAACAAATCATGGGTTGTATTTCATTACTGTCAGCTAAAGGCTTACTCCCGCAACAAAACAAGTTTAAATGTAAATGCAACATTTCTACAGCCAACAAATAACATATTTCTCAATGTAAAACTTATGAAAAAGGCTAATGGCTATAAGCCATTCCCGGTCGATTACACGTTCGATGCGTGCAAGTTTATGCGACGACGATATCAGCCAGTCGGCAAGATAATTTGGAATTTGATCAAGAATGTGTCCACTGTAAACCATACTTGTCCGTATGTGGTAAGATTGCTAATTAATCGGCAACCATATATATATGTATATTAAATATTTAACAATCGGCAGGGCTTGCAAACGGTCAGTGATTTTTATAATATTGAAGTTCCACTTCCATTACCATCTGGAGAGTACTTACTTTTATTAACTTGGATATTTTATGGGAAACCCCAGTTTGCAACCAACGTGTATTTCACATTTGTCGAGGACTTGTAGTCTGAATGTTTGAAATACGGATGAATGATGAAAAAAGTTGATCAATTTGAAATAAAACTCATCACTTAAGTGACATTGATAATGGGAATTTGGGATGGTGAAATGTTAAAATAATAAATTATTTAGTTCTAGTTTGAGGATGTTCCAAAGTATATATATATTTTAAATATCTTTTATTATAAGAAGTAATTTATAATCTATTATATTTATTGAAATTGCTTAATAAATCATATAGTTTTTCTGTTTTAAAAATAGCTGCTTCTGAATGCTCTTTGTGGTTAAAAAGGTTGGTAATAATAATACCATAAGTAATGATTATTAAAAAATTACTAATACCATCATCTACAACTAATTGATCATTTCTGTTAATCATGTTTTTGTTATTTAATAAGTGTTTGAAATCTATTATCTTAATTATTATCGTCATGCTACGTTATTAGTCATTAATAAGGATTTCGTTCAGTTCTGTTCAGTTCCAATTTAATGACAGTCTTCTGCGATTGCCCATCTAAGCAACTATGAATTATTGGAATATCTTGTTCGGAGTATCTGTGGCAGTGGTTTTTCTAGTATGCAGTGTAAGATATTATTAATAATCGAAACGATTAAAAATTATTTGAAGTTATATTTTTCTTAAATGAGCAGGAAGCACCGTATGTTAAAATGACAAATGCAGTTTGTGAGTCGTATAACAAATCGTGGGTTGTCATTCATTATTGTCAGCTAAAGGCTTACTCCCGCAACAAAACCAGCTTAAATATAAATGCAACGTTTCTGGAGCCAGCGAACAATATATATCTCAAAATGAAAATGATGAAAAGGGCCAATGGCTATAAGCCATTCCTGGCCGATTACACGATCGATGCTTGCAAGTTTATGCGACGACGATATCAGCCATTCGCCAAGATTGTTTGGAATATGATCAAGGATGTGTCCACGGTAAACCATACTTGTCCTTATATGGTGAGATTGATGCTTAATCGGTAACTATACATGCATACATTATATGTATTTATTTTTTGGCAGGGCTTGCAGATGATCAGTGATTTTTATAAGGTTCAGATTCCACTTCCGTTACCATCTGGGGAGTACTTACTTTTATTAAATTGGATATTCGATGGGAAACCGCAGTTCGCGACCAACGTGTATTTCACATTTATAGAGGATTTGTAGTCTGAATGATCTGAATGAAATGTTCGAAAACGGATTAATGAAAAATGTTGATATATTTTAAATAAAACTCATCGCTTATTTGAAGTAGATAATGGTAATTTTGGAACTGATCAGTTGTCAGCGGAAACATTATTGTAATTTTTAGATCCTGTACCCAAAGGGTAAAGGGTATATTAAGTTTGTGCAAATGTGTGTAACAGGCAAAAGGAGGCGTGGCAGACCCTACAAAGTATATATATTCTTGATCAGCATGACGAGCTGAGTCGATATACCCATGTCCGTCTGTCCGTCCGTCCGTCTGGATGAACGAACGGATCTCAGCAACTGTAAGAGCAAGAAGAACCATACTAAAAGAGCAGATTCTCCTAATACCGAAGCAGTTGAAGTTTTTTTTTTGTTTGTCGGTGCCACGCCCATCGCCCCGTAATTTTTGGACCCTGAACCCAAAGGGTAAAGGGTATATTAAGTTTGTGCAAATGTATGTAACAGGCAGAAGGAGGCGTGGCAGACCCCACATATATATATATATATATATATGTTCTTGATCAGCATGACGAGCTGAGTCGATATAGCCATGTCCGTCTGTCCGTCTGTCCGTCCGGATGAACACACGGATCTCAGCAACTGTAAGAGCTAGAAGAACCGTATTACCAGTGTAGATTCTTCTAATACTGAGTAAATTAGAGTTTATTTTTTTAAGTCGGTGCCACGCCTACCGCCCCCGCAATTTGTATTTGAATTTTTGCACTGCCCTGCACTGCACAATTTTTTTTAAAAATACACATGCAATTGGAGCATAGATTTCTACCGATCCTGAAAATTTCATCAAGATTGGTTAATTAGAAAACGCAAAATAAATACCTAAAGCTTACAGGCGCTAACCACAAATAATCTGTTTATTTGCGCAAACAAACGGTAAATCGCTTGCGTTTGGTGGTTGATTTTTCTCGGAAGTGCCGCTACAGCTGCGCTGCCACTACCTTCATATACATATGTATGAATGTGTGCCTTCAATATATTTTTAGTGTATTAGCTGCTGGATCAAAAAGTTTGGGTTTGTCGAATGGTTACGACGTTCGACTTAAAACGCGAAGATCTTGGGTTCGAATCCCAGACCGGACTCGGTGTGAATATATATATATATTTATTTTTTTTTATTTTATTTTTTTTTGCTTATAACCAAATTTGTACAGAGTCTGTAACAGTCGGGAAACTCGACTGTAACGGTCTTACTTGTTACTTTTAATTTTTGCACTGCACTGCACAATTACTTAATAATTCAATAAGCCCTTTGTTTTTGAAGTACTATAAATAATGATTCTTAATAAATTAATAATATTACCAGCGTCACATAGAATTAATTGATCATTTTTGGGATGCATGACTTTGTAATTTATTAAGTGTTTGTAATATTGTATCTTAATTGTTATCGTCATGCTATGTCATCAGCCAATTATAAGGATATCGTTTAAAACTGAAACACAAAAAATGACATCTTATTGATGACAGTCTTCTTGTATTGCCCATCCAAGCAACTATGGATTATTGGAATATCTTGTTCGGAGTGTCTATGACTATAGCTTTTCTAGTCAACAGTGTAATAGAATATTTAAAATCCAAGTTATAAAAACCCTTTTATTTATATATTTTTAAAATCACCAGGAAGCACCCCATGTTAAAATGACAAATGCAGTTTGTGATTCGTATAACAAATCATGGGTTGTATTTCATTACTGTCAGCTAAAGGCTTACTCCCGCAACAAAACAAGTTTAAATGTAAATGCAACATTTCTACAGCCAACAAATAACATATTTCTCAATGTAAAACTTATGAAAAAGGCTAATGGCTATAAGCCATTCCCGGTCGATTTCACGTTCGATGCGTGCAAGTTTATGCGACGACGATATCAGCCAGTCGGCAAGATAATTTGGAATTTGATCAAGAATGTGTCCACTGTAAACCATACTTGTCCGTATGTGGTAAGATTGCTAATTAATCGGCAACCATATATATATGTATATTAAATATTTAACAATCGGCAGGGCTTGCAAACGGTCAGTGATTTTTATAATATTGAAGTTCCACTTCCATTACCATCTGGAGAGTACTTACTTTTATTAACTTGGATATTTTATGGGAAACCCCAGTTTGCAACCAACGTGTATTTCACATTTGTCGAGGACTTGTAGTCTGAATGTTTGAAATACGGATGAATGATGAAAAAAGTTGATCAATTTGAAATAAAACTCATCACTTAAGTGACATTGATAATGGGAATTTGGGATGGTGAAATGTTAAAATAATAAATTATTTAGTTCTAGTTTGAGGATGTTCCAAAGTATATATATATTTTAAATATCTTTTATTATAAGAAGTAATTTATAATCTATTATATTTATTGAAATTGCTTAATAAATCATATAGTTTTTCTGTTTTAAAAATAGCTGCTTCTGAATGCTCTTTGTGGTTAAAAAGGTTGGTAATAATAATACCATAAGTAATGATTATTAAAAAATTACTAATACCATCATCTACAACTAATTGATCATTTCTGTTAATCATGTTTTTGTTATTTAATAAGTGTTTGAAATCTATTATCTTAATTATTATCGTCATGCTACGTTATTAGTCTTTAATAAGGATTTCGTTCAGTTCTGAATCACCAAATGCGCTGCAATTCCATTTTAATGACAGTCTTCTGCGATTGCCCATATAAGCAACTATGGATTATTGGAATATCTTGTTCGGAGTATCTGTGGCAGTGGTTTTTCTAGTATGCAGTGTAAGATATTATTAATAATCGAAACGATTAAAAATTATTTGAAGTTATATATTTCTTAAATGAGCAGGAAGCACCGTATGTTAAAATGACAAATGCTGTCTGTGAGTCGTATAACAAATCGTGGGTTGTCATTCATTATTGTCAGCTAAAGGCTTACTCCCGCAACAAAACCAGCTTAAATATAAATGCAACGTTTCTGGAGCCAGCGAACAATATATATCTCAAAATGAAAATGATGAAAAGGGCCAATGGCTATAAGCCATTCCTGGTCGATTACACGTTCGATGCGTGCAAGTTTATGCGAAGACGATATCAGCCAGTCGCCAAGATAATCTGGAATTTAATCAAGGATGTGTCCACGGTAAACCATACTTGTCCTTATATGGTGAGATTGATGCTTAATCGGTAACTATACATGCATACATTATATGTATTTATTTTTTGGCAGGGCTTGCAGATGATCAGTGATTTTTATAAGGTTCAGATTCCACTTCCGTTACCATCTGGAGAGTACTTACTTTTATTAAATTGGATATTCGATGGGAAACCGCAGTTCGCGACCAACGTGTATTTCACATTTGTAGAGGATTTGTAGTCTGAATGATCTGAATGAAATGTTCGAAATACGGATTAATGAAAAATGTTGATATATTTTAAATAAAACTCATCGCTTATTTGAAGTAGATAATGGTAATTTTAGAACTGATTAGTTGTCAGCGGAAACATTAATGTAATTTTTAGACCCTGTACCCAAAGGGTAAAAGGTATATTAAGTTTGTGCAAATGTGTGTAACAGGCAGAAGGAGGCGTGGCAGACCCCACAAAGTATATATATTCTTGATCAGCATGACGAGCTGAGTCGATTTAGCCATGTCCGTCTGTCCGTCTGTCCGTCCGTCCGTCCGTCCGGATGAACACACGGATCTCAGCAACTGTAAGAGCTAGAGGAACCGTATTACCAGTATAGATTCTCCTAATACTGAGTCAATTAGAGTTTATTTTTGTTTGTCGGCGCCACGCCCACCGCCCCCGCAAATTTTATTTGAATTTTTGCACTGCCCTGCACTGCACAATTTTCAAGCTATAATTTGTTTAAAAATACACATGCAATTGGAACATAGATTTCTACCGATCCTGAAAATTTCATCAAGACTGGTTAATTAGAAAGCGCACAATAAATACCCAAAGTTTACAGGCGCAAAACACAAATAATCTGTTTACTTGCGCAAACAAACGGTAAATCGCTTGTGTTCGGTGGTTGATTTTTATCGGAAGTGTCGCTGCAGCTGTGCTGCCACTACCTTCATATACATATGTATGAATGTGTGCCTTCAATATATTTTTAGTGTATTAGCTGCCGGATCAAAAAGTTTGGATTTGTCGAATGGTTACGACGTTCGACTTAAAAAGCGAAGATCTTTGGTTCGAATCCCAGACCGGACTCGGTGTGAATATATATATATATATTTATTTTTTTATTTTATTTTTTTTGCTTATAACCAAATTTGTACAGAGTCTGTAACAGTCGGGAAACTCGACTGTAACGGTCTTACTTGTTACTTTTAATTTTTGCACTGCACTGCACAATTACTTAATAATTCAATAAGCCCTTTGTTTTTGAAGTACTATAAATAATGATTCTTAATAAATTAATAATATTACCAGCGTCACAGAATTAATTGTTCTTTTTTGGGACGCATGACTTTGTAATTTATTAAGTGTTTGTAATATTGTATCTTATTTGTTATCGTCATGCTATGTCATCAGCCAATTATAGGGATATCGATTAAAACTGAAACACAAAAAATGACATCTTATTGATGACAGTCTTCTAGTATTGCCCATCCAAGCAACTATGGATTATTGGAATATCTTGTTCGGAGTGTCTATGACTATAGCTTTTCTAGTCAACAGTGTAATAGAATAATTAAAATCCAAGTTATAAAAACCCTTTTATTTATATATTTTTAAAATCACCAGGAAGCACCCCATGTTAAAATGACAAATGCAGTTTGTGATTCGTATAACAAATCATGGGTTGTATTTCATTACTGTCAGCTAAAGGCTTACTCCCGCAACAAAACAAGTTTAAATGACGATATCAGCCAGTCGGCAAGATAATTTGGAATTTGATCAAGAATGTGTCCACTGTAAACCATACTTGTCCGTATGTGGTAAGATTGCTAATTAATCGGCAACCATATATATATGTATATTAAATATTTAACAATCGGCAGGGCTTGCAAACGGTCAGTGATTTTTAGACCCTGTACCCAAAGGGTAAAGGGTATATTAAGTTTGTGCAAATGTATGTAACAGGCAGAAGGAGGCGTGGCAGACCCCACAAAGTATATATATTCTTGATCAGCATGACGAGCTGAGTCGATATAGCCATGTCCGTCTGTCCGTCTGTCCGTCTGTCCGTCCGGATGAACACACGGATCTCAGCAACTGTAAGAGCTAGAAGAACCGTATTACCAGTGTAGATTCTTCTAAAACTGAGTAAATTAGAGTTTATTTTTTTAAGTCGGTGCCACGCCTACCGCCCCCGCAATTTGTATTTGAATTTTTGCACTGCCCTGCACTGCACAATTTTCATGCTAAAATTTTTTTAAAAATACACATGCAATTGGAGCATAGATTTCTACCGATCCTGAAAATTTCATCAAGATTGGTTAATTAGTAAGCGCACAATAAATACCTAAAGTTTACAGGCGCAAAACACAAAAAATCTGTTTATTTGTGCAAACGGTAAATCGCTTGCGTTCGGTGGTTGATTTTTCTCGGAAGTGCCGCTGTAGCTGCGCTGCCACTACCTTCATATACATACATAAGAATGTGTATGTATGTATGAATGTGCGTCTTCAATATATTTATACTGTATTAGATTCCGGTTCAAAAAGTTTGGGTTTGTCGAATGGTTACGACGTTCGACTTAGAACGCGAAGATCTTGGGTTCGAATCCCAGACCGGACTCGATGTGAATATAATATTTTTATTTTTTATTTTTTTTGCTTATAACCAAATTTGTACAGGGTCTGTAACAGTCGGGAAACTCGACTGTAACGTTTTTACTTGTTTTTATAATATTGAAGTTCCACTTCCATTACCATCTGGAGAGTACTTACTTTTATTAATTTGGATATTTTATGGGAAACCCCAGTTTGCAACCAACGTGTATTTCACATTTGTCGAGGACTTGTAGTCTGAATGTTTGAAATACGGATGAATGATGAAAAAAGTTGATCAATTTGAAATAAAACTCATCACTTAAGTGACATTGATAATGGGAATTTGGGATGGTGAAATGTTAAAATAATAAATTATTTAGTTCTAGTTCGAGGATGTTCCAAAGTATATATATATTTTAAATATCTTTTATTATAAGAAGTAATTTATAATCTATTATATTTATTGAAATTGTTTAATAAATCATATAGTTTTTCTGTTTTAAAAATAGCTACTTCTGAATGCTCTTTGTGGTTAAAAAAGTTGGTAATAATATACCATAAGTAATGATTCTTCAAAAATTAATAATACCATCATCTACAACTAATTGATCATTTCTGTTAATCATGTTTTTGGTATTTAATAAGTGTTTGAAATCTATTATCTTAATTATTATCGTCATGCTACGTTATTAGTCATTAATAAGGATTTCGTTCAGTTCTGAATCACCAAATGCGCTGTAATTCCAATTTAATGGCAGTCTTCTGCAATTGCCCATCTAAGCAACTATGGATTATTGGAATATCTTGTTCGGAGTATCTGTGGCAGTGGTTTTTCTAGTATGCAGTGTAAGATATTATTAATAATCGAAACGATTAAAAATTATTTGAAGTTATATATTTCTTAAATGAGCAGGAAGCACCGTATGTTAAAATGACAAATGCTGTCTGTGAGTCGTATAACAAATCGTGGGTTGTCATTCATTATTGTCAGCTAAAGGCTTACTCCCGCAACAAAACCAGCTTAAATATAAATTCAACAATTCTGGAGGCAGCGCACAATATATTTGTTAAGATGAAAATGATGAAAAGGGCCAATGGCTATAAGCCATTTCTGATCGACTACACAATCGATGCTTGCCAGTTTATGCAAAGACGAAATCAGCCATTCGCCAAGATTGTTTGGAATATGATCAAGGACGTGTCCTCAATAAACCACACTTGTCCCTATGTGGTAAGATCGCCCAGTTGGCTGGTCAGTAAAGATATTTAATACATTTTTCGTATCCACAGGGCTTGCAGACAGTCAGCGACTTCCATCGTCTTGAATTTGCTCTTCCCTTGCCAACTGGGGATTACTTACTTTTATTAACTTGGATATTCGATGGGAAACCGCAGTTTGCAACAAATGTGTACTTCAAATTTATAGAGGATTTGTAGTTTGAATGATCTGAACATGAAGATTACATCGATCAATTGCTGGCACAACTAACGAGAATTATTATTAAATATTCGCTTCACTGGTTTTGATAATGACAATAAACATTGTTAAATAAGAACTAACAGTTGTTGGCAGTAACCCGGCCCAGTTACAATGAATTTTAAGCTAATAATTTTTGGATTCGTATTGTTTGCGGGTCTTCTAGTTTTTAGCGTAAGGTATTAATAAATCTGAAGGAGTTAAAGGATTAAAGTATAAATGTATCACCAATGTAGGAGGCCTCCTTCGTGAAATTGACTAATGTGGTCTGCGAGGAATACAACAAATCTTGGGTGATTGTCCACTATTGTCGATTGAAGGCCTATTCCCGGTACAAAACGAGTTTGCACATTAACGCCTCTCTTTCGGAGCCAGCTTACAACATATCCGTCAGAGTGAAGATCATGAAGAAGGCTAATGGTTACAAACCCTTCCTTTACGATTTCACCATTGATGCATGTGAGTTTATGAGGAAAAGAAATCAGCCTGTGGCCAAGATCATATGGAATATGATCAAGGATGTGTCCACGGTTAACCACAGCTGTCCGTATATGGTGAGTTACGCCCTCGAATCAAAAAGTATTTTATGCGATTTAAACACAATAATTTTTAAGGGTTACCAAGCCTTAAGCGATTTCCATAAGATAGATTTGCCAGTTGCTGCGCCGGGTGGAGACTATCTTTTTTTGATAACATGGATTTTCTACGGCAGACGACAGTTCGCCACCAATGTTTACCTCCGATTGACGGAGGACATAGCAAATTGAGCGCAAAACAAGTTTTAATTACACAGTTTGGAAATTAAATTCTCCGCGAATAATATCCTCAATTAATTTCCGCCACGAGTTATGAAAACTGTTTTATTCCGGCACATGATACGTTCTGGCTCTGGCAATCCGCAATTAGATGGACCCCAATTAGTGTTAATCAAATAAGAGCGGAAGAATACCGTGACAGTGGGATTCAGATGGTGCACAATCCAATTCCCGGCAGGCGTCAAATTATACAGAAACTCAGATGGTGAACCAAGGAAAAGAACCAAGCCGGCCAAAGTTGACTTTCATGCGAAAAGTTTTTTCGCCGTTTTCCCCAAGGGGGAGGGGGAGGTGGAGGTGGAGTGGGAGGTGGAGGTGGAGGCGGAGGTGTTTGGGTGCGTGAATTCCTGCAGTCCAAAATCCAAGGCGCCAACCCGCAGGGATACTGGGAGAGGGGGCTTAGGGGGCGGTAGGCGTGGTCAGATGCCAAACACCGGCGATTATTGTTACGAAATGCAGCGAGGCGTGTAATTTTTAGGAAACGAAACGAAGTAAACGCAAAATGGGCAAAATGAAAGAATCCACATCCACATCCACGTCCACGTCCAGATTCAGATTCAGTTTGAGATTCAAATTGCCAAAGAAGCCGATGGCCCCATGGGATGGAGGGAAACCCAGTGTGCGAAGAACAGTGTTGGCTTCTGAAAATTGTTTTGCGAAAATTAGTTTTCAAACTTTTCTTGTTCGTTTATCTTGCATTTCTGTGGGTCTCGTCCTTTTTTTTTTCTTGGCCTTTTTAGACCCTGTACCCAAAGGGTATAGGGTATATTAAGTTTGTGCAAATGTATGTAACAGGCAGAAGGAGGCGTGGCAGACCACACAAAGTATATATATTCTTGATTAGCATGACGAGCTGAGTCGATATAGCCATGTCCGTCTGTCCGTCTGTCCGTCCGTCCGTCCGTCCGTCCGTCCGTCCGTCCGTCCGTCCGGATGAACACACGGATCTCAGCAACTGTAAGAGCTAGAAGAACCGTATTACCAGTGTAGATTCTTCTAATACTGAGTAAATTAGAGTTTATTTTTTTAAGTCGGCGCCACGCCCACCGCCCCCGCAATTTGTATTTGAATTTTTGCACTGCCCTGCACTGCACAATTTTCAAGCTAAAATTTTTTTAAAAATACACATGCAATTGGAGCTTAGATTTCTACCGATCCTAAAAATTTCATCAAGATTGGTTAATTAGAAAGCGCACAATAAATACCTAAAGTTTACAGGCGCTAAACACAAAAAATCTGTTTATTTGCGCAAAAAAACGGTAAATCGATTGCGTTCGGTGGTTGATTTTTCTCGGAAGTGCCGCTGTAGCTGCGCTGCCACTACCTTCATATACATATGTATGAATGTGTATGTAAGTATGTATGTATGAATGTGCGTCTTCAATATATTTATACTGTATTAGCTGTCGGTTCAAAAAGTTTGGGTTTGTCGAATGGTTACGACGTTCGACTTAAAACGCGAAGATCTTGGGTTCGAATCCCAGACCGGACTCGATGTGAATATATATTTATTTTATTTAATTTTTTTTTTTTTAGCTTATAACCAAATTTGTACAGGGTCTGTAACAGTCGGGAAACTCGACTGTAACGTTCTTACTTGTTTTATTTGGACGTTGGACGTTGGTCCCTGTGTGGCCAAATGAAAATCCAAACGCAGTATGCGATATTAATTTGCATTTTGGGCATTGGCGAGCCTCGTCCTTGTTGTCATCTGTGGGTTTTGTGGGGCACTCCGTGGCACAATAAAAATCAAATTTGAATAATTTTTAATTTATTTAGCAACGTTTCGAGTGAATTTTCGGTCGCTGTTTGTGGGTGTAATTGGGATTTGGGATTTCTGTTGTTGTTACTTTTTAGGATCCATTTGTTGGCTTCCTTTTTTTAGACGGTTTCATCGTAATTGCTATAAAATTACCTTTTGAGTGAGTGGAAGGGCATGGCAGGGCAAAAGAACAAATATAAGGGGAATTGGTTTTAGTGATATTTATTTACTTTTATTTGAATCCATCTGTTTGGTAGCGTATTCAATACATACTTCGTTAGTTAACTAAAGTTAAACGTACTTAAGTTGTAAATTGATTTCGCTTTATCTATTACATTACTTACTTGGCTACAAATTATATGTGGATTAACAGTAATGTTCACATCAACCGACTTAAATTCTTGACAATCACAAAGTTAGGATTTGATTTTGATTTTTTCGAAGAACAGTGAGACTCGAGCTATAGGACTATAACTATGATTAACCACAACGCTTTAAGATCCACCAATATCAGATACTTTATCGATCGTCAAAGAGGGGGCTGAATAGAGATGTGATTTTGTCTTATTTTTTTATCGGAATCTAAGAGAAAAGTCTGATATCTCTTTCAGTAATTTATTTTTCGAAACATTTAAAACATAAGAAGCCAACCAAGTTGGCCAAAATTTCTTAAATATACATTGTTTCTAGCTGATGCACACACACACACAACACTCAACAATTAGGAGTAATTCATATTTGATTGGGAAACTTAAGGTATCACAAACATTGAATGAACACTTACTATGGTTAACGTTGACTTAACTAGGCTGATGCCGATTGGATGGGCGTAGTCGTTAATGTAACCCCTAGATCGGGGATTCACGGAAGGCGAAAGCTTAAAGTAGGAGAAATAACAGTCTAGCTATTGAGTAATGAAAATCTTTATGTTTCAGCGAATGCAAGGAGTATCTTGCCATGCTACTTGTTGGATCTCTGGTGGTTTTTACTTTTACAGATTTTGTTCGATTACGATAAAATTAACTTCAAACTTAGTTTTCAAGTAATTCACAATCGAAATTCTTCTGTAAACCTAAAAACCCCAATTTGCCTTTTCATTATCTCGTTTGTAAGTAGATATAGTTTACTTATGCGATACTATATATAGACACTCACACGCACATACACCTATGGAATCTTATAGATACTTTCGCATTCTCACTCCCAAATCTTCGCTCCTTGGTTATACCTTCCTCTGTATCATCATCTACTTGCGATACTCGGCCAACGGAATGCCGCTCTTATCCGGCGGCGGACTGTGGCAGGAGGCCCGGATCCTTCCCATTCGTAGGCTCCCGGTGTGCGTATGCTGCCCCCCGGTGATGGGCTGACCCCGCATCCTGGCCTGCTGGTGCAACGGGTGGTGCGAGCACTTTGCCTGTCGGGCCAGCTGCTGGCTGTTGGCCAGGATCACGTCCTCTGCGTACTAAATATCCGGAATGCTCCTGCCGCAAGCCAGCTTGCCGGATGACTCTAGTCCGGTTCCGCCGTTGGCTGCCTTGCTCTTGGCACAGTTGGCATCGTGGAAGAGGTGCTCGCACAGCTTCGGCTCCGAATTGGAGAACTTGCCCAGCTCGGATGCCGTGGTGGCCTGCGAGAGATTCAGGTGCAGGTCGCTGGCCTTGCTGAAGGAGGTGGTCTGCTGGTGGTGGTGCTGCTGCGGCTGATGGAGCTGGTGGACATGGTGGGCATGGGTGTAGGGCAGGTGGGGCAGGTTCTTCTGCATGGCGCTCAGATTGCCAGAGCTGACGGTCCGCTCCAGGATCTCGCCCCAGTACTTCTCGGAGAGTCCCTCGATGTCGGGCCGAGTGGTGGAGTACGCCTCTGTGGCCTGGGGATGGGCGTGGATGTGGCCGCCGCCCATCGTGCTCCGGATATACTGGGAGGCGCTGCGGCTCAAGCTATTTGCCCGGGAGCGGCCGCAAATGCCCAGAACCGAGCCGCCAATCGAACTGTTCACCACCCCGCCGACACTGGACACAGTTGGACCACCCGATCCAGAACCTGCTCCTCCTCCGCCTCCGCCTCCCCCTCCGCCAGCACCACCTCCTCCGCCTGCACTGCCGCCGGGGGGACGGGAGGAGGGCGGCTCCGGGGGTATCGGAAGCGTTGTGATTTCGAAATCGTTAGCATTGATGTGACAACAGGCTGATTTGTGCTCGGGCGTATCCTCGTGGGGGAAACACTGAAATGGAACGAGAACGAGAACGAGAGAACGGGCCAGTCCGGACAACCGGAGAAGGGCATCATAAATTTGACTTGCACAAAAATTAATAAGGATTTTAAATTCGCATTTATTACGGCCGAGCACAAGGTTGTGCCATAAATATTCCACAGACTGACCCCCGCTTTTGTTTGAGCTCCCCGGAAGTAAATCATGCAAGTTGACTGCCCAACCCCAAAGTAGGATTCAGGGTTCGGATTTTCGGCGGAGGGGTATGTAAATGGCGCTTTGGATTTTCCCTTTCATAATTCAAAATCACTTTTCAGGACTCGTTATGGTTGGTGTTGTTGTTGTTGTTGTTGCTGCTGCTGTTGCCTCTTGTCTGGCTGTTGATTGTTTACATTGCCGTAGCCAGTCTACCAGCATCCTAAAGCTTCCTGCAGCTTACACCTTCTACCTTCGGATACGGATTTATGAGGGGTTCATAGAGGGGGGGCCAGGGCCTCACCATGGTTTTTGCTCCCCCGAAAGTTACAGTTTGCAGCTGCCTTTAAGGGGGAGCCAAAAGTAGGCGAGCTGCAGGATGTGCACTTGGGTTAAATTCCCATATTTCGGCATGGTGGGTCAATGAGAGAATGAATGGTTTGAGTGTTTGGAAGACGGATAAGCGAATCAATCAATCAGGGCTTTTGACAGCTTTGCTATTGCAACAGACAGCGAACATGATTTTGGATCAGAGATGTTGTAAATTGTGTGTTGGAAAATAAGATTTAAAGGGCACTAGGGAAAAATCACCGCCAGGAGATTCCTGGCTTCATAAGCAATCTTAAAGGACTTATTTATTGTGGGTAAGTAGCTTTCCTGAGTTTATATACACGTATATGTTCAAAAAAATCCCTTCAAAAGAAAAATCTAATTTAAAAACGTCAAATTCTTGGTCTATTGTTAGTTGTTGACCACCAAAACTAAGGTCAACAACTCACCTTGTTCGGCATCAGTTGGCGACTCAGTCGACGGAAATCGGAGTTCAGCAGCCAGTACATAAAGGGGTTCCACAAGCTATTGCTCAACGCCGTCCAGGTGACGAGGAAATCCAGAAACGGCGGCAGCTGCAAGAGCACAGAACACAGAACACAGAATGCCACAAAATCAGAACTGATGAGCCAGACGTGGCCTGATTACGTATGCGCCACGTTGTACGCAATAAAAGCATTGCACATTGTAAACAATAATCCCGGGGACACACTTGCCTTGGATCCAGTGCAGGCGGTGACTATCTCCTGAATCGTCCAAGGAGTGACCATCACAATGAAACCCAACGAAATGGCAGCCATCGAACGTGAGGTCGATCCGCTCGAGTTCTTCTCCTGGATGGGGACAATCTGTGCAACGTAATTAAACAGGTTTGAATATATAGTTTAAGTTTAAAACATTGAATTACTTAAATATTTTTTAGTGGTTACATATATCCTTTTTGATGGGAAATAGTTGCAAAAACTTCAAAAAAATTTATTTTTACTTTTTAATTTAGGTAAACCTCCAAATAGCTCCTTACCAACACATTACCAATTTGTTTGCCCGTGATGCCAAAGTTAATTCTATTTACTCTATACTAAATCCCGCACTGACTCACTCGCTCGATCAAACTGTTTTCGTACTTTCTGCGCCGGCACCTCGGGTAACCCCTTGACCCCCCTGAAACCCCTTTCCACTCGCTTGACTCCGCTCACCTTTTTGGTAATCTTGTTTGTCATGTTCGGCATGCCGGCCAGTCCCATGCTCATGGCCATGCTCAGGTGGCCAAGGTGATGCTGGTGGGGATGGTGCGGGTGCGGATACTGCTGGTGGTGCGGATGGTGTGGATGCGAGTGTCCGTGATACAGATGCGAGTGCATCCCCTGCTGGTGGTGCTGCTGCTGATGCTGCTGCTGATGCTGATGTTGCAGCTGATGGGCGGCTGCAGCGGCAGCGGCGGCAGCTGCAACGGGGTGTGGATGCGGCATCGGATGATGGGCGGCTGCCGTGAGGGGCATGGTCGGGTCGTTGAGGCGGAAGCGACTCATGTGGAAGCTGGAGCCGTAGCAGTACATCAGCACCATCGTGGTGGGGAAGTAGAGGGCGCACGTCGATAATATCCTGTACGACGGCTTGCTGTAGAATGGCTCGCAGGCCATTAGACCCGTATTGTTGAAGTAGTAACCTGTTCGTACATATTACATTGACGTGTTGTTGAGTGCATATACATACGAGTATATATATATATATAGTATGGGCGGCTAATCGAGGCGTCGACGACTTACCCTTGGGCAGCACAAGAAAGCCAAACACCGTGAGACTGATAATCCAGGTTAAGCTCAATATGGCAACACAACCCTGCAAAATAAATACATGTACAATTACGGCACAACATTTCACCCAGCTGTGGGTTGATTTACGATGGCTGGGGGTTTGAGGCAGATGCAACAAATATGTATCTATATGTACTTAAACTACTAAAACTCAAAATAATAAAGGGTGCTCTAGAAATAACTCCAGACTTGAATTTGCGCAGGGAAAAAAATTTTACAGCTGTCTGTTTACGATAAGTAAAACAAATTTAGTTAAAGCAATTTATTTAAAATGTTTAAAAATTTGAAAAATAAATTAATAAATTCAGGAAGACTGGATAAGTGGAAGATGTGAAATATACTGGAGATATATGTTATGTTGGAGAAAGTCAAGGAATGCAATTGAGGCGTTTTGTCCGATATGTTATTTCTTTAACAAACCTATTTTGCATACTTAATAGAAAAGATAAATAAATAAAAATAAAATAAATAAATAGATAGATATATTATTCTAGAATATTTAAGGCAACTATTTATGTTGTTGATTTAGGCACTTCAATTAAATTTAAACGTCATAAATTTATTTACCCCATTGCGCTTGCTAAGCAATACTCTTCATCTGTCATTCAAAAAGCCCGAAAATGGAATTACAAACTTTTGATTACTACGAAAACATTTAGGTTGCTGACCACAGACGGAAAATGATACTTCCGCATTGTGGAAAAGTGGAAATGTGGCAATGTGAAAATGGGGAAATGCGAAAGGGCTGCCACAATCACAACTGTCTGAGTCACTGAGCCACTAAATGGGCATTCTGACAGGGTAAATGGTAGAATATTGTGCTGTCCCTTAGGAGCAGCATCTACCTGGGAACCAAAATACATGAAACGCCCATCCAGGCCAAAGTTCTGGGAAAAAAACAAAACTGAACAAAAACTTTTCCCCTTTTACCTTTGTAATGGAATACATCTCAGATTTATTTAATTTACGCTATTACATTTAAAAGTTTTCCCTAGCAGAGAGCAAAAACAGGGGCAGAGAGGCCAACAGGTATGTGCACATTGTTTTAAATACAAATGATATATTAAACTAAATTAAAGCTAAAAAAAATAACAGAGAAAGAAAATATATTTATTGTCCAATATTAAATCTAAGCAATAAGTAAGTGAAAAATTCATCAATTTATATATAAAGCTAAATTAAACCTAAAAGAAGATAGCAATTTCCACTCGTTCCCTCGAACAGAGAAAGAAAATACATTTATGGCCAACTATTAAATCTAAACCAAAATCAGTGAAAAATCCATTCGTCAAGATAAACACATAAATGCATTCGGAATTCTTAAGAGAGTGTGCGAATTTATGGCACTTTTAAAACTGAACAAAATCGAAAGTCAAAAGTTTATGATGCCATTACCAAGTTCCGTGGAAGCATTTATTTTGCATGCAACCATTTATTAATTTTCGACAGGGCGCCCAGCATTTTCGCAAATGGGGGCGTGGCTTTGTGCCAATTTTTCTACCCCCTTTTCGGAGGTCGGGATTGTAAAATAAAATGGAAATAGCCCAGAGTCGTGGAGCGGAAAAAATAGCAACGCAATTTTATGTAAATATATTTTCCACTATTGGTATTTCTTTCCTCCCGCTACATGTTTTTTTCTTTTTTTTTATCAAGCTGTATTTTTGGTATTTGATTGAACTGGCCAAAAATGGAAACCAAACAAGGAAAATTGGGTCTTAATATGAAATGTAAATGCCAGATTTAAAATGGATTTTTTTCAATATTGAAGGTATTAATTGTTAATTGCAAAGTTAATCAAATCGAAATTCATTTTATTAACCCAATTTTATGAATACCCTTTCTTGGCCTATTAAGTGCAAGGACATCTAAGCTTCGGTGCCCTGACGTATCTCAACTTTCTAGTTCCCTTTTTGTTTACAGTCTGGGAGCCATAAATTACGGCGTAAGTTTTTGTATCTGTGAGTGCGAGTGGAATGAGACATGGAGTTGGTGGCTCGTTTGCTGCTCTTTGGCCCGGGCTGCGGTTTCCGTGGGAGGTGCCGCTTCATTTGCCTGCCTTCGTCCTGAAAAAAGGACTTTGCTGTGGTCGTCGCCCTTCGTTCGTAGTCAATGCGCGTAAAAAAATCTCTAGGCCAACTTTTGCCTCTTCTGCTTTTATCCTTATTTTATACACTTTTCGAATGTCTACTACTGTCGACTGGGTTCCGTTTTTTGTGTGTATTTTTCTGCTAACTTGGCTTTTTCATTCTTCATCTGTTGGTGCTTTGTTTTGCACTTGCTCCCGCTTTGGGGTTTCCCCTCTTCCTTCTCCTCCCCCTCCCATTTGTTAGCTTGTTTAATGACTGCCGAAGAGCTTAAAGCCCATTATCCCTATTTATGCTTGCGTAATTGGCTCCAAGGCAATATTCTGTTATTGTTGCCATCGCCATCGCAATCGCCATCGCCTCCATCGCCTCCATTGTTATTTTCGATTTTTATTGGCGCGTGATTTCTTGTAATTACGCCAACGCTTTGTTTACAGTCCTCGTACGTATCTTAAGGATCGCCCGGACGCGTGCCTTATCTGCATGCCCCGACAAAACTATCTACTTACCTTCTTGCTGGAGTGCTGGTAGTATCGTCGCGGATGCAGGGCACACATGTATCTATCGACGGCCATGCAGACCAGAATGACGGCGCTCTGCTGGGAAAGCGCACCGCGCAGCAGGGCCTGCAAAATTGCGGAAAGGGTATTATGCGGGTTAGAATTTTCATTATTTATATACCATATATACTATACTCGCAACACCGCATTCGTTTTTGGCGTTGCCTTCAATAGGAATTTTTGTATGTAGGCCAGTAGCCCATATGTAAAACTTTTAATGGAATTTCTTCATCCCGGCTAATACAGATATTATTAAGGCCCTAGTTCGTTTAGCGTTAGGACTGGTTATGCGGAAAATGCGAACATTCTTTCGTATTCATTATTATTATGATGAAAAAAATATAGAATTTTCATTTTCCATATCTAAGGAAAAATTACTTTTTCGCATCTTTAATGTGTGTTTATATTTATGCAATTTAAAATCCAGCTAGTTCATTGAAAACTACTTTATTCAAACACTTAATCATTCGCACATTCCATTTTGTTATTATATAACTACAATTATTTGGATAAAAAGTAACAAGATATATGATTGAGAGTTAATAGAACTTGTGAATAATTTAATATTCTTATCGAAATCACAATTAAATCTAACTTTAATTTAAACAATTAATCCAACATGTTAACATTAGCATAACTTAGAATACTCATAGCTAAATAAATCTAATTTTAATTTAGAAATGATTGATTTAAATGTATTTCAATGTTTTTTGCTGTGATTTATGTCTAACAATTACTATATTCCACCACTTAATCCTGGACACATTTCCATTTGTTTTGCATTGGCAATTCACATGTGGATTTCCCCGGACCATCTTCCTCAATTGTCCTGCATTGTGAATAGAGTTAATTGACCAAAACGCCAACAACAACCACAATGGGAAGCCCAGTAATATAAAGTACTTCCGAATGCCATGAAACGGTGTTTCCACCTGTTTTCCCCCACTCACCTGTATCTGACAGAAGATCTCTCCGTATGGCCAACAATGAAACAATGCCGGCATTAGGCCAAACGGCGTAATTAACAGACCAATTGTCAGGTCATTTAGGGCCAGGGAGGTGAGAAGGTAGCGGGGCTGCCAAAGCACAAATACAATGGGTTAGGTTGGCCAACCAGCTGACTCATCATCAGCACATCCAGCACATCCTGGTTTTGCTCACCTGTTGGTGGA
This sequence comes from Drosophila setifemur, assembly GCA_021224005.1. Lineage (NCBI taxonomy): Eukaryota > Metazoa > Arthropoda > Insecta > Diptera > Drosophilidae > Drosophila > Drosophila setifemur. The sequence goes on from JAJJHY010005742.1 coordinate 15,177,406, forward strand.
TGTAGGCGGCATACCGCCGATTGTTGATGACGAAGATGACCAGGCAGTTGGCCCCGATGACCCCGAGCGTGAGCACCAGGATGAGCACCGCCTCAATGGTCTCGGCAATGCCAATGTGAGCGATGAAGTTGTGTCCCGAGTACCGGGGATGCGAGCAGCTTGAGTTCTTCACGGCGGGCGCTACCAGGAGTGAGCCAGTCTTCAGATCCATTGCTAAGCTGAAACACGGCGAAAGTTGGAAAAACACTTGAATCCTTTGTGAATCACGCAAGTGGAAAAAACTCACTGGGGAATATTTTCGTGAGTTTAAACTTTCACGGATAATCAGTCAAGAATTGGGATTCAGGAAAATTGTACTTGAACATTCTTAAAACTATGTAGACATAATAATTAGGGAATATCCTATAAATTAAGTATAATATAATATAATAGTTGCAAATATAAAAAAAAAACCAAAGCCCTAAGAAAATGTGAAACATAAATCTAAAATAATAACAAAATTGATAACTTAAAACGCAAAAAAGTACGATTAATTAAAAATAGTCAAATTAATTTAAACTTAAACCTCTGTTATAAAATTTTTTAAGAAATCTATATACAACTGATTATTATTATTGATTTGTTTAATATATATATATTTCTCAAATCAAATCAAATCATTCAATCAAAATTATACCGAAATCCCCGAAAGCATTGTGGCTTATGGACTTATATTGCCCGTATGGAAATATAAAGGACATGAGGCATTGTTGGGATTTAGATTGTCTATTTTGGCTTTCGGACCATTTTGCCCGACCGACCGACCGACCGACCGACCGACCACAAAAGCCCAGAGAGCCGTTTCTTTCGTATATGCCTTCCGTTTCCGCATCCGCCGCGAGGAATGCAAAATGTCGACGAATTGTTACGCCATAATCAAGTCGGAGCATGTGAAAGCGATGCCGCGTTGACGATTTATCAGCCGGCGAGGAGGGAATTCCTTTTGCCTAACAGGATGAACCACGCCGGCGAAACCGCAACGTTGTCACTCCAAAGAGCCCTCCACCGCCGGCACAACAATGGCCCAATATGGGCCATGCATCCGGTGGTCGTCTCCCGTCTTCCGTCTTCCGACTCCCAAAATAGCATAGTGACATAATGAAAGTTAACAGTATAATTGGATGAGTCTGGTTGCCTGGACTCCCTCTGGCATTGTTCGCGATAAATCAAAATACTGGCTCTCCTTCGGATGCTTCGGCTCCTTTGGCACTCCGACGTTGATGTCTCTCTTTTGAAGATCCATCTGCGAATTTAAATTTATACCTCAGTGGCGTCTGACACTGAAAAATGTCCTGTGCAGCGTGGAAAAAGGCGAGGAGACAGCTTTAAAGAGACACCTCCACCTCTGCTCCTCCTCCCTCCCCGCCTGCACAAATCGTTCTGTCTGTCTATTTGTATCATTTGTTTGTTGTCGCATCTCTTATTAAGTTTTGCCACGCTTCCTACGTACCACCACCATATCCCCGAGCTCCGCCGGATCCGCCGCCGTGATTTATCGTGCCTCGTCCAAAGTCGCCAGAGAGTCGCTCTGTCGGCGCGGGCCGCTCGGTTTTATGCTAAGTCCACAAATCACCGCATGATATATAACCGAACCGAACAGAACGGGAAAACATTAAGCTCACCCAATAGCCTCGACTAGATTTAGTACGCTAATGTGGGGCCACGTACTATATGTGGTCTTTATCCGCATATCTAACCCCGCGTACAGTTCAACTTCAGGTTTTTTCATTAACAAAGCTTTGGTCAGGCTCTGGCAATAAATCCCCAACTTCGGGTAAATCAATTAGGGACTGGTTAGTAAGTGGTTCCCAGTTTCCAGTTCCCAGTTACCAGTTCCAAGTTCCCAGTTACCCACCGCCATGTGGGGGCTGTCGTTGGATAAAAACCAATTTCAATTTGAAGTAATGAAAAGAGGAAATTCGCTTAATTCCACGTATTGTTAAGTCGGGCGTAATCGAAGTGTTGCAACTGCAAAACCGATGCAGAAACAGGAAATAGACGAGAGAACGCGGAGAAAGGCGAGTGAAAGCAGATATATAAATCCGAGGAGCGTGGAGTCGAGGGACTGATAAAAAAAAAAAAACAAAAAAAAAACCGGATACCCAACCGAATCCTGACGCAAATGCGAAACCGCGTAATTGTTTTAAAATGCACAATGAAAACGGCAATAAACGGCTCACTGGGAACTGCTACTGGTTACTGGTCCTGGTACTGGTTACTGGTCCTGGTACTGGTTACTGGTTACTGGTTACAACCCGGTCATGGGGCAATGCCATTAAAATAAGCGAAATTTCCATGCCAAAAATGTTAGGATACGACAGAATGCGGGAGGGATTGGTACTGGGATTGGTACTGGGATATGGGAAAGCCGTCATCAGGATGGTGGAGCAGTAGCAACAGCAACAGCAACCACAGCTCGTGAACCCAATTCGATGGCATGGCCAAAGACAAATGCAGAATAAATAATTGAGTTGCCGGATTAGAGAGCCGCAATCCGCTTTTGAATTTACACTCAAGTTACTGCCATTAGCGGCGAACTATTGCATATCATTAGGCGCCACCGCACATTGCATCAGACTCCAGATTCCAGACTCTGCACTCTGCCCTCTGCCATCTGCCCTCTGCAAAAACTCAACCCAATCAGCCAGTCAACCGCCGGTGCTGGCTTAATCCGCCCTCCAAGTTATAGCGGATACTTGGCGCTGGATTTGGCCAGGATGGAAATAACAACTCGCAACGCACTTGTCCGTCCGTTTTTTTTCGGTTTTGTCAAATGGTAAAGAAATACTCAACCAATTCACAGCAAACCGGTGACCAAGTTATACACTGGGCACAAAAATTTAAATTATATATTTGTGATTCTTCAAGGGTTAAAATTTTAATAATATTTTTTGTAAAAATTATTATATTCTGCTTTTGTTTTAATTCCAGCTTGAATATTTAATATTTCAAAATAAATCGAACTTTTAACTTAGATTTAAAGTCCAGACTTGGACAATTTATTGCCAAATAAAATATTTAAAAATATGTATTCTTATTTAACACTTTTTTAAATTTAAATATTTAATATTACAAATTACATCGGACTCGTAATTTTTTAATTTATCTTTAAAGTGCAAGATTTTTATTATTTATTCTCAAATATGGCTTGAATTTGGTGTTACAAAATCTTCGGAGAATTGTCTTTTGAATTTGGGGAACACATTTTTTTTGCAAGCAGTGTATTTTCCCCCAAAAATGGGGCCCTCAGTTCAGCTTCAAAAAAGGGCACCCCCGAAAATTGTTGGGCATAAAAAAGAATGCCACAGAAGCGGAACGCCAGGGCAGCAGCCTGGACCAGACCAGACCCGACCATACCAGAAAAGGACATCAAAAACGGACGCAAGCTGCAGCAGGGACAGGAAGTACAGGTTGGGGACTGGCGAGGATACCGATTGCGCATTCACTGTGCGTTTTGTCCTGCCCAAAGAATGTGTGTGTGTGTGCCTCTGTGTTTTGGCCCTCTGTGCGTGCGTGTTAATGCACGAAACCGTAACGTCAAATGGAGATGGAAAAATATTGTAGTTGGAGTTGGAGTTGGAGCCCGTCTGACGATGCATTTCATGCGCATTTACACCCAAACGTCGCTGGGATAGCTGGTTGCATCAGCAAAGCCGGCAGTGCTTTGTTCTTAAGCCAACGCTGACAAGCCAGAAAGTGGGGACATTTCGCATGCAAATTTGCGAGCAAGGATCTCTCTCTATCTCTCTCTATCTCTCTCTGTCTCTCTCTGCAGTTTTTTTGTAGCTTTTCCCCGGCTCCGGCTTATTTATAAGATTTGCTTTGAGGCCAATCGTATCGCACATGGGTCGGAGCTGATTCTGTTTGACAAAGAGTCCCCAACCCGTTGACTGATTGCCACTGCCATAAGTTACCACCAACGCCCTCGCCCTCGACTCGGTTTGAGCCCTGGCAATCGCTTAAACGAAATTGCGGTCAATGAATTTGTGTGCTCAGCAGTGACGTAAATTGACTAGTTTGAGCCACAGATTGTTCCCGGGATGTTCCCAATTTCCAGACATTGTCAACTGTACTCCAAGAATTAATTCCTCATTGAGTGAGCCCCGGCACCTGAAGATTCGTTAGTTAATATCCAACAGCTGCCACTGAAGATTTGATGAGCATCTGCCGCCAATGGAATCAGCATAAGCAGATGAATTTCAAAGATAGATGTGTGTTTGACATTTTGTCATGTCAGGCTGTGTGTTTACTTTCAAACAATTAGTGATTTGTTAGACTCCAGTCAAGATGCTGCCTCCTCCATGTCAACGGTGCGTATGAAATATGAATAGACTGTAAATTTACTCACCAACAATGTGTGTTTGAATGCCTTTTTGTTGTTGTTCATTTTTTAATATGTGTATAATTGAAGAGCGTTTTTGGGTGTTAATTTATCCCACTCAATATGCAAATGGAATGTGTTCTTTGTGTGCCCACATTACCTCTACACAATAGCGATACGTGTGCGCCGGAAAGGATAATACGATGCATACATAAATCAGTAGCATATTCAATTATTGATTCAGTTATAAACCAAATAATGAATGGTAAAAATATATATAACATATTTTACTGGCATCGGCGCTGGAGATTTGATTGGCATGCAAAAATATTTGCCCACAACCATGCACAACCAGGCAATCCACCGAAAAGGGACGACGCCACCCGATCAACATAAACACGGACGCAATTCACGTATTCGGGGCGGATACAAAAGTTTTCCACCCAGAAACGCTGCAAACGGAATTTAATAAATACGTGCAAGGCATTTGTGATTTTTATTCGCACTGCCGCACTGTAATGGGCTAAAAAACTTCCCAAAATAATCACCCGCTTGGCTGCAATTAAAGAGCTCCCCGCAGCCATAAAGTGAATCCCCCCAAGAACATTCAGACCCTCCGTTCCACATTTGGGTATGCCGGGTACAACTTTTGCGTTTGCGCTTGCGTTTGCCATGCGTGGTCACGTACACGTGAAAATGGCGTAAATGTTTTAAAAGTTGCATCAAACTTGTTAAGAAGTATTTGGCCCGCAACAAAAAGAAAAGGAGCAGCCAGTGCCAGGACCCCTTTTCACCTACCTCCCCCTCCCCCTCCCCCAAAAAAAAACGACTATCCAAGAAATTGCAAAGCATGTGCGAATGTCTAAAGAAATTAGCAGCAACATTTTGGTGGCATCAAGTAGGTATTTACCTTTTCTTTTTGAGAAAGCTAATGGGCGTTGAAATGAGTTGGCATAAAGCCCAATTCAGTTGACAATCTCTGTTAAGCAAATTGGTTTAATGTTCGGACTTAGTTTTTAGTAATTGAGCTAGCAAAAATGGATCCTTTATTTCATGCTGGCTTTTTCTAGGGATTCGGAAAAGGTTCATAACGATAATATATTAATAAAATGTGACCCAGTTTTTGTTTTTACCAAAATGAGTAAGAAATATTCATGTTGGGTATTTTAATTTAAGGGTAATTTATATTTTCAACTGTGAAAGCAACGGTCTGTTTTTTTAACAAGGACTGTCAAAGAAAATTCACAAAGATATTTACAAACATAAACAACAGATTAATAAATACTACAAATAGTTCAAGACTGCTTTTAATAATAAAAAGTATTTTTACAAGCATAAGCAACAGATTAATAAATATAAATAATAAAAAAGTTCGAGACAACTTTAAATTTTGTAGAGAAACAAAGTTGACCAGAAAAAGTGGTTTTCTATATCATTCAAATTAAAAAAACATATAAAACTCTTCAAACTAAATAAAATGGGAAATAAAGTCAAGATTGTTGATGGAAAATATTCGATAAAACAAAAATTACAAAATTAGAATTCTTTAAACAAACAACAGCAAAACTTTAAAATCATAATTGCTTATAAAAAATATTCAATAAATTTTAGTTTGATTCGACTATAGTTCTTCAAACTAAAACAAACAACAAGATACTTAAAATTAAGTTTTGTGGAAGATATGAAACTCTTCTTGCAACCTTAATTTATCCTTGCTAACAAGACACCGAAAATAATTTTTAGTGATATAAATGCTGCACATTTTCCTTAGCTCTGGCAGGCTTGAAGGATGAGTGCAACATGAAGACAAGAGCCAGGAGAGGCTAGGAGCAGCTTCAGCCACAACGACAAAACATTGCACAAAGTTATCTCTCTGGCTGGGAGCGACCAAGGCTCATGTTTGTTTTGAAGTACGGAATAAGTAGAGTTTCCTGCACTGGCTTACTTTCGCAGCCTTTGGCGGCGGCGGCGAGTGCAGGTGGAAATGCCACCAGGTGGAGGTGGTGGGGGAGTAGGTGGAGGAAGAACTCATTTCGATATGTTTCTCTTTAAGCCAGGTTAAAGGCAACGCCTTTTTTCGTGGAATGAGCCTGCTTTTGACAGGCTTTTGAAGGCAAGAGATTATTTTACCGACAACCGAAAGTTGAGGTTAATTAATAAACGATTCGGAAGTAATTTGCTCTTTGCTGCCTTCTTTAGTGCGGAATCCTTCCAAATTAATGTACACCGATATTGGGAGAGTGTTTTCATTAATTAAGTCGATAGATTGCAAGCTGCAGTGCCATATCGATGGCCAGGCACTTCAGATCTCCCTTTGAAAGGGGAACTAGCAATGATGTCGTGGGATTCGATTGGATAGTCCTCTTACTCTTCGGCCTTATGTTGGAGGCTCAAGGACCATGTTTAATTGGGGCTTAATTGGAAAGTAATTAAAATGAAAAATGCCTTAAAGCCCGGCCCGGGGGCAGCTTTTGTTCGACGGAACAAAGGAGATGCCTTCACTAGGTTGCAAACAATGCAAATAGTTTAATTCCAGCGGCCGAATCGAATGCTGCTGCCGCTGAAATAATAATAACTTTCAGCCTGTCAACATAAATACGAGTATATAGTTTTAATTGATATACTTCTGGGCGTATTTATCGAGAATCAGTTATTTATGGTTTCAATAAATATTGATTTGCACTGCACTTCTCTCGCGCCGTGATTGATTTGATTTGGACTGACAAATTGGATAAGTAAGCCAATGGCAAGCAATCAATTTCGGATATGCATATATTTCACGAAATGCCGGAAACCCATGGAAGAGCTTCTTCATCATAAATGCCCCTCATTTGCAGGATTCGGCACCATTTTTAATCTCGTATACCAGGACACAAATGGAACTAATTAAGAGCAACACATGTTGAATGGGTTGGCATTGGGCAAAAGGAGGAAAAAGGGAAAACCATTACTCATGTGAATGTGTCTACGGACAAGGACATGCGAGTCCTGCGAGTTGAAGGGAGAGAACGGCCCCAGACAGCGTTCACTTAACACATCATTTATTTAACCAGCTAAATAAGCAAAAACAACAAACTGCAGATAGCAAGTCGGAATTACCACATTGAAACCGTGTAAATTGTTAACGTTGCGAATGTGTATTTAAATTATTTCATGTGATTATTAAGCATTGCCTTTGTGGTCGATTGTGGCATAAATAAATGCAGTTTTTAATCCGGCTTAGTTGGCCGACAAATAAGCGACCACATATGCTCGTTGGGCTTTGACTCGGCGGTAATGAGGATGATGGTTTTTGGAATGGGAGTGGAATCTGGAGATGATTTTTCGCCAGACAGCCCTTAACCTTCCCTCTCTTCCACTCTTCCACTCAGAGTTTCATTTGCGTGAATGCAATTTCACGACTCATCGGATGCCAGACGACGCAAAATTTGAATCTGATGCCTCCGGCGGATTGAGTGCGTTCCATGGGCGACAGATTTTCCATAACTTAACGTGGCCGGAACCCTTTAAATGTGTTTGGTAATTAAAACGGCATTCGGCCGTACTTCGTTGGAGTGCTGGCAATGCAAATCCCCTCCTCTTACATTATTAATAACTCTCGAATATTCATTGAAAGTCAACGCAATTCCGCATTCTGCATTCGACTCCGATCGAATATCAAGAGTTGGAATCGAATCGAATCGAATAAATTAAATGTCAACATGTGTCGAACTCTGTGCAATGTGGTCACTTAATCACGTTGAGGGATTCCACATCTTGCTCCTTGCACTTCAATTTTTTACATGATGGATGAGCATCGAACAATGTGCCTTTGGAGCAGATGGACCATAATCCGCCCTGCATATCGGGCAATTCATAAAGCCTATTCATAAAAATGGGCAACCAGTTCGGTTGGTGTTTATGTTTTGAAAAGAGCACATTTGCGTTTAGCGGATTTCGGTATTCAGTGGCAGACAAACCATAAATATTTGCACCGCATTCAATAATGAAACAGCCAGGAACAACAGGACGCAACGCAACATATGTGTCCAATGGGCTTAAATGGTGAGAAAATACACACGTAAAGCCGCTGGACAAATGTCACCACTGCCCCAGTCCCCGAGTCTCCCAGTCCCCCAGTTCCCAGTTACAACAACAGGTTGAATAAATACCCGACATTTGAAACTATACCATTCTATACAATGGGCCCAAAAACAAACACGAAACTCATTGTTTGTCTTTGCCTGATATTTCTCGCCCCCCGCCCCCAGGGTAAATGTGGCTCCCTTAATACACTCACCGGAAGAATTATAAATTGATTTATCAGCTAGCTAACCATTAAAGTGATTTAAAATTCAGCGAAACTAAAATGTGCAATCCCTCAATGAGTTTAGAGATGGAAACAGACGAGGAATATTCGGGGAATAAAATATTTTTGTAGAGCTATATATATATATATATGAGTTTTGTGAAAGTGTATTGTAATCCCCGGTTTGGTTTGTTTATTGTGGCGATATAAATGAATAATGGCAACGGAAACAGAGACCTTAACAATTTACCGGAGGCACGTCGCGTGATGTACGAAATTTAATTGCCATTAGCATCGAGTTTTTCGCTTAATCTCTGGCCAGTCCAATGACAGCGGCTTGGCTTCCGCTCTTTGGCCAACTGACAGCCGGCGGAATTGGCATTTAATGAAGCTGCACTTTGGCTCAGAACGTGCCCGGCCAAAGGTCAAAGACAGCCAAAGATTAATGGGTATATGCGAGGGGGGTTCGATTGAGAGTCATGCGAGTGATTGGCGATGCACTTCAACCAAAAACATCCTAATTAGCGCTTTGATGCATTTTCCGAATGTGCTGGTTGGCTGGTTATCCGCATACAGATTATTTTCCCACCAAAATCAATTGCAATCGAATCATTTGCTTTAATTGCCTGCAATTTAACTTGTTTTCAGCGAACAGCGTACAGTGAACCGTGAACATATCAGTGGTTAAGCGATTTTACGATGCCGTAACCGCTTTCCTCTTGAACCTTTGGACAATGATCAAAATAAACTCCGTTCCTATGGTCATGTGGATTTCGCCGATATCGGAGCGAATGCGCATGAAGGTTATGTCGTTCGAGGGATCCAGATCTCTGACCACATTGCGGGCCATAAACAGAAGTGGCTTCAGATTGGACACATACAAGAAGGTCCTCTTTGTGCTGCAGGTGGATTGCAAGGGAGTCCCGTCAGCATCCAAAATAATAACATCCTTACCACCGCGACGGGCGAAGAGGGTGACGAAAGCATCGCCATCATAGGACCGATTGTAGCTGTCAGAAATCGCAAATAACACATAAATCACAATATATATATATATTATAGCCACTCACAATTCCGTTTTCTTTGGGGCCACATTTGGTTTTGTGGGTTTAGCGACCTCCTGCAACGACAGCTTCGAAGTTTTCGACATTTCGAGTATTGTTTGTTTTTTGGATTGTAATGGAAAAAGGATGCTCTTTGTCGGATCAAAATATTTTGTGAGTTGTGTAAGAATCACAGCCAACTGAGGACTTTCGGAAAATTGTATTTTAAACCTACTCCAAATAATAGATCTCCCTTAATATAACATACTTTTGGGGAACATCTAAATAGTTGGGGAAATATGCATGCTATTTTATAACTAGATGTCGCTGGAGAACCAATTCAATCTACAAGTGCCTACTGGCTCCTAGTCTCTTCTATGCCTTTCAGGTGTATGGAATTTCTGCAAGGACACACCTAATTGAACTTTCCGTCCCTCAAGCAAAAAGGTTGAGGATGCTTACTGGAGCTCCATGGTATATGAGAACCAGCGATATCGAGCGTGACCTTAAGATACCAAAAATGGGAGATACAATTCTGAAGATCGCTTAAAGATACAACGAAAGACTGGGCTCCCATTTTTGTTTAGCAGCGCAAAGGATGGTCAATTCCCGCTCCGAAGTGAGGAGAAGACTTAAAAGAGATGACATTCAAGACCTGCTGGACAGGATCTTGCCATAAAAAATCCTTATCTAACACACCGTCACCTCATCCACTGCTAATTATGTACTATATCCAATAAACTGATGTATAGCCATTGATAATAATTTTAAATGTTTATGTAATTAGTACAGAAATACTTATGAATATGAATGCCATTTTATAAAATTGTTATTAGATAATTCCAGAAATACTCCGTTTTTAATAATACACGAAAACCCGTTAAAAGGGCAAAGCCAACAATGGTCATTTACTCCAAGATACTTAACAATTTGATGTAGATACAAAACGCTTAATCTGAGCTGATTTACATAGGAATACGAGTGCGCAGGTAGCTGAGAACCTCCTGAGTTCCCATCGAAAGTATTTGATGTCGCGGCTGGCGGAAGGGATTGCCCCACAACTCCAAGTCCTTGAGGTTCTTTAGATTCCCCAGGACCGGTGGCACCACAAGGATATCATTGTTTCTCATATTCAAGCACTCCAGCTTCTGCAGGGCCCCGAGGCCAGTGTCACTTGCATCGAAGTCCTTGATCTGGTTGTCGTGGGCCAGAAGGGTTTCCAGGCTCCGCAACTCGTAGATGCAACGTGGCAGGTGATTGAACCGGTTGTGGGATATATCCAGCTCCTGCAGCAGCTGCAGTCCAGCCAATTCTATTGGCAACTCGCACAGCAGATTGCAGGACAAATTAAGGACCGACAACTTTGAGAACTGCGAGATATACCTGGGCACGAATGAGATCTGATTCTTGGTCAAAACCAGCTGGTTGAGCTGTTCACTCAGCATAGTCAGATTCTTGGGCACCTCCATCAGTAAATTCCCGTCCAGACTCACAATGTTCACTTGCTCCTGACGCGCGGTCTCAAGGACATCCACCGGCACATCGGTGATCTGGGCCATGGAAACCTTTAGAACCCGAGAATTGCGCATGACGTACTTGTCCGGAAATGGTGATATATTCTCCACTGATCCATTCTTACCGCCCTGCTTCCGCGGGCTATTCAAACCATCGCCAACGAGAGTCATTTCGAAAGTTCTCTAAAAAGCAACCATTAATCCGAGGGAAATTTTGGTCAACCAAATAAAACTTACTATATTGGAAAAAACTGTATTAGAGATTATAATTTTAAGCTGAAATGAATATTCAGAACTGGAAAGTTATATCTAAATTTGACAGCGTTTTCAAAGGGCCTTAATTCGGACTTAACTTCAAGTTAAAAAGAAAATCATTGTCCTTGAGGATAAAAAAATGTATTAATACTTTAAAAATCGTTTTAGTCTGCAGGATTTTACTTGATCTTAAATAAATAACATATTATTCAATATCCGCAATAAAACTATAAATAATAATAAAAAATCGTAAATTGTTTCCCCTATATCTTTAACTTTATTATTTAAATCAGCTTGCACAATTTGTGCCGAGGGGCTTTGTAAAATTTTTACGAGATCCTGGCTAGAAATTTAACACTAGCTCAAAGCACGCCACAGTCCTTTAGCACGATCATGTTGTGACTCATGGGCAGATGGCCGATGGCCTCCTGAATCCTCTCCAGAAGCTGCATGCCCTTGCGCACCTTTCCGAAGGCGATCCGCCGGCCATTGAGGATCGACAATGGCTTGAAGCTAATGGTGAAGTTGACCGCCGTCCGGGCGCTGCCCCTCACGTAGCGGCTGGGGAAGGAGAGGATGCCGGCATCCACACCATGGTTGAGCACCTCGAAGTCGTGCTCGATGTTGGTGAGCTCGGTGTTTAGATCCGGATTCATGTCGATTTTGCCCTCCAGCCAAATGGGGGCCAGGGCGCGGGTGAAGCTGATGGAACGCCTCCGGCGCTGCGTGCAGTTCCTCATGAACTCCAGCACCACCTGCGGACACGCCTCGGTGAAGAGCTGGATGGCCAGTCTGCCTTGGATGCGGGCCTCCCGCACCTCGATGTCCATGTAGATCTGGGGGCGCAGCAGCTTGCACAGGATGCCCACGTCGCACTGGTCCATTAGGTTCTCGTAGCGATGGAGCACGTGCAGCGGGATCTCGCTGCTGAAGGATCCGCTGGCCTTGGGCTTGTACCGTCGCGACTTGCCCGACTCTGGATCGAAGAGCTGGCCACCCTTGTGGAAGATCTTGTTCTGTTCCTGCTGGCGCCTCTCCTTTTCCCGGGCCAAGTTGGCATTCCGCCACCTGCCCGCCGCCAAGCGTTCCGGGGACTTGGTGAAGGTCCTCAGTGTGTTGTTGCTCTTCTTGTACAGGGCGGTCAGCATCTCCATGTATGACAGCTCCATGCCATTGCCCTCGATCTTGATCTTGGGCGGCGGCAAACAGGTGTTGACCTTGCCCTTGATATTGGTCATCCGATCTCGGTGCTGGCGGTAGAGTTCCCGCTGCTCGTTGATCACCACATGGGACCTGGCCTTGGGCATTGATCGGCGACACTTGGGCACGGGTATCAGTCGCTGATGGTGTCTGTAGTTGTTCTCCAGCGCCTTCTTCTTGATATTGAAGGTGTGCTTTAGGTGTCCCGCATCCTCCGTCTGACCATCCAAGCCAACCAAATTGGGATTCTGGTTGTTGTAGACCGGTGTGGTCATCGTATACGGTCCTCGTTTCACGGCCGCCACATACGGAGTCATGGAGCTCGGTATTTGGGGTATCTTCCCGCCCCGGACGGGGCGTGGCACATCACCTCGGATAAACATAATGGCAAACTCTCTGGGCTATCGAAATCGAAAATGTACATATACTTGAATTTAAACTGAATAATCGGGAACTAGCGACGTTTAAAAGATGATAACAAAGTCAACAATGATGTGGGATATACCCCGAAAATCGGAATTAAGTCGCAAAGGTCGCTTGGATCGAAGGAACTTAACTTTTCATTCTATAATTCTTTTATTTTTCCTCTGATTCATTTCGGAAAACTAATTAAGATCTCTCCGAGAATGAAGTGTATCTTTTATTGTTTAAAAAGTTAAAGTTGAACAGAAATCGCGGTCAGCACTATAATTATAATTATCGCCCTAATGCTAATTTTATTAACTGAAATTCAAAAATGACAGAAAAACCCCGAAACATAATAAAATCTGTGTGCAACGAGTGGATTCTGGTTCTTTGATGTGGAAAGCTACATGAAAATTGCATATTTTCCGTTGCATTTTTTATTTGTTATATATTTCACTGGGGGCCATCAAAAATGAACTTCAATTAAATTAATTCCAACAAATTGGAGCGAAATTAACGTTGCGGTTGGCTCATATTGCACAAATTTTTTGTTTTTGTTTTTTTTTCCGTAATTACTGATTTAATTAAACAGTGCAAATATTCATGACATTTAAGCGGAATTATATTCGCAATCGTACTATTTGTAATTCTAATTCCCTTTGTTTTGTAGCAAAAACAAAAAAAATGTAGTTGTTGACTGTGGATAATCATAATGATTTATTGTTATTTAAGCACTTTATTTATTGCCTGTTCATTTATTTATTTTTGCTGTGGAGTGGCAGTTCTTTTCGTGACTGAGTTTCTGTGTATTGTTAAAAATGTTGTTTTTTTTTTTGGTTTTTTTTGTTTTGACGGTTTTTTGAAAAACCATTGAACTGTTGGCAAAATGGACAATTAGTGGCCATAACACATGAATTGCGTCGCATTGTTAAAATAATTGCGGATCCTCAACGCCATTCAATGATTAAAAGCCATGTTCCATGAGGGGATAGTATTTTATTTGATTGGGATTTGCTAATTTAAGCATTTTTAGACCCTGTACCCAAAGGGTAAAGGGTATATTAAGTTTGTGCAAATGTATGTAACAGGCAGAAGGAGGCGTGGCAGACCCCACAAAGTATATATATTCTTGATCAGCATGACGAGCTGAGTCGATATAGCCATGTCCGTCTGTCCGTCTGTCCGTCTGTCCGTCTGTCCGTCTGTCCGTCTGTCCGTCTGTCCGTCCGGATGAACACACGGATCTCAGCAACTGTAAGAGCTAGAAGAACCGCATTACCAGTGTAGATTCTTCTAATACTGAGTAAATTAGAGTTTATTTTTTTAAGTCGGTGCCACGCCCACCGCCCCCGCAATTTGCATTTGAATTTTTGCACTGCCCTGCACTGCACAATTTTCAAGCTAAAATTTTTTTAAAAATACACATGCAATTGGAGCATAGATTTCTACCGATCCTGAAAATTTCATCAAGATTGGTTAATTAGAAAGCGCACAATAAATACCTAAAGTTTACAGGCGCTAAACACAAAAAATGTGTTTATTTGCGCAAACGGTAAATCGCTTGCGTTCGGTGGTTGATTTTTCTCGGAAGTGCCGCTGTAGCTGCGCTGCCACTACCTTCATATACATACATACGAATGTGTATGTACGTATGTATGTATGTATGAATGTGCGTCTTCAATATATTTATTCTGTATTAGCTGTCGGTTCAAAAAGTTTGGGTTTGTCGAATGGTTACGACGTTCGACTTAAAACGCGAAGATCTTGGGTTCGAATCCCAGACCGGACTCGATGTGAATATAATATTTTTATTTTTTATTTTTTTTTGCTTATAACCAAATTTGTACAGGGTCTGTAACAGTCGGGAAACTCGACTGTAACGTTTTTACTTGTTTTGGTTGTTGTTTATGTGAAATCTAAAATTACGTTTTTTCACCTATTGATGTGGAATAATTGAATTATTTGAATCAAGGCACTAATAATACATTTAAATTCATCAGAGCCGCCACTGATTTACTTTTGTTCGAATCGGATTAAATGGTATCAAGAGCATATGGTATATCGATGGCATAAAAAAAAAACCTATTCGATTTGCATTAATTGATTGTTAATATGGTGAGGATTTCGCGGTCACAATTAAATGATTACTGTGATTGTGTACGGCGTGTGCTGGCCATGAATTAAAGATAAATGAGCTATGGCAGAGCTTATGAATACGTATAGTATATACTATATATGCAGCCTTACGCACATAATCCGATGCATTAACGGGCTCCACTCAGCCGATTATGAGGACATCAACTGAAGGGCATCCCTCCGCTGGGCGAAGTGTCATTAGGGCAACGCTCTTATCTCGGAACAATCAACGTCAACGCCAGTGGGTTGGCTGGATGGTTGGGTAACCCAGCTGATAGACATTGAACCACTTAAGCGTTTTTTGTTCTCAAGTGTCATGCCCACATTCCGACCCCATCCTGCCCGAGATGCATCAGAACTCACCACTCATATCGTCAGCCACTCTTGTCAGGCTCTCCACTTTCACCTCTACCTGCGTCAAGTCTCGTATTTTGTACTTTCTCTATTGTCATGGCCCGCCCCTTGGATATTCATATTTCAGGGTACATCTTAAAAATGTGTCAACAATGAAACCACACACACACACACACACCCGCATCCGGGGACAAGTGACTGCAATTTTATCAAATACGTACGCATAAGAAATGCGCATAAGAGGCAGTGCATCCGAGCTATTTTATTTATTTAGCCCACAAACTAGGATACGAGTATGCCATGTGACAAATATTTCGCCCGGGAATGCTTGACATCTTCAATAAACAACCCTGGGAATCTTGAGCTCCCGCGGGTGTACTATTCAAATGGCTTTAAAGTTGCAGTTTCCGATCTGCCTGACTATATAGATTTGCCTGAATATAAAGAGTAGTCCTTGTAGTCTGACCTCGTGCGACTGCCCGCATCTTCTCCTAATATATTTTGTGTGCTATTTTATGGATGGAAAACAAAAGCCGGAGCCGTTAGTTAAGAGCATAATGGATCATAAATGCTTTGGCTGCGAAAATGTGATTTTATTCTGTCTGCCCTGACGCGTCCCACGCCGCCGCCATTATCCCGGGATCTGGCTTATGGAACCTGTCTTATTGCTGCTGCTGCTCCTGCTCCTGCTCGAAGCTTACTATATGGTACATGGCACATGGCACAAGTGTGCGTATTTTTATGACATTCTGTTTTTTCGGAGCTCAGCTCATGGACGGGAGCACTTTGTGCTCGTCGTCGTCGTGTTCTCCTCCAGCCCCGGGAAAAATGCCAGGGGAAACTGGGAGATGGCCTGGGAGATTTTTGGTAAAACAGACGAAATCATGTAAGTGGAATACGTAAGTATTTAAGCCCAGATTTTGCAAAGCAAAAAAATGCTATAGCTTCGGTCAGGAAAGCTTACAAATTAAAAATGACTGGGATAAAAAGACTTTGTTTATTTAACTTTAAGATCAAGACTCTTGCCACTTTTCCTTGCGGACCATTTAACCGGCTCTAATTAGCCCATTGCTGCTGCTTTTTCGGTTAAATGCCATCAATTTCCACGTCCGACACTCGTTGAGTGTCTGAATTGGTTAAGCCCTTAAGCCATCAGTTAATTAATGCCATTAATGTATTAGCAGTGGCTCTCGAAACCAGTAATTAACCGAGTTGACAAATCAAGTTTGCCCCACACACAGCGACACCCAGGGGATGGGGATGGAAATGGGAATGGGGATGGCTATGGGGATGGAAGGTACCAGTATAAAGGATTACATCAGTTAGCAAGGAGGCTTAATTAACAATAAGCTAAGGTGTTAATAGCCCGACGACAGCCAACCCAAAAGTTGGTTCATCTAACCCTCCTCTCGCAATGCCCAAAAATGTCGCCCGAAAAATATTTAATCTAATTCGAGGATGAAAATGGAAGAAGTGAACCGAAGCCAGGTGGGCGGGCCACACATTAAAAAACCATTTCAAAGGTTTAGGTTTAGGTTTAGGCTTAGAGCCCACCCGCTCTCATCCACAGCGATGTTTTGGGCCAACAAAGCCGCTTACCTTTTGGGCCCAAATCCATGACACGAAAGTTGGTAAAGTTGGAAAGCCGTCGTGCCAAAGATGAAGATACTCAGATACCGTTTTAGGCATCCATGTAATCCTTGAACAATTTATTAGCCCCGGATAGAAGAAGGCAATTAGGTTAATGTGTCGAAAGAATTGAATGCTGCTCTTAAATATTTAGCCAAATTAAATGTTTGAAAACTGGAAATCGTCGTTATTCAAGGATTTTGAGAAACTCTTCGACATTTTTAGTTTGTTAGCTTTAGTTAGCTACCTGCAATCAATTCTGAAAGGATTTGTGAGTGCATCAGTGAAACTTTAGCTATTTCCGGCGTTAATTAAATTTCGTGAAAGGCCCTGCAAACTTTCTTGGCTTGAACTGCAACTCCGGAAAGGCTTTTGCATGGCCAAACCATTTAAATGCCGTCGTCGAGGGTGCAATTTGGGGGCCACTATCATGCGAGGGCTTTGGCAACCTTCTGGCCAAAACGGTCGTGGCAGGGGGCAAAATGCGAGTGTTCCTGAGACACTCACAAAGGGGAAGTCAGGGAGAGTCAGGAGAAGTCAGGAAAAGTCGGGAAAGCGGGAGCAGTAGGACCCACATGCGACCCACAGAGTTGGCTCGGAAAAAGCATTTATCAAGACATTGCATAACAATGGGGACGGCGCTCTGTGCAGGCCATAAAGGATATTCAAAACCAGTTAAGCTCTATGATTCGAACACGTGTTAACAACACATAAAAGGAAAAAGCAAGGAGTCCGCCAAAGGCAAAAACGATGGAAATTCCAAGAAACTAAATAACATTGAATTGCACATGGATTTGGTGAACCAGAAATAATTGAATCGCTCGCAGGGATTCGCTGCCAAGGTTGCCGAGGTAAACAACTGTTTTGCCCTGGCTTGGAAAACAAACACTCAACTAAACGCAATGATAATTTATACTGCATTCTGCAAACAACCATAATAACTTTTGAATGGAAGGAAATATTACCGCTGGGCATGCGCATGAATGCAGCCCGCAAATTGCACGGTCCATAAATTAAGATCAAAAGCGGAAAATTCTCCCAGGTTTACCCAAGGTAATGAAAGGTATATCTCACTAAGATTTTGGTATGTTGAATTATGATTTGTATTTTAAAAATATCAAAGAAAATAATTTAGAAAAGATTACTCAGCATTTTTATTTAAATAAATTCAAAAAGCGGTGAAAATCGCACCTAAATACCATTTTAGCCACATTATTATCAAACTTCCATTTCATATTCACTATTAAAAAAGGGAAACAATTTTCCGCAGCCTGTTGCACACATCCGCAGGAAAATAATATACCCGTGATGGTAAGGAGTACCTTGCGAAAAAAAAAATAGATATCAACCGACAACACATGCACTCACATGGTGAAAAGTCAAGTGCATGAAAAGCCTGGGAAAACTGCTTGGAGAGTGCCACAAAGAAGCTGTAAAATAGTTTTAATATCCGCTGGCAAGTTTCATTGTGTTCGGGGGGGAAGGCTTCTTGTTTCGCCCTGAGCCCCCTTTTGCACTCACTCATTTCTTAAGCTTTCCCAGTTGGGTTTCCCTTGGTTTTTCCCAGATTGTCACCTGCTCGGGGTTGGTTTTTTGTTGCATTTCCGCTGCCAGCTGTGTGATTGCACATTCATAACATTTCCTATCACAGCTCACACAGCGTCGTATGCAATATTGCGCCTTTGCCTCCTTTGAATGGAAGCTCATTTTACCCATTTGGCTTGCGGAAATTTGAACCACTGCAAATCAAAGTCCTGACTCAAACGCAAACGCAAACAAATCACAAAGTGTCTGTCACTAAATAAACTTTGATTTATTTATACACACTTTGCACTCGAACGGGCGACAACCGGCCCCGAGCCGGAAAAACGTCGATCGGGACATGGCAAATATTCTCTGGCAGCAGCTGTCCTTGCCATATCCTCGTACTTTGCTTTCCCCAAGTTTCCTGCGATTCAAAAGAGCTGCTCCATCCTGGAGTGTGTTCAAGGTAGCAACATGGCGTATACTCGTTCTAGGCATTTGGTCAGACTCTGGTCGGACAGCCGCAATTTGCTGGCAGTTATTCCGGCCAGACAATTAGGAACAACTTTTCATACGTGCCGTGGCCAACATTATGGAGTCACACATGGAGTCGAAACTAATGATGTGGCCTTGTGAGTGTACTTAAATGGCCCAAAATGGGTGCGAAGTGAGTGGAATTCAAATAAACATGACCACTTCGCTGGTTTCAGCTCCAGTTTTGGGGTAGCGAAATGATGCATTTTATGAACATGTAGAAAAATATCATAATTGGAGTTTATTACATATTATAATTAATGAAGTAATTAGATAAAATCTAAAATTTTCCATAAAGAACAATAACGAATACTTAGATTGTATTAATAATTTAAGAGTTGATTTAAAATAAACAAGACCTCTTGACTTAGAGGAAAATAGCAAAACTAAAGTTTATTATATCCCATTAATTATATATGTAAGCTAAGTAATTGTATTTAAGTAATTAGATAAAATCGGAAAGTCTTCATAAAGAACAATAACAAATAATAAAAACAAAATTTCGATCATCTATAATATTAAAATTGAATTAATAAAAAATGGGTTAAGGTAAAAATGAGGTAAAGTAAACTTAGTGGAAAATATCAAAACTAAAGTTTATTATATCACATAAATTATAATATTAAGGTAAATGATTGCAATAAAGTATAGAATAATACAAAACTATCCAATAATATTATAATTATTATAAAAGAATTAATTTGGTAAACTACACCAAATTAAATATGCAAATAAAACATTATATAGAGGAGTTTTTGTCATTTCGACTCCTTTAAAAATCCTTCGTGTCGGCTAATTCTTTTTTAGTCAACTCAGCAAAGTGTGGAAAAGAACTTGTTGCCCTGGTGGCAAATCTGCATAAATCCCCGTTAACGATGCAACATAACGTGACAATTTGACTGGAGACGAGATCCAGGTTGGTTCCGCCCATCCTTGGAAGAGGCAGTGCAGTAGTCGTGACGACTCAACGGAGGGGGAAATGTTGGCAGTGTAAGAGGGCATCGTTGAGTGAGTCCTAACTCCTTTTCCCCCATCGTTAGCTGTGGATATTCAGGTGAACTGATACTTAACTCGCAATGCATACACGTTCGCTTTCCGCTGATTGTTGCATATAGATTGAAAATAGCTGGGAAAGAAGAAGGAGCTAACACTCCTCCTACCACCTGTTGCCATTTCATGCACCGTCTTAGAGGAAGTTAAATGAATTATCGCTTAGCTCCAGCACACAGAAGCATTTTCTGTTTGGCTGTCAAGCACTTGCCATCATCTCCTATAACCATTAGGGCCAAAGGATCCTATTCTTGGCTTTCGGTGAGGCAACTGGGAAACTCCTTTCGAGAGCTTCGAACCACAAAGTGGCGCTGGCAAAAGGTTTTGGTTTACTCACCAGCACCGATGGTAGATCAAACTAAATTTGTTGGTTTGCTGGTTTTTTTTTCAGGTGCCCTTAAGCCCCCCCTCATGACCCAATCTTCAGATAGAAAGCAATAAAAATTCTAGCCCACAGGAATCCTTGGCATTCATTGTGGGAAGTTAAATCGTTTTTAGAAAATCTGCAAAAATTTTTTGCAGGTGAAATGGAACTACGATTAATTGCTGTGTCCATTTTTTAATAAACCAATGGTAAATTTACTATTTAGGAAATAAAAATAAGTTATTTACTTACTTCTTAACTATCAAAGCCTAGCAATTTTATTGCGACCCCTAAAAAATGTGGCCATGCAAATTTCATATCACTCTTTACTAGAATGAAATGAAATTTACTCCACAATCGATTTTCCTCCCCCTTGGATTATTGCTTTTTCACTCCACTTGAAATGGATGTCCCGGCCCAAGCACTTGGCTTGAATCAAATTGAAGAGCCAAAACACAATTTCGGCAAATAGTCAGGAGACTGAAAGTCGCCAGGACTCGAGAGGAGAGCAGGACTCCCACAAATCTAATGAAGAGCGCATACCCAGACAGTCGGAGATGGGAGTCACCACACCCAGATTGCACTGATTGACTTCGGCAGGAGCCAAAAGCACCTCTATATACAATGTACAATGTACAATCTACAATGAGGTATTTGAAGAAGCTCCAATTGAAATGCTAAATCAAATAGCTAGCAGATTGACAAAAGGGGAGTGCTTTTCAGCCACAAAACGCGAAATGAGCAGCAGATGAAACCCAGTTTTGTGTTTCGGTTCCATTTAAAGTTTCAGTGGCACAATAGTACAATAGTACATTTCGTAATAGTTTATTCATGTAGCGTTTATCCCAGTAGTGTTTTTCATATTCCGGTGCACTCTCTTACAAATACAAAACGATATCTAAATTGGGGTATATATTTTTATTTTCGACTGTTTTTTGCCACACGCGGAGAGCTTAAAAATGTGTTTTTATGCGCTGCAGATAAATAAAATCTTGGAATATTCCGGCGGATGCCGGGGTCAGGCCAAATATAAATATCCAGCTGCCGCATACATAATTCGTGTGTATTTTGTATTGTGTGTTGTATATTGTGTGTGTTGTGTGTGAGTGCGGGGAGCGTTTAAATGCAAACAATTTAAGGACGTTTTTGGCTTACGCCGGCAACTGGGGAGCGTGTTTTTGTTGTTCTTGTAGCTTCGCCCCTTGTTGCACTTGTTGTTATAGTTGTTTTTGTCTCTACCACCTGTCGCCTGGGGTCTTGGTAGCTGATATTTTAGCTCCGGCTTTACCCACATCCACATGCCCATCTCTGGTGGCGCTCTCCACGCACACGCGGCGTATGAGTAATCCAACATGACGTACGCGATGTGCTGCCATTTTTTTTTTCATATTCTTTTCATTTTGCAACTCGCAGCTGCCGCCGCAAGTTTGTGCCAAGTAAATTAAATTTTAACTGTGAGTTTAGCTTAAATGGAAAGTTTCCGATCCGCGGGGACGGGTTACGTGACCGGGTGGGTGGGGGCCAAGACGCCGCCTCCCCACCCCCTGTCTTAGTTTAGTGGGTCTTAATTAAAACGCGAAACTTGCTCCTCATATGGTTTTTTTGTGCGCCTCTTGATGCTTAATTAAAATACTTATACGACATGTTGTACATGCATATGTATCTCTGGCGTGCGCGCGCGGTGCCGATGTGGAGTGTGTCAACAGCTGCTCCTTACCCATACACTCCTCCTCATCCTCCCCCACCAGGTGTGTGTATGTTGCCCATCTGAATGAGCAGAGCTTCCCCTTGAGCAGTGTTTCTTCACAAAAAAGTGCGCAATCCACGCTAATTTGCCATGCCCTGCGAAGTGACACCATTAGCTGGCTTTTCCGCTTTGTTGGTCTTTTCCGCGAGCAAGACGAGCTACTTTTCGTCCATCAGCCATCAAATGTGGTTGCTCAAAGCTGGATTTGCTTTCAGAATTTTAAGCTGCCACTCTCTCTCGCTCTCTCTTTAAGTGTGTAACTGCAATAAATTCTGCTTTTACCATAAATGCCTTTTTCCAGTATCAGTAAATTCCCAACTTCCAAATCTTCGTAATCTCCTGGGATATTTTAATTAAAAGTCGTTAGTCTTTTTTCGTCAGGAATTTTGTGGCACACTGAAATGAATTATGTTAAATGCCATCCGTTGACTCA
Source organism: Drosophila setifemur (assembly GCA_021224005.1). Classification (NCBI taxonomy): domain Eukaryota; kingdom Metazoa; phylum Arthropoda; class Insecta; order Diptera; family Drosophilidae; genus Drosophila; species Drosophila setifemur. The sequence goes on from JAJJHY010005742.1 coordinate 15,200,242, forward strand.
ACATCTTCTCCTGCCCCTGCCCCATGGGGCGGTGGTAAATTTTTGGGGCCGAACTGCGATAACCGCATTTTTCGTTCATTTCACCGTTTCGGGTGTCGTGAGTGCGTTTCTCTGGCGTTTTATGGCATTTCTTTGTACAGATTTTGCGGCTTGCGGTTGCTGACAGGGATGACAGACAAGTGACTGATCCCCCTCCAACTCCAACCTCGCATGTGTGTATATCCTATAGGAAGTGCTCCTTGGGTGCTCTCAGACTAATGAGCGGATGTCGCCCGCCTCCCACCGCCTGCCGCCTGCGGATTAAGCCGCGAATTTGTCGCCGACGTGGTCGTCTGGCTTAAATGTGTTAAAGCGATTTGTGTTTCTTGGCTGAATGCCTGTTAATTTGCGGGCCACGCAATACGCAATACTCTGGCTCAAAGTTCAAACCAGCGAAAATCTTGGGGTTAAGTGTCGGCATTGGGTCAGCCCTGGGATCTACACCCTATCTGCGGTTACTCACTCATCGCTGGATGGCTTTGAGTGACAATGTCTTGTTAGCCAAATTGGATTGAGCTTGGTTAACTTTAAGCACACACATATTTATGCGTATGAGCTTGTGTCTGCATACCGCAGGGGCTGCTCCTCGGGCCAAGTTGAAAAAGGGTTATCAGCACGCAATCAGGACGCACCCCGATCCCGATCCCAATCCCAATCCACATCCACTTCGCCCGGCGTTTTGTTTTCGCCCCATTTTGGCTCTATGCTCCGGCTTTGGCTTTGGCTTTGGCTTCTGCTCCTGACGTTTATTATATTGCATTTTATATACATTTGTATTGGTATTTATGCGCGTGCTTCTTGTGGCGGAGTTTTTCTGCTTTTTTTCTGGGGGGGTATCCTTTGGAGGACGTATGAATATGTGGTAATATGTGTGTGTGTGATAATTTGAAATGTGGTCGCCTGTCGATGGCTGCTTCGCTTTTTTTTATGGGTATGCATGTGTCGCAGGATTTGGGGATTTAATTTAATGCGATTTCATTTTCCTTCAATGCGATGCCATGTTATTGGCTAGATACTCGTATGCCGGCATATATTTCTGTGTGTGAGCGCCTGTCTATTTATGAATTATTTATTGATAACAAGTGCAAACACTGTAACAGCGACATGACAAACACAACAATAACAACAATACCAGCATCTGCAAAAAAACTGTAGAGCGCAAAGTTTTTGGCTTTGACAGCGGGCCAAACTTGTGTCGAATTATCCATTCAAATTGGCAGCAGAAACTTTTTGCAAAACTTTTACCAGTCCAAAGCCACTTAGCCAACGAAAGGCTGCAAGGGTATTTGACACAATTCGGCCAACTAACTGATAAGTATGCAATGCAGAGTTTCCACTTGCAAAAAAAAGGGTGGCGGCATCCCGAATGTATTTCAATATGACCATTAATGAAGCCCAGAAGTAGGCAATCAATATGCACGGGCCATACAAAATTATAGCCGTTGAGTAATATTATTTAAACAATTTCTAAGAAATAATTCAAATCCTTCTATTTACATATTTAAATTGCCTCTTGAGAGGGGTAAAATAAGAGAACTCAATACTCTATAGAGGTGTTCAGTTCAGCTGTAACCGACAACATAATGTGCTTGCTAGGCCATCAATAATCTGTGGTTGGTATTAAGCTGGAAAAAGAACGCGAAAAATCTGATCGGAGCTGGGCGGAAGGGTAGCCAAGATAAACGTAGACAAACAGCCTCGCGGCTGATGGCATTGGAGCACTTAAATATATACACACACATCCCCTGCACAGATGTACATACATATATGGCGATATTAAAAAAGAAGAGAACATCCGAAAAAAAGGAAAGGCATAAAAATGCCAAGTAAATGGCACTACAATGTGAAAAAATGAAGATGAATGCGAAATATTGCGTATCCGCCACGTTGGCATCGAATTCGCGCTGCGGGTGGCGGGTGGCAGCCCTGATGTTTGCGAATGGCATTTGTGGTGACAACACACGACTACATCCTCCACATTTTCACTGCCCTTAAATTCGATTTCAATACTTGAATCCTCCCTGTACATAAGTGCGAAGTTGAGTTATGAAAAACTTCGCAATCAATCAGATTTAATTTTATTTGTGGAGGGATTAGAGTTTGAAATAAATTGAAATAAATTGAAATAAATAATAAATTCAGAGGAATTTGATCTCTGAGAATTTTTAACACCAATGCCTTAGCATAAGAATGGCATAAATTCAAGGAGCAGCATAAATAAAAAACCAGAAAACTTTTTAAAGATCTCTTTGACTAATGGAATTTGTGGAGAGGCATAATATAAAATATGGGGGAAGCCATCAAAAGTGTAAAAAATAATACAACCATTTCCACCAACTCTCAAAATTAATCAAAGTTATTTTATTGAATTAAATTTGATTTGGATTTCATACAACATGTTTTCCTTTGCATCTAATCCGATCTAATAAAAAAACCAAAAGATTCAAAGCGATAATGTTCTCGAAGTTGAAAATGCGAGGGAATACAGCTGTGGAACAACTGATAAACAAAACAAATAACACAATCGCCTGAACGAGGAGGCGATGGAAACGAACATAGATACAAAAGAGGAGGCAGTAATCCAGAATGGCCATAACAGGGTTTTCGTTGTGGATTCCACCGAAACCGAATTTGCGACTTAAAGTTCATTTTTGGGCTTTGTTCGTACTGCTCGGTACATCGAAAATGCCACAAAACGGATTTGCGGCTTGGAAATTGGTTCAACGGCACCTTAAAAGGATTTATTATATTTACTTAACTTAACTGGAGTTGTAACTGCTATTTAAAGGCAGGCAATGGAACGGAAGTTTCTTATTCATAGAAGCGTTGACACATTGAATATGCTTCTGCCAAAATCAATTCGGCCAAAAAAGTTCATCGGATATTGATTGAGCTCTGAATGAATTTGCTTTTATTGCTGCCATTGGCCATATAAGCTGTCAAAGCTCTCACGATTTAATCTTTAATCCGATGGCCAAAAATTTGTGAAACTTTTTGCCAATTAGTTTATTTCAATGTTGGGTGTAAATTCAGTTTTTTTAGTTATTGATGTTTTTAAATACGGCGGATGCTGGGTTTATTTTTCGCTTAATTAGTTAAGCAAACGACAATATTATTTTTTGCCAGCTTAGCGAAATATCTTACTATGTGAATTAATGTAATCGGGTGAATAAAATATATAGTTCCCTCGATGGCCGGGATTTTATTGTGAATGGACGTTTTTTTTATAAAACAATATTTTACACACAAATTGTAATGGATTCTGTCTGCTGGCTAAAACCAATCAATATATCATTTCCGTTGACGCTAATTAAATCGAATTTATCTGTGAGTTTGTATTACGAAAAAACAAAAAACAATCACTCCGCAATAAATCCCTTTAAATAGGAAAAATCGCCCCCGGCATCAATATGCGAATAAATGACTGGGAAACCAGAACTTTATGAAATATGAAATCATAAAAGTTAAAGTGTCTTCGGGAAAAACAAAAATGGAAAGCAACGAAACAAATGTCCCGAGTGCCTTAAAGTGTATTACATTTCTCATTCTTTTTCGTTGTGCCCTTTGTTTTTCCGTAGCTTCTTGCTTGCGCCTTTCCTGGCGCTGCAAAATCCATTTCCACCCGAATCCCGGGGGGATTCCCGTCAACGCCAAGGCGACTTATGCACAGAAGATTGTGAAGAGGAATTATATGGTGCTCGCATTGCGATGTGGGCTTTGTTTGGCTGGGGGACTGGGATTGGGGGGAGGCTGCTTCTCCTTCTGCTTCTCCAGACTATAGACTACACAAATTATGATAAGCACTTAAGTATAATAGGCCATGGAGCAGCAATCAATGCGGGGCCCAGCTCGCAAATCCCAACTGACTATTGAGCAAATGAAAGTCCAGGCGAATTGGCCGGATGATTCTCTGCCAAGTGCATGGTCAGCGCTCCCTCTGTCTCGCTCTTTTCCTTCGGGCCAACAAACGAAATCACTTAGATGGCTGTCGACAATTTTACTTGCCAAGTTTTTGGCTGAAAAAGAAAATTTACAAAAATAATAGAAAATACTAGCTGGATAAAGTGCCAAATAGTTATTTTCTCTTTCTCCCCTTGCATATACATACATGCATATATACGTATATAATATATATACATGCAAATTGTGAACTGAAGAAAACAAAACAGCAACTCCAGCCGGAAAACGCCTTGAAATGTGTCAGAGGCATACTTTGTAAATGGAAAAACTCAGAACTCCAGCCAAGTCAAAATAAATTATGGCAAAAACTAAATAAAAAAAAAAAAAAACAGCACGTTAAGCAACCTACTCGTTTTCCCATAAATATAAGGAAAGAATAAACAATTATTTCCACAAAATGTTGAAAAAGTCAAACAAACTCAACTTGCATATTTTTCCGTTCTAATCGGTTCTGTTTTAAAAACTTTAAAAGCAAAGTAAATCGGAGCAGAGGAAAGCAATTTATATATATGTACACTGAATTAGAAATGTGCTGGGCAAACAAATCCTTGGCCCTGGACCTCGCACATGTCGGCTCCAAATGTCGGTGCCCAAAGGCCCCCGAAATGGAGTAAATCCGTAGAGCTCAAACTGCATTCATTGGCTGCTAACTAAAAACGATAAAGGAGGAGGATTGCCGAACTAAAACATTTGTCCGACCAATTTAACTAGCGCCCAAAGGCAAACAGAACGGCAGAACAGCTCAATTTTGCGGTGTCCCATCTGTTCCCCTCGGTAATGGAGCACTAAATCCATTCCACCGAAAGAGAAAGCACCAAAGTCAGAGAGAGAGAGAGATAGGGAGAGAATGAATGGAGTGAGACCCACGGATGAATAGAGGACAAACAAACAAGATGCAGAAGGCGCTTATTATTGTTTGCCATTGAAGCATCACACGAGCCTCGTGGCTCGGAACACAAACATCGACATCTACATCTACGCCGACATCGACATCGGCATCGACATGGACATAGACATGGACGTGGAGCACTCGGCAACCACTACGGCGGAAATCAAAACAATAGAGGCCAACCCGAAAACTGCGCCAAATGACCGATGGCTCGGAAGGAATGGGCAAGGAAAGGGAGAGCAAAGGGAGAGGAAGGCCGGAATCGTGCCAGTTAAAGTTCTACTTCAAAGTGCAAGTGGTAAGTAGAGAACAAAACTAGTTTTACGAGTGTACACAGAGAACAAAAATTGTTTATATAGGAAAATATCTTCAAATGGAATATTTAAATCAATTTTGAAATGCACAAAATATCAGCTTATGTTGCTTTTTTATTCTTAAAAGAAATTGGTTAGATACATATAAAGATACAAATTTTATACATTTTTGTTGAGAAAAGTCATATTAATATTATATACAATATCAGTTTATAGAGGTATATTTCAACATAAAAAATATTAAATAAAAATTGTATAAGAAAAGGATACCATTTATTTCTTTGAATATAACTGTGAGATATATTACATATATAATTATCCGATCTCTTAGTGCACTGGATGTTTCTCTGTGCCGGAATTATTCAAACGAAACTTAAGAGGAGCTTAAATTGGAAAAGTGGACAAATGGGAATGCTCAAAGTTCAACTGATTACATACTAATTACCTATGGGATATCAACTTGGGTAAAAACTTTTACTCCAACTCCCTGGGTAAAAGCTTGACAATGTGTGTATATAGCGGGAGAGGCGATATATATATAGGAACATCGGAGATACAAACACGTCCCATAACGAAGCAATTAAAAGGAGAAAGTATGCAAATATTCGCTGACCAAAAAGAGCAAAAAACTCGTGAATTAATGTGGCGTCAAATTGAATGACAAGCTGCTACCAAAAGGCGGCGGAATGCAAAAAGGTGAAAAAAAGGGGAAAAAAAACTGGAAAAAAGGAGCCAACGAAAGGAATTAAAGATGCTGAGGTGATGGCGACGTTGAGTGAGGCGGCAAAAGAAATGGAACGACAATTTCCATTTCCAAAATGCAAGATGCCGTGATGATGCTGATAAAAATGAAGTGGAATCCCACCGGAATGATAAACAGCTGTAAGAAGAAATGAGCAGCCTGGACGAAGGAAAAAAAAAATGCCAATGCAGCCAGCCATCGTTCCTCGTCCACCGTCCACTTCAGTTCCGTGACAAGGGACAAGGGACAGGGGACAGCCGGACAGGTGGGTGGCGGGATGCCCGGATTGTCCCTCTGCGTCACGTTTCAGTTAGTCAAATGAAATGAAGAGGTGGCTGGCACACTGTCCGACAGGACATTGCTGCGGGCCAGCTCACACACAAAATGATGAACAAAATTACATCAAGTGCTGGTAAAAAAAAAAAAGTGTGTACGTCCATAATGAAGACTCCTGTTCCTGGGCCGGCTACCCATTTCAGGATTGTCAAAGGCTTCTGCCATCGTCCGCCCGAAGACTTCTTCCAGACAGCATTTTAATTGAAGCGAAATTGAAAGAAACAAGCAAAATTGAATTTGCCATAAAAATAGTTTAAAAGAAAAAGCAAAAAGGATTCTTCGGGTATCCTTTCGAAGTAAATATTCCTAAATAATTGGAGGCTTGTTTGGATAACAATCAAAAACATTCAAGCGTTTGTTTTAAATGATTCATATGTCATATATTGTTCAATATTGAAACCGAACGAAAAGGAAACCCCTCGCCAATGTAGGCATGTAAAAAAGTAAATAAATAAATAAAACAAAATAAATGCTTCGTTAGAATCCTTTGTGTGCCCAGGGATAATTTAATATTTTCTTTGACACTCGAAATCCAAACAATTCCTGGGGCCATAAATGAATGCTTTGTCATGATTTCTTTCATTATAGACCGTAACCAAATGACAAACCACACAAGGAATGCCGGAGTCAACGAACGAATGCATACACACACACACACACACACGCACAATCTGAGGCAAGTTTAATGAGAGTAGAATCTCTGCCATATCCTCGCCCCACTATCCCCCGATTCCGATCCCACGCCCATAGCTCATAGCCATCCCCTACATATAGTATATGTGTGCAAATTATTATCCCAGCCACACTCATATATAGATATGTATTTGAGTGTTGATTTACATTTTTGATTTATTTTATTTATTTAAGCCTGTGCCTTCTCGTCGTCGTCGTCATCGTCGTCTAGGCCACATAAAACGGCAACGGCAATGGCAACAAAGTGGTCTACAAACCAGCTACCAAAAATATTGCTGCCCATAATTTTCATGCTCTCATTCGTACTTTTTCTTTTTTTTTTGTTGGGTTTTTGTGGATTTATCGCAGATTTTGTTCTTGATTTAAGTGTTTTGTTTCTTTTCTTTCTTTGTTCTGAAATAAACGCTGAAGTATTTCACAGATACAGCCAAGCATTCTGAGTTACTTGAGCGGTATTATCATTGGCCGATCAGCAGATGGTTCAATGGCATCTATCCTGGGTCATACAAAAGGAGTTAAATAATGGGAGAGTTTTGGGCCAGGCTAATGTCCATCTCCGTTAATAAGACAAACTGATTTTAATGGTTATCTGTCTTAAGGCCATTTAATCATTACTTAATTTAACCGAAGTTGATGCAGTGCCTCAGTGTTAAATGGGCCTTAAGCCGTGAGTTATACTCCTCAGCAGAGGCTGTAAAATTTATTGGCAGTAAAATTTGTGTTAACCTTCAGCCAGTAATATTTTTATTTGCCCTGCGGAATAAGCTGTTTTCGGCAAATGTATTGTTGTTCCAAGTGCAGGACGTCCTTTTGGACGGAAATAAACTGTGGAGCTAGGAGAGTCCACGCCAAGATAAACAAATAAACAGTATTGCCGGGGAAAACATCTCGGAAAGAGCACCACTCTTAACTATACTTAACGAGCATCCACTGTACTTTGGTCCAGTGCTTTGTGTATTTTTCATAATTATGTGTGCATATTACTTATGAGCAGCCAAAAGCAAACAGCAATACAGAAACAAAGCCAGATGCAGAGGCATCAGTTCCAACACCCAGGATCGACTGTAACTAGGCAAACATTTGCCGTATATTACGGCTAATTTAATTGACTTGCCCAGCTTGCTTTTGGCCATGTGTTTATGTGTTACGTGTGTGTGTAATGGAGGGTGTATATGTGCCCCCGACCTCATATTAGCTCCTTCCTTTGATGTGTCGCCGGCATTGACAAGAATTTCGGAATTGACAATTCCTTTACTCCAGGAATGGAGAATAATCAATCGAATCGAAGAGTTGGTAACAATCTTAATTTTCTTGTTAATTAACGAAAATGTGTCCTGAATCGAGTCAGCAGAGAAGCTTTTGAAATTTTCGTATTCCACAAATGAAGTACGAACATGTTTTATAATTCATATTTAAATAATGAATTTCTAATGGGGTTATTTTATTTAAGGACCTATAAAGCAATTTGAAATAGTGACATTTGCATATTATTTTAATTTGCCCATTGCTTAAATTTTGTGTTTAAATAAGGTTTATGTATCTCTCTGGTTTTATATACACAAACTCTTTTATTTTTCAGACTGAGTTAAGATTAAAGAAAGTTTTTGTCCCGTTTGCCAAAAATGTTGTCAGAGAATAATACATAATTTGTAAATTTTCCAACATGTGTTTTATATAAATATAAAAAGCTATAATTATAATTATAATAAACATTTAATAGCCCCTTTTTTATTTTTTTGTTCTAAAAAAATTAAGCACCTTTTTTTTGCTTTCGTTTCTTTTATAAAAAATAGACATTCCGATTTGTAATTAAACAATTGTAATGCAAGACAAGTACAGATTAAGGACAAAACTGGGTTAAGTAAATGCCTCTTCAGCCTCTTCAAGCGGAATGAAAGGCTCATGAATTTTGGCAAATGCCACTCACAGATAGCCAAAATCATTCTCCTGGTGCCAAGACGACATGTTCGCATTCTGGTGCTAATGTTTTGGACGAATTTGTGTGCGAGCATGAAATACCTTCTTGTGGGCCCCAGCATGCTCTATATATTCACTTAATTATAGATGCGACACGCACAGCCCAGGACCCAACTCCGAACGTATTGTAATGTGTCCCTGCCCTGTCCCAAAACTGTGAGCATATTTATGCGACTGGGGGAATGGGTAAAGCCTGGGATGTGGGTCTGACCCCTTTGGGATTCCTCGACTCCTTGTGTCCATTTCATAATGGGACACGAAGCTGCAATAAAGTACCAATTACCAGAAGTATAACACATTTGCACACAGGTAAAAGGAAATAACCAAGATGGTTTCACAACTCGTCAGATCTCTGCAAATATTCATTAACCTGTGACCAGTTAAGACTGTTGTAATTCATTTCTTGAACTATGTACATTTTGCTATCATATGTTAGTTATAATAAGGCAGAAACTGGGTATTTTTTTTCAAACTGAATTTTGCTAAACACAATCCGGAAAATCACGGTTAAATGGCAGATCGGCTCTGAAGATTTTCCGAGAAAATGCCAAGCTTAAAAATTGAACTCTTTCATATGCACTTACCATTCACATCACACGTACAATCTGTTCACTTTTCTCGCTTTTCACGTAGTTAAAACAAAACAAGTAGCGAAAGGCTGTAAAAAGAGCACAACAACTATTTTTTTTTTTGTGAACTACAGTGAACTTCAGTCAGAAATGCGCAGAAAAAAGAATTTTTAGAGCCGCGGCAGCTTTGCCTTGCTCAATTTTGTTGTCAAAACTTCAATTGTGTGGTGAAATCTGCACGGAAAGTTCAACCCAAAACATTTTGACAGGCTCCGGAAGAATGAAGTGTGCGTTTTTCGAGGGGGCGAAGGGCTGGGGGCGACGAGCGAAGGGCGAGGGCGATGGCCGAAAAGTTTTTCCGGAAAATGCCAACGTGTGAGGCCAGCGAATGGGCCGAGTTTCAGTTACGAGCGCACTTAACTATCACGGCAAACTTTCGCAGCACTTAACAACACTTGAGCGCAACTTTTTCCTAACCGCATGAACTGTGTTTGGGCCACACGTTAAGTCCTTATCGGTGGCTAATTCGTGGTACTTGGCCGATCGACAATTCAATCCCATTGAGTTCTCTCTCAACAGCTCAAGCCACGAATGGGTCTTCGCTTTTGGGTTTTCCGAGTAACTCTTGCGCCGTGACTGCAACCGCCTCGTCGAAGGAATCACCGCAAACTGCGTGAGCTTAGCCAAGTCCCCAGACAGCGGACTATTGGCCCGGTCCTTGCCAGTGCCAGCGTCCTTCTGGCCAGCAAAACATCGCCATCGCATTTTATGAATGGGGCGATGTTTTGCGGAACGCTTCGGAATCGGAACCCGGCCCGCGCATGCCCACAGGGCGTATGCAAGATTTATGACAGTTGCTCCGTCCCAAATACATCGAACACGTGGCGGCAGCCCTTCAACAAGTGTGATAAGCCTGATAACGCCCGAACGCAAATTCAACTGCTTTTTTTTGTCTTTTCCCGCTGCCATCGGTTCGAGTGTCTAAGGTCAGGGACGTTGACCGCAGTCCGCTGCAATAAAAAGTTAAGGGGGAGCCCTGCTTAATGGGGATTAGATATACGACTAAAACAATTTGAGCTTATTAACTTTTTAGTCATTAACTTTTCACAATCTGATTTATTTTATTTGTATTTAAAGTAATAAATAATTCTATAATACCAGGCTTTGTTTTATTACATTTTTAACATTTTATTTTTGTAATCTATACATCCTATATAATATATAATAATTTAAAAGTCTTTACATTTTTTAACTCTTTTAACATAAAGAAGATACTTTGTAAGTGTGCTTAGAAAAATATACAACTAATTGAGAACTGTTTTATGGCTGTCACTATGGCAGATGGAAGAGCTTTATATTTAATTTAATTAGTTTTAACATAATAAAATGCTTAGGGGGAGCCCTGCTTGGGGATAAGATAAAAGACTAAACAAAATGATGCTTATTAGTCATTAACTTTCCACATTCAGATTTAGATCTGTTTTTATTTTGTATTTAAAGCATTACATAAATTCTATAGTACTATGCATTATCCTTACCATTATTATCCTATTAAACCCAATTATATTATATAAAGTTAAGGGGGAGCCCTGCTTAATAAGGAATAAATTTACGTCTAAAAAAAATTATGCTCATTAACTTTTAGTCATGATCTTTCCACAATCAAAATTATATCTATTTTATTTGTATTTAAAGCTATAAATAAATTCGATAATACTAAGCTTTATCCATTTATATTTTTAACGTTTCATTTTTATTATACAATATATATTAATTCACAAGTTTTTTTAAATTGATCTCTTCTATATACAAAGATACTTCGTAAGTGAGAACTGTTTTATTGCTGTCACTGTGGCAGCTGGAAAAGCTTTATATTTAAATTAATTAGTTTGAACACAATCTTATCTCGAAATTTAGAGCTTATCAGTCAAGTGCGAATGAATGAATAATCGTAATAATAGTGTCGTAAAATTGATATCTCCAGAATAATAGTATTTTCGATTGTTTATTTAATTACGGAACTTGCACTCGGCTTTCAGTTAATTAATTAACTTGGCATTGCAGTGGCTGTGCTTTGGGGCATAAGATATCCAACGGTGGCTATTAATACGACTCTCTCTCTTGTCAATCCGACAAGATGCGGTGGGATCGCCAGGAATTTCTGGAGTACCACCCGCATGCATGGATGGATTCACATACATACTCACACATACATATCCAAGCAGGTGTCTGAGTTGGCTATCCCATTATAATGCTCATTATTAACTGACGGCTCGTGTGACGTCTACGCCTGAGTGGGCAAAGCGACCAACGTTGAGGCAAACCGCCAGAACGGACGCCGAAAACCGCCAATCAAATCGGCAACGAATTCGCTGACATGGAGCGTATCGAATACCCAAAAGTTAAAGCTTTAAGATGGATGGAGGAGCATCTTGCCCGGAAGCCGTCTTCCTTCTCTCCATGTTCCGCATCCTTTTTGCCCTTGCTCATTTTGCCAAACAAATTCAGAAACACTTTAAGCTATTTTGCTTGCTTTTTGGCCGTTCTGTCTGTAATTTCATGTTAATATATGCATGCTGCTCCCAGAAAACTCCCAGGAAGAGGGCATCCTTCGGAGGTGGCATCCGCGTTTGTCGGTTGCCAGCACACACACACAAACACACACACACAATGCAAATAGTGCAACAGGGCGTGGCCCCTTCCTCAAAAATTTAGCAACAATAATAAAGAGCCAGTGTCGAGTTCATTTAAAAAGGCAACTATTTCGCATAGCTACATATTTACAAGCAGACCGGAATAAAATTAAACTTACACACATGACATAAACTCAGCTTAAGTAGACAACATAGTTTAGCAAATGGCTTACAAGATTCTTAAATTAGTAATATAACTGATAAAAGAATTTAATATCTTTAGTCAAAAAGTATTCAAGTAGCCCATGATAAGGTAGAAATTCTTAAATAGTTCGATTGATATGTTTACATTTGAGTTTTTGATATGTGTTGCACTTTAAATAAGTAATATAAATAAGTAATATAAAATTAATTTCCACATAATTAAAAGATCTTGATTTTTAATGAAATAATATAAAATCTTTATTCTTTATAATATACATATAGCCTATGTTGTTTTAATATAGACTTTAATGTAAATATTGAATGTCAGGTACATCTTTAGCATATTTTGAAATACAAAGAAGAAAAAAATATGAAGAAAAATTATATAAAGAAAGTTATTCCTAATTTGATCCATAGTTTCACCTGGTGGCAGAGTTAGTCATGGGCTTAATCACCCATCTTTCATCGGGGATCCCGGCATAGTTCGTTGCCATGGCACTACCAATACGGAAGTCACTCCCTTCTTTCAGCGGAAATTAAAAAAAAACATTTGGCCAAAAAGGAGATTAGGATAGGCCACAACAAACATCAGCTGATGTTACCACCCCACGGAGATACCAAGAACTGACGACTAATCTACCTTTTATTCTGGATAAACTTTGGACCCCAATTAAACGATCCGATTAATTGCGAAATTGTTTTGATAAACGTGCTCCCAAGGCGATATAAAAGGAGATTGGCAACAACCCAGGGAACTCAGTAGCGAATTCAAATTGGACTAGCAAAATGCCGACCAAGGCAATTTTCCCCACCTTCTACAATAAGGAGACGAACATCTGGAGCGGAGCACCGAGGGCAACGCTCTACGATTACAATACCTCCGCTGGCCAGATCATCCACAACTCCCTGAAGTGCTGGCCCACGAATGTGATTCAGGTAAACGATTGGAAGCCAAATCATCTGGAGACGGAGTCTGATGAGCTCGATTATATAAAAGTAGATCAACGACGACGATGGCACCGTGCTCACCAACGCCGAGATGCTGGCCTATGCCACCCGGATAGCCATCTACTTCAAGAGCGAGGGTCTGACCCATGAGGATAGAGTGGGCATCATTGCCAACTCCAGCACCTACGTGATTCCCCTGGCCACCGCCTGCTTCTTCCAAGCCACGCCCTTCCACGCCGTCAACTACTCCAGGGAGCCGGCCATCGTCAAGGGACTCTTCTCAGTGACCAAGCCCAAGATCATGTTCATCGATGGCCCCGACTACGAGCGCATTAAGGAGATCACCAAGGAGTGGGCACCGAAGATAGTCACCTTGACGGGTCGCGTAGAGGGCGTGACCAGCATCGAGGATCTGCTGAAGCCCCATCCCGCCGAGAAGATTTACTAGTAAGTTTGGGATATATACAGGAAATTAGAAAATTCCTTCCATTTCCATTGTTTCCATATGTTTGGTTATAGCCCCGCTCCCCTGGCCACAGGTGGTGACCAAATAGCTGTGGTTCTCTGCTCCTCCGGCACCTCTGGCTTGCCCAAGGCAGTGGCCCTTTCCCATCGTCACATTGCCACCACCAATTCGTGAGTTTCCAGGGATCACAACTATCCTGCCCCTTCCCAAAACTAATCTCAATTAATCCCTCCCAACAGCCTCTGCATCAGTACCGATGTGCTGTATACCAGTGCCACCATTGACTGGATGACCGGATTTTCGATTACCATTATGAATCTCATGTGTGGCTTCACCCGCATCCTGTCCAGCAAGCCGTTCAGCGCCGAGAACGCCATCCATTTGATCACCACGTACAAGGTGACCTGCCTGGCAATGGCTCCTTGGCAGGCATACGAACTTTACACCAGTCCGCTGGCCGTTCCGGAGAGTCTCGAAAGTCTGAAAATATCCTTTGTGATCGGTGGCTGGATCTCGCTGGCACTGCTGCGGAGGGCCCAGGAACTGATGCCCCGCACCTTCATCATGTTCTCGTACGGAACAACGGAGACGGGTGTGGTGACCGTCAACTGTGACCAGAATCTGGAGTGCTCGGTGGGCAGACTGGCCCCGGGGATGCGGGTTAAGATCCTGGACGAGAATCGTCAGAACCTGCCCGCCAACCAGACGGGTGAGATCCTCATCGATATTGGTCTGAAGTGGGAGGGTTACCTGGCCAATCCCGAGGACACAGCCGCCACAGTTCAAGATGGCTGGATTAACTTGGGGGATCTGGGCTATTTCGATGATGACAACAACCTGTATCTGGTGGATCGCAAGAAGGATCTGTTGAAGTACAAGTCGAAGCACTATTGGCCCAACGAGCTGGAGCAGGTGATCGCCGAGCTGCCGGAGGTGAAGCACGTCTGTGTGGTAGGAGCTCGAGATGCCCGATATGGAGACGCAGCCGGAGCCCTGATCATCAAGAAGGAGGGCGCCGAGATCAGTGCCCAGACGATCATCGATCATGTGGCCCAGAAGCTGGTGGTGGACTATAAGCATTTGAATGCCGGGGTCATCTTCGTCGACAAGTTCCCCAAGAACGCCAACGGCAAGGTCATGAGGAGCTTGGCTCGGGACATTTTCGAGCAGCAACAGAACATACAAACCCAATGAGTTTGTTCCTTGAAGAATAGTTATTATTTTTATCAAATACTTTTAAAAAGAAAGAGAGCCACCACCTGCTGGTGGAGCCACCTGTCCAAGCTGGTGTTCGATGCAATGTTCCAATGCGATAATTAAAACTTACATTGCTCTTAGTTGAGGAGCACCTTTAATTGGCAGCGATAGTGTTTTTATTCTGGCGTTTTAATTAATTAAAGTGAAGTGCTGCAGCCTGATAATGTGATAAGATATGAGTTTATAAATAAAGAAAAAATAATTGTGCTGATATCTTGAAGATACTTATATAATTGCTTATCTATTATGAATATTCATGACATTGAAAAAAAATTATAGAATATCGAATTGTTTATTAAACTTCTACCCTACAAATTGATCTTTATTTTATTTGATTGGTCTGATACTCCAATTTGGGAGTTATCATTGGTATTTCAACCACTCCGTCGTCCTGTATCCGGTTCCGAAATTCCACGTCTCCCGCGTTTTCCCGTGCGAATATTTACACCTTTTGTTGTGGCAACAGGAGCCTGCGAATGCAACAATTTACGGTTATGAAAATGAAAATGTCCGGGAGTTCGATGCAATAATTTACCTTCCGGTTGATGGCGGCATTTTGTGTTTCCGCTCGGGTTCAAAGCTATTGTAACCGCCATTTCCGTCGCCAGCCGCACATGTCGCACATTGCAATCTGCTCGGTTTCGCAGTTGTTGTTGTCCTTTTTTTTTGGTCTTTTTGTTGTGTCATCCAGCTCCAGCCCGAATTTCAAGCGGTTATGCAAAACTTGGATGACCAGCCTCGGGATCCCGGCCACTCGAAACCAAATTGCCGGAGCCGTGGTTTTTGGAAAAAGCAAATTCAATGTACCATGTCCTGTTTTGTTTCCCACTGCCAGGGGAAGGGTGGAGTGGTGGGGTGGCTGGCCGGAGGATTCTCCTCGTTGCTGGCTTCGGAGAGTACTCTCCCTTTTGCTGTTCTGCAATGGCATTGCTCTGGCATTGCATTCTTAGTTCTCCATCGTCGTCGTCGCCATCGTAAATTATTCAAATTTTAAGTCGTAAATAAACGCGCATAAACATTAGCGCAATCGTTGTTTGTGGGCCTGCTTTTGCCACTGGCGACGCCCACACGACATCTTCTCGGCTTTAGGAATCCGGAATCCCGGATCCGGAATCCAGCACCTCGCCTCCATCCCTGGACGCCTCTGGTGAATTTTGTGGCAAATTGCTGAAATCGCCGGCTGCGTTTGCATCTGCGCATGCAGGACATTACTCTGGGCGACAGCAATTGATTCTAAAGTTTATTCAATGGACACTTTCAGCAAGCGCCTTTGGCTATTTGGCGGGGATTACAAATGTATTCTGGGATTCGTTTGGACTTTCTTTTTTTTTGGTTTTTGTGTTGCTCCACTCAGATTGCTGACAATCATTTAACCCACCAAACAGCCAATGGCCATAAAATGTCGCCGGTACATTCAATAAAATAAAAATCTATTCGATTAAATACGAAGGTATATTACGTATCATAGAAAAGTGTAAATATATCAGTTAAAAACATGAAGTGCTGTAAGTGTTATATTCCACAAATACAACACTTCATGTTTTTAACAAATAAATTTACACTTTTCTAGAATGTAACGTAGTTTAATTTAATATGAAAATACTTAATTTTCACGGGAACAATATATAACAGCAACAAACCGCAGAATTAAAAAACATCTGAACTCCCGAAAATATCTCGTCTAAATATTTTGTAATGAACAAATGCACACAATAAATTCGATTACTTAGATAGTAGGATAGATAAAGAGCGAGTATAAGAGAGCGAATGAGATACATAAAGAAATTTGAGATACATTTTGGCTTAATCTTTTGTACTACTTGGAGCACAGAAATTATATTTATAGTATACAAATTTCTGGATTTAATAAATATGAAAAATTAAATTCATATTTGTCAAGTTACTGAAAAATATAATTTTTTTACCTTCAAACAATTATTCCTTACGAATTTCTTAATATTTTTGTTACAACAAATTAATTTTCCTTACACCGAATAATCCAAATTAAATTATTTATCTTCTAAATATTAGTAAATAGTTATTTTTTTTTTATTTAAGAAATCACAATTTCAGCGTAATTTTGACGATAAAGAGTATGTTCAAAAATATTTAGTAACACCATTTATATGATTACCAGTTTCAAAAAAATAAAAGGCCAAGACCTGACTTTCAGCCAGCTATGGAGGAGCGATTTGAATGGGTTAAAGTTAACACTGCGTTCTGATAATATCTGGAATTGACGCCTTCTGAGTGTGTCCTGAAGCCTTTTGACTCGACAGCCGTTGGCAAGGGTTCAGTGATTGATGGACATCCGGCTGTAAGGCCTCGATTGTTCGGTTTGAGTGACGCGACCCAAAAGCACCCAAAGTCTTTATCTTCAGCGGCCACACTCTGCAGATGGGCTCTAGCCCCTGGATCCAGCTCCTGGCCCCCACTACTCTAATTATGACGTCGCCACAGGAGAGGCACGGTCACAGGCTCTCTCTCTCACAAAGCGATGTTTACATGCAATTACTGTTTTAGTGTTCCGCTGTCAACTCGAACTGGCTATGTGCCATTGTTTATTACATGCACTCAGCCCCTTAGCCCGATTCGGTTCGGAACTGAGGGGATATAGCGTGGGTTCAGGTGAAATGCGGTGGGTCGCCTGTCGGTGGCTCTGCTAATTGCATTGCTGCCAGCCATGTATCATCGCAAAGCCATTTCTGTTTCAGTTCCAGCAGTTCTGCAATGGCAATGGGAGCAGGTAAAAGAGTCACTGAAAATGTCGCAAAATGTTTACTTTTGGCTTATGACCCGGCTCCGAGCGAAATACATAAAGTATAGTCCAGAGCTGGAAATGAAAAGCGCAATAATTAAATACTCATTCAGTGCACTCTTGAACTCCAAATGTTTTACTTCATTTACATTTCAAATGTACTCTAAATAAATATTGGTAGAAATTTAATCCTTTGTGAATTTTGGGTTTTTACTTATTTATTTAGAAATTTTTAAGTCATCTTTTATTTATAATTCGGATAACAGATTTGCTAAGTCAATTAAAATTCAAGGAT
The DNA here is from genome assembly GCA_021224005.1 of Drosophila setifemur. Taxonomy (NCBI): domain Eukaryota; kingdom Metazoa; phylum Arthropoda; class Insecta; order Diptera; family Drosophilidae; genus Drosophila; species Drosophila setifemur. The sequence goes on from JAJJHY010005742.1 coordinate 15,218,322, forward strand.
TTAAATTTACTTGAAAGTCTACTTGGCCTAATAAACTTACCAGACAAGGAGTTTATGCCCAGGCCAATTCAAATTGCTAAGCGCCAATGAATTATTCATTGCCACTCGTTGTCGTGGCCCACGCGTCGATGATTAAATCAAATCACTTCAACCCGTTGCCAATGCCCCCTAGAACCCACTCAAGGTCGTTACCCACCACCCACCGACCTCCCACCACCCCCTAAACATCCTTATCGGGTCAAATTGCAAATGATGCCCACGGGCCAAATTACCAGGACAGAAGCGAAGTAAGGCAACTGTCAGCAATTCCATGGGGTTAATTGCAGCGCCCTCAGCTTAATTTTCCGAAAATTTTCTATTTGGCAACAGCCAAGTCAGGGTCGAGGGAAAGTCGATTTCAGCTTCCTATTCGCAGTTCGTTGCTTTGACAGGAAACAAACAAACTTCCAACTGACTGGAGAAAATTTTTAAGAAAAGGTCCCTCCCCCCCGGGAAGGTCAAAGGTTGTACAATCGAAAAACAGCGTAGTAAATAATAACATATACTGCCAAAAGCTGCCAAGTTTAAAAATATTTTTACGTGTGTCCTGCGTTTGCAAATTGGGGAAAAACTCCGCACCGTTTGAATGGGCCTCAAAATTAAATGGACATTTTCATTCAAAAAAGCTGTCCTTGGTTTGATTTGAATTTCCAATTTTTTGTTGCATTGGCCATTTGCTTTTAATAAAACTTCATCAGGAGTCAACAAACAGAGCAAAAAGCCAGAGACACACATCGGTAGAGGAGCATGTGTGTGCCAGAAGTAATAAAAAGGGGCGAAAGGAATGGCCAGAAACAATGGCCAGGAACAATGGCAAGCGTGCAACCGGAAACGGAAGTCGACGCAGACAAACACCAGATACGAAAGGGCGCCAAGGAAAAAAGGGTTGGAAAAAAAGCCGGCCAAGATGGAATACTATACAAATGGAATACAAGTCGGCACGAGGAGGAGCAGCAGCAGTGACAGAGGAAATAAGCTGCCCTTTTCTCGGTTTTCCGAGATGATTTTTAAATAAGCAAGCAAACACAAACAGCAAACCCAGGAGGAGCTTTTATGGCATTCCAATTTGAGAGGAAACAAAGAACCGTTGAAACACCCAACGGATCGGGATTCCTTTTGGCCAAGGACTAATAGGCATAGCCTTGACAGCACGTCCTGCATATGTAGCGAAAACAGGCGAAATGGCGAAATGGCAGCTACCATAAACGAAAATGTGTAAAAAGCTTAAGCGGTACTAAAAGATACGCCCCATCCAACCCGCTGGAACCGCTGCACCACCACCACTGCACCACCGTGGGCAGATGTCAACATGTGCTTTTATTATCAGAGAGTGCACCAGTCCCCCTTCGGTCATCCGTCTCCTCCTCCTCCCGCTCCTTTCTCGGCCACGTGGAAGGACTCGAAATGCAACTTAATTAAGAGCCGAAAATGGAAGGTGGGGGCCCGAAAAGCTGGGGGCTGGGGGCAAAGGAAACTGCATCTGGCATCTGCGGCGGTTAATGCCGGGCGGCCATAAATCTGCCGAAATGCACTGCAAGCACCAGGGAACAGAGATCTGGTTAGAATGGGCCGGGCTGGGGAATGGGGGCCCAAGGACCAAGAACCAAGAACGAGAGCCCACGCCAGAGAGCACTGAGCTATATAAATATACGACTGGGATGCGATAGCCAAGCGAATTGCGACTTTTATGACCCCCACCGAAGCAAGTGAATTAAATGCGAGGTAATTACATATTATAAATGTGTTTAGTTCGGCGATAGTTTTCCATCCCCCCCGCCGGAAAAGCCAGTTATCACAATGTACGAGTATCCTGCAGGCGCATTAAGGAGTTGAAAAAAAAAACAAAATTTAACTTATTTGCATCCTCACGAATTCAGAAATTGCAAGGGAAATCGATTAAGTAAGATATAAATTAATAAGAACTAAAGATGTTTTTAAATTAAAGTAATTATTTGTCTTAGCGAACTATGTTCCTTTTTGATTTAGTTATTATATAACTCAAGTTCTTGGATTTTAAGATACATTTAAATTGCAAGCTCCCAAATAAATAGCAATAATCTTGTTATAATAAATGTATCTGCAAAATACAATGAATTAATAATGAACTTAAAAATCTGTGACACTGAAATTGAATCAATAAATTGTTACAATATCCTTTCTGCCTCAATTAATTTTATTTATTAAATCAATCAAGTTAAAATTAAATTTTCCAATGTCCAATTAATGTAATAATAAATTAAAAATTTGTATACCTCTATCGAATTTGGAGATGGGAATCGAAGGAATCGAAAGATATTACTCATTCTTTGCACATTTTATTTCATCGCAGACTGCTTGGACGAATTCGGAACACTTGGCACATCCACCCAGATCCTTGGTGCGCACATCCGATTCCTTATATACCCGGCGGACCGCACCCTCGACGGCATCAGCGTGTTTGTCCAGCTTCAAGTGGCGCAGCATGAGGACTGTGGAGAGCAAGTGTCCGGTGGGATTGACCAGATCCTTTGAGGCCAACTCGGGTTGAGAGTTCATCCGGCACTCGAAGACCTTGCCCAGGCAACTGACGGAGTAGCCGGGACACAAGAACGGAGAACCCATCATGGCGCCGGACATGATCCGCATCACATCGCCGTACATGCTGGATGATACCAGGACATCGTTCTGTTCCGGCTTCATCAGCAGATTCAGTATGGTGGTGTCCAGGTAACGTTCCTCGAACAGGACCTTATCCGCATGCTTGTCGGCCTCGGCATGAATGGCGTCCAGGAACTCGCCATCGGTCAGTCGCATAATGTTGGCCTTGTGGGCCACCGTGATCTTCTTGCGATTGTGCTCCCTCGCATATCCGAACACGAACTTGGCCATCCGTTCCGCGCCGACCTTGGTGCTGACCTTGATGGTCTGCATCACTCCCGGCACCACCTTATGCTCGATCCCGGAGTAATCGCCCTCCATTTGATCTCGGATAATCACCAAATCGAACTCGCCGAAGGGAGTGTCCACTCCCTCGATATTGTTGCAAATGGATACGTAGGCGAACTGTTCGAATGCCTTCCGGATGTGGCGCTGCCACCGGCGATCATCCACCGGACCCTTTACCCCAACCTTGTTCCTTCCCAGCGACTCTAGGATAGCAGCAGGCACTTCATCGCTATCGGGGGATTTGCATTCATCAAAGATTTCCCATTCAATGGGGGCCTCTGCGGCGCTCAGAACCTCTTGAACGGCGTCCATTATCTCCGGTCCCACGCCCTCGCCCTTGAGCATGGTGACCTTGATGGGTTTAGGGCCTTCTTTTTGGCCACCAGTCCCCTGACTTTTCTCTGGGCCTTTGCCCTGAGCCTGAGGCGGACTCTTGCCTTGATCCTTGGCCTGGGGAGGGCTCTTGCCTTGATCCTTGGCCTGGGGCGGGCTCTTACCTTGATCCTTGGCCTGGGGCGGGGTTTTGCCTTGATCCTTGGCTTGGGGTGGGCTCTTCCCTACATCCTTCGCCTGAGGCGGGCTCTTGCCTTGATCCTTGGCCGGAGGAGCGCTTTTACCTTGATCCGGAGGCGGGCTCTTGCCTTGATCCTTAGCCTGTTCTTTGCACACATCCATGGCTTTAGGCGTGGACTCGTCCTTGGACTTGGACTGGTCCTTGGACTCGGACTGGTCCTTGGGCTTGGACTGGTCCTTGGACTGCTCCTTGGACGGGTCCTTGGACTTGGGCGGGTCCTTGGAATTGTCCTTGCCGGAGCCGGGACCGGAATAGCGCTGGAGATTCGCATACACCGATCTCAGCGGAAAAACTCGAAGTCTCCGGACGATGTTCATTTTTTTTTTTGGTTTTTGGATTTGGCCAGAAATTTGTATTTTTGACTTAAAAAGAATCGTTTACCCTGTAAATGGAAATGGGCGACCACCATTCCCGGGAAACCCGAAAGACACACTTGGCCGCAAATTGATTTGGCAGCCATTCAATTCGGTTTTCATAAATCGCCAGCTTTGGCAGCGGCTCCAACTGGGTCACCGGGTGATTTAAGAGTCTCTCTCTCTATCCCGTGCCGCTTTAATGCGCTACCTGAAAAGGTGGGTGGGTGGACCTGGCCAGGAGCTAGGAGGCGGGTGCCAGGTTGTCTCCTCCTGCGGCTGTGTAAATGTGACAAATAGCTTGTCAACGGCTGTGGGGCAAACAAAACGGCTGCTGGCGACAGACAAATGCCCGCCCTGGGGGCGTGGCAATTATGAAGCCTGCGGCTGTGATTTTTCACACAACACCAGACCAACGACCATTAAAATCGACGGCCATTAAGAGCAGACCACGGGGAACCACCGGCTACGCACCGGCAGGTGCTACGAAATAAATATATACTGTAATTATTTCGACTCCGGACTGATTACAATTTAAGAATTATAAATGAGAGCCTTTTCCGCGCGCGGATTCTATCTGATGTGTAATCAAGGGAAAACAATGAGGTTTTATGACAATTCGCTTGTCAGCAGCCATTCAATTCGCTTTTACGAGGCACAGCAGATCCTCCGATAGAAAAAAAGAGAAATTCCTTGAATGGGTTTGTCCTTCGTGGATTTACTATCATATTTTATCGCGTATGGCCTCTATATTGACAACTTGCAGCCCATAAAAAAACCAACAAAGTGCAGTTGGCCAACAAAGTCGGTGCGCAATGAATGGCCAAACTTAGGAAAGTTTGTGTGTAAACATTTGGCCAAAGCCAACTGCCAAGGAGCACACACTCACACAATGTGTGAACTGAAGGTATTATTAACCCGAGTTCATTGTTCAGCAAATTGAAAGTTAAATCAAGGCGATGTGGATGGCGATGGCTAAGGTGACTTCTGTTTACTGGAGGACAATGATTGGCATATCCAATTCCTGCAGATGTCAAGGAGATTTAACTGTCGTTTGGCTAAATAATATTGAAAGCCTTACATGGAGAATACTTTTCCTAAATCCCATTTCTCTTGTTTTTTCACACAAAAGGTATCACTGAGGTTACTTTGCTATTGTGGCCTAATTTGGCCAAGCGCATGACGAAACCGGCTCGAACGAGCCCCCGGAGCTTATCTAAGTGGCTGGCACTTAAAAAGCGTTTAAAGACGCTGCAGTGAGAGTGGCTTGTAGAGGGGAAGACAATATAAATGCATGGCTTATTTACAAGTTGTGTGCTCTCAAGTGCATACATAATTTCCGACTGTGTGCGTGCATCTGGCGAAGGACGTTCTACGAGCAAGCCGCTCCGAGGAAGGGATGCTCCTCCCAATGTAAGTGAATTACTTTTCAGCATCTGCGAACTGAGCTCAGATACATGGGGCTGGCTACTCACACATGTAAACCGATCTGCGGTTTACTCATAAAAGCATCTGTGGTATCTCTCTGTGAGCATTCGCAGATACTTTCCTTTCCGTTTCGTTTCGGGGGCGGGAAACGGAAACACTATCTAAGCTTCCTGAGTGCAGTCTGATCTGAGTAATCTGCAAGGCCAGAGGCGGACTTTTCTAGGGGGGGGGGAGGACCAACATTAGGGTCATTAGGCTACCGAAATAGCTTAAATGCTCGGTCTGAATGAGGAGTTATGATCCGATGATTTTCATTAGCCAGGACCCCGGACTCATGAATAATGCAGGAGTTCAAGTTTATCATTTTCCAGGGGCAACATGTTGATTTAAGGCTCGCCCCGGGCCAAAAACTCTTGCCAAAAAGTAACGAAAGTAAAAAAAAGAATTGGAATATTTTTTCACACCCGAATCCCAACCGGACGGACGGACGGACGGACGGACGGATTTGGTTGTTTATGTAGTCAAGGGACGTGCAACCCTTTTGTCAATCGGAGAGCTGCCTTCGAAATTTGAGATGGGGTGTCTCCGGGAAAAAAAATGGAGAAAATACTGTTGCATATTTGATTGTCTTGTTCAATATTTACATATTCGGACTCGTCAGTTTCGCTTTGCCTCCTTGCCATACCTTCTGCTGGGTTACGCTTCGTTTGTCTTGGATATCCTTCAGGGAAAGTTATTGTCTCCTGCACGGAGAACCCAAGATGCGTTGCCTGGGCTACCTACCAACCGAAATCACAATTTGCATTTCTATTGTTGCCCTTTGCCCTGCCCCTGCCCCATCCTGCCCTGCACCTTCGATGAAAGTGCGGTTTTCCCGTACCCAAAATCCTGGCAAAAGCGTGAGAGCCTCTGCACTTGTTTGCCATCGAAGAGTATAAAAAAAGTGAATCCCGGCAAGCACCTGATACCCCAGGATCACCAGCATAATGGCCATAGCTGGCCTTCATCCTCGAAAGATTCGATTATTTATTGCAGCCGAAAAATAACTATCCAAATGCCAGTGGGAACTCATTTTTTTTTTGCCCATCGCTACTGAAATAATAATTGTTCCGGATGTCGAACGTGTTGCCAGTTATTTGTTGATAGCGATTGCACGGCATTAATTACAACCGTCTATTTGCAGAGAAAACAGTTTGCATGGAGTAAAAAATTAAATCAAGTTCGGTTGGTAAAAATATATGTATATATATTTTTTTAAAGAACAGAAGCAGCGATTTCAACAACAGCTGCATTAAACGGAATTCCTGCAATTAGTTATCCTTAAATTCTTAACCCGAACTCGAACTCTGCTCAAGTATGCAGAAGTAGAGCAAACGTTTAGTAATTAATTAGGTGCTTAATTGTGAATTGTGCCCGACCGAGTAAATCAATTAAAGTGCGATTAAAAGTATTTATCACAAGCATGCACGACTGTGGCATGCCGCATAATTTACATGCCACCGGCACCGCCTCATAATATTGACCACATCATTCCACTCGTTCATTGACAAAATACGGAATGCGAAATTCTCCTGGGATTTTGAGGATTACCTGCCGTCTCGATTAAATAAACATTTTTAATCAACCTAACGCCAACGCATCCGTTTTGGCCAGACAAATATTTGCCACATCCAATGGAATGATTAGCATGTTTTCGGGCCCGGATAAGCAAATAAATAAAATGTAAACACGTAAACACGTAAACCGATATGTGACAGATATTTAGGGCTCTTTGAATAATTTGTTTCCGTTTCGCTTTGAAATGACTTGTCGGGCCTAAATTTGAATTCCTTTCCCTGCCCGAGAATGCGATTACAATTAAAATTCAAAAAACCGCAGGCTCCTTCCGCACACGAACATATGTACATAGATACATATATGTACTATATGTACTATATCCACACAATACTCGTACTCCGACAGTATTCCCGTCACAATATTGGGAATATTTTTGCACGCAATGCGGTCCGTTTATGCGTCTGCCGAAGCGTAAAAAGTCGCACATTGTGACAGTTAAATATTGTGGGGTTATTTTTTACGGCTGGCCTCGGTGGCAGGCGGGGCAATCCCACGGATGCACGTCCCGAGCCCTTGCAGCAATAACTGCGAAACAAAAAGTTAATTAAGTTCTTAAAGGACCTTTCTCTCGTTCCACCTTCCATCCATTCAGTTTTGCCGGCTGCCAATTCTCGCTGCCTTTCTGTGTGCTTTGCATATCTCAGCGAAAAACGGTGACAGAAATGCGGCGCGCGAGAACACGTGGAAATGGACGTGGATGTGGACGTGGAATCGAGAGAATGCGCCGGAGGTGCAGCAGCTCACATAAATTGATTCCATACAAAATGGTATAATTCATTCTCGTTTCGTTTGCACCTCGATAGTAGTAGGTAACCCGGTACCCGGTACCCGGTGTATCCGTGCCATTGTCCGGCGGAGGATGCTCGGCTGGTGGGTCTTAACCCTCCGGATTACCATCGCATCCGCACTCGGTGGACAATAAAATAAATCATGCATCCCAGCAATGCCAACAGTGGCCCAGTATATGAACTTTATTTCGGGAATCGTTAAAATCCGTTTAAAACTGAAGCTTTTAGAAATATTTAAGCTTAATGTCGGTTGAGCTACACAAAAAAATCTTTTAAAATTAATTAATTTGTATAGGTAGTTTTATAAAAATATACTTGTATATATTCTCTCTATTCCATTAAAAACCAGTTAACAAAGACGTTGTTCTTTATAAATTATTATATTCCACATTTTCCTACTCTTTGCTTTCGCTTGTTCTCTCTTTTTCTGAGCCAGACTTCCGTTCCAGCTAATTAGTTTAGTAACCATTAACACCACAACGGTGGTGTCAACACACTAACTAGATATTTCCATCCTGGAAGCCAACTTAAAATGGCTCTCACGTAAGGAGCTGACGCCGCGACTTTGGGCCAACTCAGTGGCGACTTTGTGCCAAGTCAATTTATATCAAGTGCGAAAAACGGACAACAAGAGTTTTCCGAATCCCTTCAAGGCGGGTGACAGGTGAGTGAAGTCCGTGGCCTGCTCATAACTCCAGATGTTGGCAGGGAGCTAACGAACCTTTCCTTGCCAGCCAGAAGCAACTACCAAATTTAATTACAACTACATATTAGTTAGGAGTTGCATAAACAAGAAACCGGCTTCGGAGAAGTGTTTTGCAATTTTAGCAGGCAGCCAAATTGCACTCCTCCCACTTGGTGGTGTCACTCCCGCATCCTAACTGGACAAACTTGAGCCAATTTCATGCTGCAGCCCACAAGAACAAAAAAAAAAAAAAAGAGAGAGAATATAGGAGGAATAGAGGACTCGGGCTGGGTGGTGACTGGTATTGCTTGCTTTCCCAGCTCTTGGAGCCATGTATTTGGCCGGGCCGGGGCTACTCACTGTCTGGGCCAGGGCCATAAATTATTAAATTTTAACAAGTTTTTATGTAACGGCAACATCCTGTCTCCTTGTCTGTCCGCCACCAGACCATCTTGCTCTTCGGCTCCGTCCATTGCAGGGCAATCGAGCAACTTGGTTTACTTTGTCAGTGGCCAGAACGTGACTTAGAACTGGGGGGCAGATCCCTCTCCTGACCAGGCATGCGGCTACTTTGATTGCAATAATTATATTATTAATTGTAACAAGTTTTCTCCAAACTACTCCTCAGATTTTTTAGGAAAGTATTCCCCCCAAAGATTTGGTGAAAAGTTAGCAAGTAGTTGCAATTAAATTGATAAATATTCGCTGTTAGCTTTACGGGTAGTTATATCTCTCGGAATGGAGTTACGACTATTTAAATAATTATGCAACGAGCTTAAAGTAAAGCTTAAGCTTAATGCTAAGATAAGCAGCAGCATTATAAACTTGGGCCGGGGGGGAATTAATTTAATAAAGGTAGCAGAAAGGTAGAGAAAATATCATAATGAGGGGCATAAAAGCAGGTGAACGAGAGAAAAACAATCTCTTGGGTCGTTTTATAACTAACCACGAAACCAAGAAACAGAAAACAAATTAATTATTATAATTACAAAAGAGTGCGGTGAATGGCGAGGTGGGATATTTTCCATTGCATTGTTGCATTGTAAAATGAACTCGAGGTTTAATTATGGGCCATAGCCGGGGAAGCAACATGTGACTCCTGGGCAGGAAGGCAGGACCGCAGCAACCAGGAAGCTGGACAAAAACTGCAGTGCAAGGAGAGGCGGCGGCGGCTGCAGCAGCAGCAGCAGGACGAAATGGTTGCCATAATTACGTAATATTATGCTGCTTAACGAGTGTCTTCTGGCTCTGCCTCTGTTCCGGCCAAGTAATACATTATTTATGCCATTATATAGGAGAGGCGTGAATATGACCGAGGAGAGCTTAACCTGAGAAGCTGCGAAATCTGGATGTAAATTTATTCAGAAGTGCCGCCAACGTGACCATAATGACAAAGCACTGGGCCACGTCCAAATATGCATAAAATGGCCCTGAAATCCCAACTGGTGCGAATATGTCACAGTTCGATGGGACTAACCCTTTATGGATTCAATAGAATTTTATGGCAAACATTTGGCCAATACCTACCGTACATCGCATTCAAGCCAGATTTAACTTTTAGTTTAATGGGTTCTGGCTAAACAGCAACAATAAGCAACCCTGGATCAAAGCCAAAAAGCACTGGTGTTGCCAAAAATCGAATGAAATTTAAAGCATCCTTTTGCGATGGGCGGAGAATAATGACCAAAGTATAGAATTATTTTGTTTTAGCCACGATGCCGTTCATAACGATATTCAAATTCGAGACTCCACAAAATTATATAGCCAGGGACGACTTTAAAAATACAGTTTTTAGGATTCGATCGAAATAGCCAGGGGATTATTATTTTATTTTAATTGGCTCTCAGTAGAGCTAAAGCAAAATTATTCTTTTGTTTTATCTGAATCTCATTATTAATATTCGCTTTGTTTTTGTTGTTTTGTTGTTTTTTTTATCTATATCAATATTATGATACCGCAAAAAGCAACCGCTGTGGCTTACTACTACTACTAGCCACATCAACGAGATTTTATTTCTGTTTAACAAGGATAACCAAGAGCCGGCCACTTATTATTTATGAAAATTGTTTTGTCTGCCACTTGCAAACTTCCTTCGCCCCGAACAAACTACACAAAAACTAAAAAAAAATGAACACTATAACAAACGCAAAGAAAACCAACGAAAAATAAAGAAATTTAAATAAAAATGAAATTTCTTTAGTTTTGGTATGCAAATTGCTAATTGCACTCATCAACGGTGTTGGGTGGAAAAGTCCCCCTCCCTCCCTCTCCCCTAACCATTCCCCCTCCTAATGAGAAATGCAAAATAGTCTCAATTTATAAAATGTTCAATGGCAAAATGGCAAAAAAAATGAAATGGAAAAAAAAGAGGAGAGATGCAAAGCTGGAAAAGATGAGCGGCGAGTTCGTTAAGGCAAAAATTAAGCATTTGGCCCCGGAACAGCACAGAACTGAACAGAACTGAACAGAAGCTGGCTGAAGTCGGGGGACTGGCAATATAGCTATATAGAAACTTAAGTGCCCAGAAATGCGCACGCACTGAGGCGTACAAATTGCTAGGGGACCTGAAACGACCAGGAGGCAATAGGCGAGTGCCTTCGCCTGCTCGCTGCTCGCAGCTCGCAGGTTTAAACAAAAGTCCTCCACGGCGCCTTTTCTTCTAGGATTTCGTCCTTTTTTTACCCAACCTTTTTTTTGTTGTTGTCCCTATCCACGCCTTTTATCACTGCGCCAAGCATTATGCACAGAGTGAACCGTGGGAGCCGGAAGTGGGAAGGGGGCGGCGGCGGGAATGTCACGGATGCCACAGCAAGGCGCAATAAGTGTGAACTATTTGCATGAGAATAAACAGCGAAGTGAACTGCGCCGGAAGTGCAAAGGAAAACACAGCAAATAAGCGGAAGGACAATGAGGGGAGTGCAGCAACTTTAATGCGATTGCTCTTTTTTTTTTATTTGTGCGCATTCCAACGTGTTAATTGAAAGATTAAATATTAAATGAATTTTACTTTATTTAACTAAAAACCAGGTGTGCAAGATTGCACACCGATTTGTGTTCGTTTTTGGTAGCTTCGTTCCATTGCCAGTGTTTTGCCGGCAATTCCTCGGGTATAACAGTTTCCAGTGACAGACGGAACAGAGATGCTTTGGAAGCTGGCTAGGAGCTCCTAGGAGCTAGAAGCATCTTACCGGCACAAGTAACTTTACATAAATTTAGAGAATTCGAGACCGGATTCATTTGCATATTTTATACATCTTGATGAAGGCTGAACACTGCCATGTAGAAGTGGCATAATTGAGGCTATCAACTGCTGCTGCATACGTTGGGAATGCAAATGAAACAAAGGAAGTGCTGCGTGAGGGCTTAGGGACAAGTATGTACATCGAATTAGGGAGGCAGCTGGAGCTCAGATATTTAGCTAAACGGTTTACGAAAGTCCTATTTATAGGCTGAAAGCAGGAGTATTTCAAAGGAATTGGATCTGGAGCAAGGCCCGGCTGGGCAGGCAAAAGCAAAAAGGGAAATTGAACATCCGTTGCTGAGCACCAAAGCTGAGAGCTGAGAAGGCGGCAAAAACACGGACATGGCCACGGACGGAAGCCAGCCGAAAAGCCCTGCTCAAATATCACACGGCTTGCATGTTCTACACCGACCAGCTCGACTTAACTCAACTAAGCTGAATGCAGATGCACCGAAAACCGAAAATAACGTATTCGACGGGGTGGCCCGACATACGGGAAAATCTTAAATGATATCACTCATCCGACATGTGTACATTTTTGAATTATGTGTGTGAACAGAAAGATATTCAGAACAATAATAAATAGAGCAATTCGGAGAGTTAGACTACATTAATTAATGCTTTAAAATAAATAATGAATATGATAGGATTGGATAGGATGTTTAATTATCTCAAGTTATTGCTTAGTGTAACAGTAGTATATAATATATTCAAAATATTTGTAAAGGGAAATTTTCATTATTAATTTGCTCTCCAAATGCCATCTAAGGATCACCCCAAGACTCACATCCTTACATAGTTTACTAGCTGATAATGCTGATGACTCCCAGGCGGAGATAGTTTCGGGCCGCTGCTGATGACATTGCAGAGGGCGAAGGCGTGCGAAAATCTGAATCTGAGGGACAGAAGGGGAAATGGATAAGCATGAATGAATGAAAAGCGGATGCCCGCCACCAAGCCGCCGTCAGCAGAGCAGCGATTACACCAACAATTAGGGCCCGAAATGGGGCAAAAACCAGAATCAGATGAAGTAGAAGCAAGAGCAGAACCAAAACCAGAACCAGAACTAGAAGAAGCCGCAGAATCAGGAGCCGAGCCAGCAGGCGAAAGTCGTGGCCGAGTTTGGGGTTGTGGGGATAAGCAAAATAATGTGACAAGGCTAAATGGTGTAGCTGACATTGCACAACTCCACGCTGACTCGCTGGCATGGCCAAGAGCCAACAAACAGACTGGAAACGGAAGCGAGGAGATTGAGGATGGGGATGGGGATGGGGGGGGGGAGGAGAATTGTGACCTGCAAGTCGTCGTCCTGGCGACGCGGACTGAACTTCTATATTTTAAACTGACTAAGCCAAACTTTTGTGTCTTTTAATTGCCGCAAAATGTAATTACGCGAGGATTCGAGTTCCAGTGCTCGCTTTCATTGCCTTTCATGTGATGCTCAGACCTACGCGTTTCACCTTTAAAAGCGTCAAGAATTTCAATTTCAATTTAGTATGCATAATAATAAGAATTTTCAAATTTTACACAAATTATTTATATTGCCAAAAGCGGAGTTACTCATAAATTAGCTAAAATGTAGCATAAATTATCCTTCGAAAAACCCAACTGCTGCCCACAAAACTAAACAATAAAATCGATGGAAGGGCAGCCATGCATAAGATCTACAATCGACATGATTCAATCGGGTATAAAACACTCAGGCACACACACACACACACACACTGACACACTGCCAGACATGCACTTACACTGCACTCGCACAATGCACGAGTCCTGGCTGCAAGGATTACATTGCTTAACTGTCCGTACTTCTGAACCTGCTCGAACATACTTATTCAAATGCATTGTATCTTTGCAGTGCTTGTGTGTGTGTGGACATGTGAGTCAGTGTGTGTGCCCAGCTTAAAAAGTTACCATGACTTTCGGGCCAAACCATTATTAAAGGGTATCAGCCACTACCGGAGTATATTGATTTTTGAGTATTTCAAATATTTTGAAGTTCGAAAAGTTTTTAAGTAAATTATTGAGAATTTGTTCTCTTGTTGGAATTGGTTTTATTAAACAATATTATAACTATATTATAAATATTTTATGGGTATGGATATGATACCAATTTCATATAAAATATACCTGGAATCATGATTTATGAATGTCAATTCTAAGTTTCAAAATTGGAATTATAAAACATATATAATGAGGAGGAATTTTATCTGTTAAAAGGTCAAAAATATTCTTTCGTAATGATTATTTTAAAACAATTTCAATGGACTCCAAGTTAAGAAATAAATATAAAATTATATTGGAATTTACTTAATATGTTTATATTTATGATTGCTCATTTCATCATTGAAATAAGTAATCTGAATTATTAAAGGAACAAAAAGTGGTAAAAAAAACGATTTTCATACCAGAAATTTCTTAATTAAATGATATTGAATTACCTGCAAAACATATTTTCAAGCCTAAATTCAATAAAAAATGTTTGTTAATCCATTTATATTTCTACAATTTAAGTTTTTGGATTATCCCTACCTCTTAGTTAAATGATTTCATAAATCTTTAAAACAAATTCAGTTGGATGTTATGTTAAAGTCCATTGTTTATTTCGAATAGCTAGTTTCAGATATTCATCTTCGATCCAATGGTCGTGTTTTCACAACGATATGGCAGTTACTGGACAATGGAAAACCGAATATTAAGAGTCAGCCGAATATGCACTTTATTCGCATTTATCCGTGAGTCCCCCCAGCCGATGGCATTGTTCTATATATGTGGATATCCACATACGATATATATGTGGCACAGCCATATGCAGAGTTCGCCCCCAAAAGGATTGTTCAATTGCCAGGACATAAACGTGTGCGTGTATTTTTTGGGCAGCCATGCCCTTTTGTTAGTTTGATTTAGGCGGCACTATATATGAATTATTATTGTTAAATATGGATATTTATTGCGTTTCGAGGGGTAACTGGTGTAATGCAGGGCAAATCCAGCCCGAAATTGCAGCTGGGGCGAAAAGCTTTTGATCTGCCGGACAACCGGGTCTGTGTATTTGAGTTTTATGGCCCAGCAACTTGCCACTATAATGTGCTGCTGTCTTTGCTTCCATTTAGATATTCTGATTTTCCTGATTTTCAGTAATATTTTTGCCGACCCACTTTTGCAGTGGAGTCCGCTTTTTTCCCCCGTTTTTCGCAGAAGCCCCCCGACAAGAGCCGGGCAAATTTAATTGCACAAAAGTTTTGTCGAAAACCAAAAATTATGAAATAAATAAGTTTATACTTGTGCTTGCTTTTTGACTAATCAAAAATTGCTGCCATCTGCGCAGTGCAGTGCAGAGGGGAATGCAATTTAATTGGGACTTTCTCGGGAAAAAAAAGAAATCATAGACACAAGAGCTTAAGTGCAATGAACGCAATTAGTTTTTAAAACGCAACGCAATTAGATTTCCATTACAATTTCCAGAGACCAGAGCCGAGCAAAACAATCAAATTAAATATGAACAACGGGTCCAACTGCAAGCTGCAATTGCACAAAACTCGAGCGCCAAGGCAAATACAAATATAAAATTTATGGGTAGCACATTGAAAATAAGTAAATGGAGAGTTTGTATTTGGTTTCTCTTTCGTTCTGGATTTAAGTCCGGACGTAGCCCTTGGCTTGAGCCATAAATTCTAACGGCTTTGGCCCTCTCTACCTACCTTATGCAGATTTGTTTAACTTCAAAAGAAACAACAAATTGGCCGGCATTGGATGTTGCTACTACGGCACAGCACTGCTCTGAGTTTTTTTTTATTTTTCTCTCTAACATTAATCCACTAAACCATAAACAAACGACGGCAGTCAACAAAGGACCAACATGGCGTATGAGCTATTAAGTGTAACGTGTGTGCGTCGAGTCTAGCCGTATTTTAAGCTCGCCTGCATAACTCTGCTCTTTCCGCATTCTGTTTTTTTTTTTATTATTTCTCTAAACTCTTTTGCAGTTCCAGTTGCAATTGCAAGTTGTATTCATTTCCATTTTTTACCAGCACTGAAATATGCTCTTCAAGGATTTATTACACTGCGAAAAGCATTAAAGACGCAGCAAGCACGAAGAAAGGAAAGTGCTAACTATAAAGAATTAAACTTAATAAATTAAATGCATGGCCATAAACAATCCTAAGCCTATTAATTTTTGTAAAATCCTATTTGGATTATCACTCAATCGCATTTATTGCGACTCTCGCAAAAACACTCTACTAACCCATTTAACGGTTGGTAGTAATTATATTTGCTTTGTGCCTGCCAAGTTGAAAATTGTAAAATTAAATATTTATTCGTTTGCTGAAAAGTTTTAGAGGCCGAAAGGGCTTATCCTTTCAGCACATGCACAAGGTCGCAAAACAGTTGAGAACTTGCCTTTCATTGGCAATTTTGTATTTGTTGCTGCGTTGTATTTGTTGTATTTTGTTGTTGCTTTATTAGTATTTTATTCGAGTCCCAACCCAGGCACAACACACAGGGACATAAAGGCAAACAGGCAGCAATGAAAGTTAAACAATGTTTGTGGCTTTGCTATCCGTTTCCGCAATAATTTCTCGAATCCGCCTGCGAGCGTTTTATGCCCTTGACACAATTTCCACAGCCGTAGCGAGAGCGGAAAACTTTTGATTTGGCCACAAGATAATTTGCTAGCTGGGGCCGGGGGGCCGAGCGGGAGGTGGCTGCCAATGGGCGTGGCACTGGGTCGCGGCCACTTAAAGTAATGCAAAAAACGAAGAGAGAGAGAGAAGGCACGGCAATCCAAATAAGGAAATCAAAATGGCAAAGCAACATAAAAGGCAAGCGAAAATTGAACATCCTGCAGCAGGATGCGTTGCGGGAAGCACAGGACATGGCGGCGGTGGGTGCGCTCAAGGAGTTCCCAACCCAACCAAGACGAACACCATAATTATGGGTGACCGCGATAAGGAGGAACGAATCTTGGGCCATTGCGGGAGTCCACTCCACGTAGCAAGGGACAATTGATGCCAAGGACCAGGCCCAAGGACACCCGGGCCCGGGCACACTGAAAGTGGGTGGTGGTATTCTCCTTGACAAAGCTACAGCTCTGATGCTCTGGAACTCTTGAGTCTCCGACAACTGGCCACCCTGTATGGGAGCGGCACCACTTTGTGCAATGAGAAATTTCCGCTTGCTCGCTCCTTTTGCTTGAAGGATGACATTTTTGCAAATTGCCATCATAATAATAATCAAATTCGTGTAAATTTGTTTGCAAATTCAAGAAGGAAATGGTGTCAGCTGCGCCTCCCCCCACCCACCGGCCGCCCCTTCTGCGTCCGTCCAGCTGTCAGAAGTGCAGATACAGATGGGTTGGGATTATCAAGTTAATAGCTTTTCTCGTTACAGTTTAATGCTTATGAAATTGAAAACATAAACTACACAGATGTGCGGAACTTGGTGCCTTTTGGGGGCTTTTGGAGCAATCCTGGAGATGGCTTTTGCCAATTTGGTCATACTCGTACACAGACCTACGCCGGATACAAATTAATTATATTTTTGTTAATTGGAGTGGCAAAAATATTCTGCCAATGCAATTTTAAATATTAAAGGCCGAATTTAAGTGCCTTTATGTTTTCGGTATGCAAGTGTTTAAATATTGAACGTTGTTTTTATATGACATTTAATTTGAGAATGTGACACACAGTTAATGAACTTTACTTAAATATTACAGAATGTCAGCTTTGGGAGTCATTTCAATTTGTTAAATATGCCTTTTGTGCAATGAATTGAACATTTACTTACAAGGAGCATGTGAAAATTAATATCCTGGAGGGGATTTTATATTGCCTTTACTTAATCAAACATCAACACTTTATGTTATATTAATTTCAACATTTACTGCCTAAAAAACTCAACTTTAATCTGTACAAAAACATAAGACTCCTATTTTGGATTAAATTTCAAACGAAACTGAACACCAGGCTTATATATATTCTCATACTCGTACTTTCGTGGGGCACAAAGAAGTTCTCCCTATACGACTTTAAATTCACTCACCTGCCATTCACACACACTTCTACAGGCATTCACACAGATACATCTTGTGTGAAAGTAATCCCCACATTCTGAGGGCCACCACCCAGTGCGGGATCTGTTTCATGGTTACTTCAAGTAGCTTATTCTGAGGACCCCACAGAAAGTAGCGACTGAATACTATGTGCGTGAGCACAAGGCCAATCTCAGGTGAATGCAGGATTTCCAAGGCATTCAAACTGGTGTTGGCCTGATCCAGGCTTTGGTTTAATCTGTTCGGGAAACTCGCTTAATTTCAATTCCATGCGGTCACCAATCGATGAGCAGGTTGAGCCGGCGGCAACTTGGCAACTTCCCTTCGCCACGCCCCGCACCGCCCAGCCATCCTTGGACATCCATCCTTTCGGTGGCACGTCAAAAGTTTCAGTCAACTTCATTAGGCCAAATCTGACGGGCAACAGACGGAGCCCCGTCATGGTCAGCCACTTGTGGATATCCCAACCCCGGACATTCTTTACGGCCCTGACGAAGCCTCTCGCCTTTCGCCTTAGCTCTTGGCGCTAAAAATTAAATGAACCAGAAACTTGGACAAAGTTATTTAGCCAATGAGACCGTAGACGATAGGCCAGTTGGCCATTTTCTAACTGGCTGACTGGCAGAAACTAAATGCGGTCTGCCAGACAGCCCCGAGATTGGATAACTGGTGCTGGACAAAAATTGGAATTCATTTGCAGGAGATCTACCATTCGAATGGTAGTTCGCAGTTCATTTTCCATAGCCATTTCACCTTGCCAACTTATTAGGTTTTTTGCCGCTTGATTGTCGTTGGGCGTAAAGTTGCCGCTCTCGAAAGTTACTCTCGAGTATCCTGCCGAGGGTAAAATAACTTTGACACAAAACTTGGCTAACCGAAACCTTTCAAAAGTCCGCCTCACCAACTCTTTCCTTTTCCCCATTTTCTTTGTCTTGAAGGCTAATCAAGGATGGGGGGGGGGAACCTGAGACGGAGCTGGACAAATCTGAATAAACTTTGAAAAGTGCAAGAAAACCCACTAAGGAGTCAAAGTTAATTGCCATTGCAATGGAGCTTAACTAACAATTGCTTCATCATTCGGAAGTTTTGGGTTGATAAAGAGGTTTTGAAAGCCACAGAAAATATGCAAAAACCATTTGTTTAGTGTTTAAACTTTAAATATATATTTAGTTTGCTTGAATCGGTTCAGATTCATTGGCTCTCCAAATCCATTTTTTAAGCAAGCATTTATAAAATATATAAGAAAGATGTTGCAAATAAAATACATAAATATGTTTTTACTCTCTTTTTTACTGATCCCTGGTTGAATCGGGTCAGATTCATTGGCATTTGAATAACATAAGATAGATTTAGCAAATAAAATACATAAATATATTTATACTCTCTTTTTAACTAATCCCATACACAAACTAATCTTAGTAGACAGTCCAAAAAATTGCAAAACTAAAACAAAAAATTTTAAATAATTATTTGATGGTCTATCTCACCTTTCCATTTTAGCTGCTACAAGAGCAAATCCCAGTGGATTGATATACATCCTTTGAAATACACAAACTCTGACTTCGACTGCCATGAGATTGAATGCTGTTTGGCGCTCTGTTGGCGTCATGAGCTGCGGTTCGCTGGTCACCTACCTGGCCATCCGCCTGTTCGAGGGTCACCAGTCTGCATCCACATACTGTACTGAGACGAGACCACAGGACATAGGAGCCTGGATGCACGAATGGGATCGGCCCAGGACGAAACTTCAAATGGTGTCGCTGCAGGAGGAGGAGTCAACCGCTCGGCGGCACATCATCCTGGTGAGACATGGCCAGTACACGCAAAACTCCAACGGGAGCCATCTCACGGACTTGGGACGACTGCAGGCGGAGCGAACGGGCCAGAGACTACGCGAAATGGGCGTGACCTGGGACCATGTGGTGGCCTCCACCATGACCCGAGCTCAGGAGACAGCGATGATTATACTGAAGGAGCTAAACTTCGATCCGCTAAAGATGAAGCGGTGCACCCTGCTGCCCGAGGGTACTCCTTATCCGGCGGATCCGCCACAGAATCGGAGTGTGCGGAGCATGGAACAGGCGTATCAGAGGGATGGTCCCCGGATCGAGGCCGCTTTCCGGCGTTACTTCTTTCGGGCCACCCCGGAGCAAGAGCACGATTCCTACCTGCTGATTGTTGGCCATGCAAATGTGATCCGCTACCTGATTCTGCGGGCCCTGCAACTCCCGCCGGCTGCCTGGACGCGTCTCAATCTCAATCACGGCTCCATTACCTGGCTGACGGTGTGGCCCTCGGGATATGTAACACTCGGCTGCCTGGGAGACTCCGGCTTTATGCCCGTAACGGAGCTGACCAATCGAAGGCCGTCGCAGGCGGCCATAAAATCACATAATAACTAGTTCATGGTTAAAGCATCTCTCGCCTGGCCCATCCTTCGGCACGGATCCGCTGGATTGCATCATTTTGGAACTAGTGGATACGTGACTTCCGGCACATTTTGCCGCAGATAGAACTGCCGCACCAACTGGGGCTGCGAAACCACTTCAACTTTGGCCAAAATCACTTGGCCAGCACACACGGCCATCTGCATTTGCCTATGTATAGTACTATATATTCGCATTAGGGTGGGTCGCTAATTTCTGATTAAAAGTGTGAAAGATGATTATGTTTAATTTTAAAAACTGTTGTAATATTGCACATTATTATTATTGTAGTTTCGGACTGGTAATATGTTAGTTATTTTTTAGCATATACCCTGGAAAATATAATTTCTAAGGTATTTAATAGTAATTGAATGTACTAAACAAAATAATTTTTTCATTATTTTATAATTGTTTCAAATAATTTCTAGGATACGAATACGTATTTTTTATGCAGCATTTTTATTAAGCATTTGCTTAAAAAATATTTCTGGAGAATACCAATCCGAGTTGATATATTCAAAATAAATAAAATTCTACCGAAATTTGTAATTATTGTTTAAGCTTTCTTCCCCGATTTGATTAGTGAACCACCCCAATGGAGATGCACATTCAGTGGCCACACACTGCGACCACGCCCCTCTTTTTCGCCGCCCCCCAGTCGTTGGCACATTTGCGCTACTCTTTCGGGTTTGTCTCTGCTCATTAGTGCGGCTTTAATTTCGGTTATTGTGCCTGTCCCATGTTGTTCGGTTTTGGTTTCTGGTTCCTGGTTTCGGTTTTCTGGTTTCGGTTTGGGCCTGGCTTCGGTTTCGGCTCTGGGCAGATAGCGTTGGTTTTCGGTTTTGGCGTTGACGTGGCTATGGCGATGGCTATGGCTTGGCCGCTGTGTTGCCTTTGCTGCCGGCGTTCCATTAAATTTGCATCCGTCCACAATTTGAATTTAATTTGTTGGGGCTGAAAATTGCATTATTCCCATCCGCCCCGAGCAGGCAGCTCCTTGCAGCAGCCTCCTCCTCCACCACTCGACTGCCACTCAAAACGAGTGTCAGCTGCTAAATATTTGCCTCGCCGCAGAATTTCTAGAGCACACACAAAAAAAAAAAAAAATAGAAAGGGAAATGTTTACTTTATGGCCCTGTTATTGCCATTGCGGTTGAATGCCTCACAATGGCCCTTGACGTTGGATGGATGGGTGCATGTTGTGTGGAAAACGATTATATATATGTATATTCAGATAAGTTCAAGATCGTAACGAGAATACGCCTCGAGTGATTACTGATTTTTCGGGATAAAATTTCTTTAATTCAGAAAATAAAGAGAACTTTCCTAAGCTAAATTTTAGCAATTTTAAAGGACAACAATTTTATAGATACTCCAAGAATAAGCTGAATGTGCATTACATTTATTATTAAAACAAAATATAAAAAATCTTAAAATGTAGGCCTTTCCCTTACCTTACGTAGACAAATTAAAAAAACACTGTAAACATTTACCTAAACTTCAAGAACATTTTGCTTTGAATATGCGAAAAGGAGAAAAATGCAGATTTGGACGCTGTTCTTAAGCATCGCCTTAATCAGGAATTGGGGCGTGGCCGACCGCGGCACCATTAGCGAGGTAAGCGACGAAACCTTCGAGCTGCTTATATCCGGGGGACACATGCCGGACAACCATAGATTGTCCCGACACGTGGTCTCCATCCGCACACTCCACTATGTGCAGTATCGCGGCGACAATCATTTCTGCAGCGGAACGCTGGTCAGTAGTCGGGTTGTCCTCACCGCCGCCCATTGCCTTACCGAGTAAGTTGGGGCTGGAATCCATCTCCCTCTCCTTTAACCAGAAACAATATTCGCCCCCGGCAGCCGGTACAAGGCATCGATGAATCCCCGGGGCATCCGCGTGGTATTCGGGCACATCGATCGACTGGCTGCATACACGAAAGAGGATAGCCGGCGCGTGAATCGCATCATGGTGCATCCCAATTTTAATCGATTCAAGGAGAATGACCTGGCCCTCATTCGGCTCTCTGAACGGGTTCCTAGCCACAACCATAACGTTAGGCCCATAATGCTGCGCAAGAGTGCGGACCTAACTCTTGGCTCCAGTTGTGTCACCTTGGGCTGGGGACAGGTGTATCTGGTGAGTCGAGGGAATTCACCTTACTAATTTATTTTCCTTTTATAAAGAATATATTCTTGAAGGAAATTTTAATGAAAAGAAGGAAGAAATATATATTAATTTGTATTAAATTTTTATGAATACAAGACCAAGAAACAAATCTAGATGTTTTTTCGTTTTGTATCTTTTTAAGAACTTGAGTCCGATAAAAGGGAATATAGTTATTATAAAATCAAAATCTATAATTATTTATTTATTTTATACAGTTATTATTGTTACTTATTTAAATAGTAATCCATACCCAATTAAATATTTTATATTAATAATATTTTGTACTATATATTTTATGTTAAGCCACAAATGTACCAAAATTCTTATTAATTATTTAATCGGAATAATTTTTGATTGAACCCTAGCTATTATTCACTTTAAATTGGGTATATCCTCATCCCCAGCACGGTCCATATTCGGATGAACTCCTCTACCTGGACGTAATTATCCGGAACCATTCCTTGTGCAATGAGCATGTGCAATGGTACAATTCGAAGGATAGCATCTGCGTGGAGCCCGATGCCGAGGGTGAGGTGTGCGCGGGGGATATGGGCGGACCCCTGATTTGCCGGGGAGCTCTCGCCGGACTGATTGGAGGATCTCTGGGCTGCTCCGGCGGCAAGGCCATGAGATTCATTAGTTATGCGGCCTACCGCGGATGGATTGATACAAACATTCGATATTTGACGCGGAGTGGAGTTGGACTCAACTCCATTGGCCTTTGGATTGTGCTAATGACTCAAATCGTCCTTCAAATCGTCCTTCATTGAAGCAAATACTCAAATAGACTTGAATACTAAAATACATTCATACATTAATATATTGTAATAAATCAAACGGATTGTGGTAATATTCTTGTTTTTATTTGCTAAGTTGGTTTTGGGTAAGAACATATTGATATTCGATTCCATTAACCTTAATTTTATTTATTTCAAGCCATCGGAGGCAATTTAGAAATCTTTCCATTCCATTTACCTTACTTTAATTGAATTATTTCAATTAATTTGGGCAATGGGAAAGCAAATTGAAGATTGGAAATAGAAAATCATTATTAGTAATCAAAATTGTTGGTTTTTCCTTAAATGCAGCTGCAGCTGCAATTCGGTTGTGTTTTGTGGCTCGCGGCAGTGAGTCATTTCTGGGCAGGAGCTGACATTGATGGGCCCCACAAAGGACGACAAATGCTCAATGAAACCCAATAGAGCAGATGCACCTTTGCAGACATTTCCAGGCAGGAGCAAACTGAACTGGTGGTTAGTGGTGCCACATCATTTTCGTTTGACACAACTTTAGACTTTAAGTTTGAAGGGGCGCTCGAGGCCGGCGTGCAAATCCGACGTAAAATGCATAAATCAAAGGCAAATTGAATTTTAGCCATGAGAGACACTTCTGGCACGGAGGCATTCCACATGCCATATATATAGTACTATATAGTACTAGGGCGCAGAGTTTCGGCGTTGTCGTTGTCGTTGTTATTGGCATCGCCCGCTGTGAGCTCTGACAATATGTCGAGGAAAGTGCCGAGGAGATGACGCACGTCCTCACTCCTCCCTCCCCCCTACTACCCTCGAAATGAAGCTTAACTTTTAGCCTGCTCCGCTCTCAGCGATGTGCAAAACTTTGTCTGGCTGGCGTTGATGCAACTTTAAAGTAAAGTCTACTTAATGCAAAGCTCGAGGCGCCTCCCGCCAACACAAACAAAAACTGCGAAATTGGTCGTTAGTGCTTATGAGATATATTTGGTATTTCCACGAAAACTAAAGAGCTAACTAAAGAGAAAAGCTATCTAAAAGGCTATAAGCTGCAAACTCTAAAACTCTAATGAACAGCAATAATACATTTTTTGGAGTGGGATATTAATTTAATATCCTTCCTCAAAAACGCATTCAGCAATGCTAATAAGAAGATTTATTCAAATAAATTACCGCCAGTTCAGCACGTGGTTTTCCTCTAGTTAATGGAATATTCACCAGTAAATATTCACCATACGCCCCGTATGCACTTTCACTCGCTGCTCTTCTATCGCAAAAAGAACAGAAAGGGAAAATTTCTAAGTTTTCTTTGCTGATTATTTGGACCTAAAACCTTTCTACCATCATTCAGTCGTCTGTTGGCGCTGGTCGAGCTTTGTGGTTGATTGAGTCGAGTGAGGATACACACACAAACATTTAACCCTTCCCATCGATTCATTGCTAATTATGTGAAAATTCATAAATAATTGGCAGACAATTGTCGCGTTGATTGCATGCAAAGTAAACAGTGAGTGGCAAAAAATTGTTGCCAAACCCGTAAAAGGTCAATGCACGTGGGCCAAACTCCGAGTATTTGCATTCTAATGAGTTTGAAAACGAATCCATATCAACTTAATTTCGGTGTTCGGTAACGGAATGTTCAAATAAACGAAACGAAACGAAACGAATCAACATATCAAACTAATTGCATGCGGACTTAAATAACGTCCAATTAAAAGCCTGATTTGCAAAGCCAAACCCATAATCACACCATATGTGTATCTGTATCTGTATCTGTGTAAAGAGTGCGCAATTGTGTGAGTGAGTGTTTAGAACGACAGAGATAGCGAACTGCAGAGAGAGAGAGAGAGGCAGATATTCGACATCTATCAATTAATTGAAAATCCAATCGAGGTGCGTAAGTTCATTTGGAGTGCAATTTGTTAATTAATCGAATTTGGCATTTACAAAAACTGGAGCGTTAAGTCAGACTCATTATTTTCAAATCAATCTAAGGGAATTACAGACATCGTTTTGTTTGGTTATGGCTAAAGCCAAGGACTAAAGTCAAGGCAGCCATTTAAGATGATTTGTTGATGGGGAAAATAAACTAATAGGTTTGCTGAATGCACTCAATAAGCAATAATCAGCCGTAAATTGTTGATTTACTTGTAGTTTGATTGCGTTTAGGCGACGTTACAGAAATCACTTTCAACCACATTTCTCCATTTAAACTAAATTATATTTTATGAAGAAATTTTGATGAAATAATCCCCTGAAATCCAGAAAGACTTACTTAAATCTCTGCAGACATACGGAATAAAACTTATTCTATCTAACTTCAACTTAATCTGCACATTTCCGGCTCCATGGTAAAGTCATGTGCATTACTCCACACTAAGCTGCCTTAGAAGTGACCCAATGCATTGAACTCTGCCATCTAGCTCCATAATACTTCGCCAGTTATCATTGAACGGCTTTCACTAATATCTTTTGCTTCGAGCATGGCAACGGCTACAATAATAGTAAGATAATAGCCGACAACAAGTAAACACATTGCGTATCAAGTTGCCTTCGGAAGAGCTTGGTCAGCAAATTCGAACGCCTTCACTCCTGACCACTTGGCTAACATAATCTCGCACATGCAGAGCAAGCGTCCAGCTTGCTAGGTGGTAACATATATGTACGTATACGTCCGTATATATATATATGTAGTAATTGTGGAAAATGCTGTTAAGTCGCCCAATGCTTCGGGGTATCGAGTTTTAATGACCCACTTTCGAGCTGACGACCATTTAAGTTCGGCCGGGCATCTGTATTGGTTTGTTCTAATTCCGATTCTGCAGCTCGGTGCAAATCCCAGGGCAGAGCAATTAGTATGGCCATTGGGCAACATTAATGGGCGATAAAGGCGGCAAACGGCGAACGTCGTTCTGTCATGGAAAACAAATGAGTCGAGTGGCCAGTGGAACTTAAGGGGCTTCTTCTCGGTGGGGGCAGGGGGGTGGTCGCACTTCTTCGGAACCAAAAGAAACAACAGAAGAGCTGACCATTCCCAGAAACAGACACAAGAAATGGAGAAAAAGAGAGACATTCTCGCTGTCTCTGAAAGTCATTACCCATTCGATGTGGGCAGAAGGTGAAATGGAAACTTTTCGCTTTTATTTTGTGTTTTTTTTTTTCGGTCTTTTTGGTCGAGAGCGTGTTGACAACATTCGGAGAGGGCAAAGACAGCGCAAGACCACGGCAAAGCGAAGCACGAAGCACGAAATTAATAGAATTAGCAGGTGAAGAATTCAATTCAAGGCGGCATTCAGGGACAGCAATTAAATGGAACAGAACCTTGACAGGCCACCAAATAGGGTTTGACATACGCTGCGTATACGTAATGCAGAACGAAAAGTTCGCCTTTAAGGCAATTGCTTATTTAATCTACAACATTGTAAGTCTATTGCAAGATTAACAAATATTCTCTAACGTATACGTAATATTAAGCTACGAAAAGCCCTGTCTTTAATAAATAAATTTAGGTATTTAATATTCTCTTACGTATACGTAATATTAAGCTAAGAGGATCCCACTCTTTAATAAATAAATTTAGGTCTCACAAAAATTAATTTATTTGAAAAATATGTGAAAATTCCTCACGGGTCTGCAATATTCATTAATTTGCTGAATGTCACATATTCCATGTGAGTTACTAGGACCCACAGCTAGTTACTTGGGCTCGTCCCCAAGCCAAGCCAAGCCCTCACAGACGCCTACATACATATGAATGCATAATTGGAACATAAAATTCCGAAAATATTTTACAACAAACCCTCGGCTCTGGGCGATGGGTGCGTGTAGATTCCCCCTCGCCCTTCCAAGGCTATTCATGGTCATGCCCGTTCCGCATTAATTCATTCGCAGAAGGGAAACCCTGGCCAGCAGCCAACATCCAAGGCAGCCATCCGGCCGAAGATGGACCAGCGTAATCTAACACTGCCAACACCAGCCGCAACAACAATTATGTCCTCGTCATCCGCAGCAGCAGCATCTGCCATGGCTGCGATGGCAGGATCGGGATACGGAGAGCCAGCTACATCGGCGATGGCCGCCGCCGCAGCAACAACAATAGCATTAGCCACAGCAACAGCAACAACAGCCACAACGCCAACGACACCAGCCACATTTTTTACCTACAGCATACCAGGCATGGACATAGCGCCAGGACCATTTATATTCACCTACGTTAGTGAATTTTTATCGCTTATCACGCCCGAGGAATTGCCATTGGGTAAGTCCCGCCCCGCCCCCCTTGAGAGAGGGAGAGGGGCGTGTCCCTGTGTCCTTGTATATATATATGATGTGTATGAGTGTGTAAGGGTAAAGTATAATAGGTTCGGGTGGCTGCATGTCCTCCAAACTGTCTGCCTGCCAGCAACTAAGGCATTGGAGATGTAAATTTAGACCAGAGTCCGGCAGAGAAGGTAACCCAGTTATTTGGCACATATGGAAATGTCCACTTAAATGGTGCACAGAGAGAGATCCGAGCAATATATCTTGTTTTGTTTTTAGGTAATCAAATGCTGATATTTAATTAAGAACAATAAAACCCTTTACAATTTAAGATTTAATTAGGATTAGGAAAACAACTTACATTCAAGTTTCAATTAGGACTATTTACTATTTTAAATATATATAAAAATTTACAAATTACTTTACGGCTTAAATTCAAAATGATCTTGGAAAATCTTTTATTTTCTATTTAATCAGTTTTTTTTATAATTTAACATTCAAGTTACACATGAATTGGTACTTAACTATTTTAGATACATGAAAATTACAAATTACTTTGCGGCTTAAATTAAAAATTATTTTGGAATATCTTTTATATTCTATTTATTCCGAAACCAAATCAGTTTTATTTTAATTGGGACCAGGATATTTTTTTCTCCCTGTACAAATAGTTTGGTTTAGGTTTAAAACAATCAAGGCTTAAACACTTTCCATGGCCCTTGGGCACTCACGTCCACGACCCCTTTTCCCATGAAATTTGCATATGAGATGGGAGGATGTGACAGTGGCTATCCCAAGGATTTTGGATGAGAAACGAGAGCAGAGGCGGCTTAGCTACAGTGATCTATCCGTTCGAACAACATGTGCTTGTAAATTCTATCCATCCAAATTGTGCCGAATTGCACTGGTGTCTGCCCAGATGACCGATGAGCAGAAGCTGAACACTTTCATGAAGCGGCATGGCGTGCAGGAGGAGGTGGCCCGTCGGTACTTAAACGCCAACAACTGGGCCTTGGACCGGGCCAGCAACACCTACGAGTCCGACAAGGGGGCCAAGGATGGGCAGTCGGTGCCGGAGAATACCCTCGATCCCGCTCGGAAGGAGGGCAGCGATCGGAAGCTGAGCGAGCACTCCCAGAAACAACGCGAAACCGATGGCTACCAGGCTGAAAGTTCAGCTACTTCCTCCGCCCACGACCCGGCGGTGGGGAAGAAAGTTGGCATCGACAACTCCACCCCGGCTCTGACCACCAACGACAGCGACCGGAGTCTTAGGGTCTGGGGTACTGGCGTTCGTCTGGGCAGCGCCCATCCCATTCATCCGCCTCCATATCGAGCCCGGGCCGAGGATTCGGAATCGGAACCCACCGACGACGAGCACACCATAGTGGTGCTGCATCTCTGGGCGGAGGGATTCTCCCTGGACGATGGCACCCTCCGGCTGTATGCGGAGCCCGAGAACGAGCGTTTCCTGCGGGCTGTGTTGCGCGGGGATTTCCCCGAGGAGATGCTGGACCACCGGCCCAGGGTGGAGCTGAGTGTCCAGGATCATACCAACGAACGCTTCCGACATCTCTCTCGCAAGCAGTTCCAGGGAACCGGCCGCTCCCTGGACAGTACCTCGCCAAGATTAGTGGCCAATTTAAGGCCTTCGCAAGTGGCGCTCCAGGCGGTGCAGCTCAATGAGATGTTGGCCATGACCACGGTGCAGCTGCAGTTGGCGGATGGCAGTCGGGTATCGTGCCGCTTCAATCTCACCCACAACATAGGTGACCTCTATCGATATGCACGATTGGCCAGGCCGGAGTTCTCCGACCGCAACTTTGTCCTGATGACGGTTTTTCCCAGGCAGGAACTCCTCGAAACGGATACGCGTACCCTGGATCAGGCCAATCTCCGCAACGTGGTGGTTATCCAGCATTTGAATGGGGAGCTGGAGGAACAGACGTCGAGTGACTCCACCGAACACATTCTGAAATAAAAGCCATTTGAGATGGAACATTTTGGGAGAGGGTTGTTATTCGGGAAGGGTAGCTTTTGAGGACATCTAGGACTTCTTATATATAGCCACTTTTTAAAGTAATCCTTATATTCAACGTCCCAATTTTGATATTCATTAAAAATAAAATAAAATTAGAATCTTCAAATCCCGAAACTCCTGACCTTTTCCGATCTTTCAGAATCCATTCGCGATGTCCTACACAAAAATGTCAGCCTGCTGGACTTCGCCTCCAATGTGAGTAACGCTGAGGCTCGAGTGGGATAATCCTCTAATCCTTGACCAATTCCATTTAGGCCATTAAAATCGAGTCCGGCTTCATTGCCCTGATGAGCGTGTTTGCCATCCTGGCTCTGGTGCCGTTGATTGCCACCTGCGCCTGGTGCTGCGGCCGCAGGTCCACCCAGGAGGAAGTGGATCATATACGGAATGCACCCTGCCATATCCGGGACGAGGCGCTGGAGGAGAGTTTGCGATGTCGCAAGAGCGCCGGACTGGTCACAATGTGGATTGTCTTCATTCTGCTAACGTGAGTTAAGATCTTTAGGAGTTAACTTTGTTCCAGGGTAGAAGGTACTCGTACTCGTGGTAACTGCTTTTATGGCTGCACTTTTCAGGCTGAGCGACTTCAGCATATTTTACGCCAACAGTCGCCTCTCCGCCGGAATGGAGATGACGCCCGAGATGGTCAAGTCAGCCGTGCACGACGTGGAGGTCTTCGTGAAGGACACGCATCTACAAATCAAACACAAACTGGATAATGGCTTCCACGTTTCCGTGGAGCGGGTCGTCAAAGACTTGGAAGGTCAGTGGGGCGTGGGGCGAGGGGCGAGGGGCGACACAAAAGTTTGCCCAGTCGCCCAGCCAACTTTGTGTCGCCTCTGCCGAGAGTACTCGCACATTTATGGCCCTTTCGGCATGCATTATGTCGAAACTTTCGCACTGCAATCGCACTCGCACTCGGAGCTGCGATGTAAATATATGAATCTTATATGTCCGCCTCGCCTCTTCCACAGACGTGGATGTTCTCCTTGGCGAGCCGATTCAAGCGGAAATATCTGCACACACTGGCCTTGAGCTGGCGTATGATTCACTGACGACACTTAGCCTGGGTGAGTGCCACCAACCTACGAGGCTACCAAGCCACCAATCCACCAACCTTCCCAGCAATCCACCAATCCAACTAACCAACCATCTGAGCGGATGCAAGGCATTGGAGGATTCGGGGCGCTGGTTAAGTGCTCCCCAGTGCGATGGCCCAGCGATTGTCTGGTTACGGACTTGACCCAAATTCCATTGTTCGTGGCAGCGAGGCGTGCATGGTCAGTAGTAGGCCTAGATGCGTTGTCCCCCAGCTGCCCCTGTTGCCACCCCCTATTGGCCAAAACATGACAATAAACCAGGCCCAATAAATTACATCCCCAGAAGGGTGTGACCTTTCATTTTCCAAGGAGGGAGGTTTTGCAAAATTTAAATTTTCCACAAGAGCAGAATATAAATTTTACAAAATCTTTAAAAAGAAACTATATACCAATTATATATATATATAGGCATATTGACTATTGAGGTCATCATGATGAGATGGCTGCCTCTGGTCAAAAGTTATTCCTACTTACCTTTTCACTTTTAATTTGCTTCCCTTCTCTTTGAATCTTTGAACCATTGTGTACTACATAGTGCACTCCCATTGCGGCCATCCCTTAGGCAACTTCAGCCACTACTTGGGCCCAAACAAACAGATAAATCAGAGCATAAGACATTGCTAAAATCAGCAAATAGCAGGCGCAGGACCAATGGCAAATATGTAAGGAAGCGGCACACGCAAACTGATTGTTTGCTACCAATTTCATTAGGGGAATGCAAACGGAGGCGGCCTTCTCCACAATTGCCAAGATGACAACTCCATTATGTTCGCCGTCGAACACAATGTGTAATTTGGAATCATGCTCCTTTGACTCCTCGCTTCCTTACCCCCATTCCCAATCCCAAAACTAAAACACGCTACAATAACGCTGCAAATAATAATGTTTTCGTGCATTTGTCGCTGTCAGCGAACGCGGAGCTCATCTACCGCGTGCTCATGCTGCAGGAGACGGTCGGCCGGGCACTGAAGCTGTCCCAGGAGGCGGCTGCCCGGATGGAGGAGCTGCAGATCCAGCTGTCCGTGCTGCAGCGCCAGTGCACGTATCGCGACCGCCCGCTATGCGACACGTTGCGTATACGCAGCTTCGAGGAGAACGGCGTCGTCGATGCCCTGAAAACTGTGAGTTCTCTGCTTCTGCGATGCCTCGATTATATCCTATTTACTAGCCGGTACTCTAGAAAAGCAGGGGTTTATTGGTTTTTTGGGATTTTATGGAGGGGAAATATAAATTTGGTTTATGTTCGGGATGGAGTTGGAACTGTGTGTTGCACATCTGCAAAGAAATAGTGGTTTTCTTTTACTTTATGATGTTTAATAATATTCATTGTTTTAAAGTAATTGATTTACGATTTACTTCAAGATAGTTACAGAGCTGGAATCTAATTTCGATCTCCCCCTTTCGATCTCATCTCCTTCTTGTTCTCAAAAAGGTAAACTGGCCTCCGACCTAACTTAAAGTTTACATCCTAGATATTGTAAAGCAGAGTGTGATAAATGGTATAATAAATGGTAAAATACATAATATAAAAAAATAATAGGAGTAATATAGTCTTGGAACTATGTTGGTTTAATGTAGTATGATGTATTCAAAATGATTTCCTTTTTGTTATAGGATATAGGACTTGGCTATGGTCAAGTACCACAGTAAAAATATAAAAATTAGTTGATTTATTTAATTTCTTTTAATTATTTCAAACCAAAGTAAATATATAAAATCTCTTAGAATTCTCTTGAGGTATTCTGTTCTAGAAAATATCATCACCAAATTCCAATAAAATTAAACTAGAATCTTCTTTGAGTACCGGGTATTCCATGGTCGATCCATTTGACTCTCTCTAGTCCTGCTCATAAATAATTTGTACTTTCGCTTCATTTTTCCCTTTTATTCTATTTTTGTCTCGTTTGGAACTTCTGTTTTTCTAATTCCACCACGCTATATCTGGTTTCCTGGACCACGACAACGGCAACGGCAACGGAACGTTGACAATTTGTCAGCTGCAAGAGGACCAGAGCATCTTCCGCATGCGATACTTGGGCGAAATTGAATTCGGTGCCACTGTCAAAAATCTGACATCGGAAGTTGGCGTGTCACGTTCCATTTTCAGCAATTTCCCGCAACAAGTTAAACATGACACGGCATATGAGCGGAACTGTGAGTAAAGCAATCAAAATAAGAGGAAGTGCATCTCTCGATCTATCTATATTTCGATTTTTAAAAAAATCACGAGTAACTTACGCAACTTTCACCAGCATTGCCATCTAAATTAACCGCCTGTCCCAAAAGCCTTCTTAGTCGTAGTCCATATTGTAACCTGGCCAAAACTCAATTATGGCACAAAAGCCAAACGTACAATTCAATCAATAGCAGAATGGCACACACAGGTGCTAGACTTCCCACTCAGCACCCCATGAATCCGGCAAAGCAATTTCCGAAACAAACACACTCAGTAGTTACGGATGCGGAGCCACAGAGAAGTTATTCGGGTTTAGCCCAATATTAATTAGTGTCATCGGGTTCTGGTCTGTGGATGCTAATTGAATTGGCCCGAAACCTATTCCACAGACACGCTGGAGCAACTGGCGAGCATTCGGCACCGGACCACGGCCAATGCCCAGCAGCTGACCTCCACCGTTAATGGACTGCTCAAGCGACTGGAGGGC
Organism: Drosophila setifemur; assembly: GCA_021224005.1. NCBI lineage: Eukaryota > Metazoa > Arthropoda > Insecta > Diptera > Drosophilidae > Drosophila > Drosophila setifemur. The sequence goes on from JAJJHY010005742.1 coordinate 15,251,441, forward strand.
ACCTGGCCCTCGATGCAGCCGGCCTACAACGAGCTGAAGGAGTGGGCGGATGCCTACTGGAGCGTCGGCTGGATAGCCGGCATGGTGATCGTCTGGGTGATACTCTTCCTGCTAATGTCCTACTGTTGCTTCCTCTGCGAGGCGAACACCAAGTCGGGCGTGGTCTTCTTCGTGGCCGTGCTCCTCACCTGCCTGGCCAGCATCTGTCTCACCATCTACGGAGTCTTCTCCCTGGCCGTGGGCGGCAATGCTGAGGTTTTCGTCTGTCGATCCCTTTTCGATCAGGACTACGATACGCTGGGTAAGCTACTGGACAAGCCGGGCTACGCATACGCCCGGGAACCCCAGACCGGCATTATTGGGGAGCTGTTGCGTCCGGAGGGCGTCAATCGTTCTGTGGTTAATGTGGGTCTTGGCCAGGCCCTCAGGTGAGTCCCTCTAACCACTAACGTGTATGTGTGTATTTAGAGTTCCCAGGTAGCCAGTTCCATGCCAAGCCAATGCCAAAGCCCAAAAAGCCAGCGTTGAAGTAACGAATTTTGTTATCCAATTACTTTGATACTGTACGTGCCTGTAATTTTGATTGCCCCCCCAAAAAAAAAAAAAACACCAAAGGCCCCTTTTGCTCTGTATGAAAACCGAAATGTACCACAATTTTTATGGTTGAATCGATTAGCCGTTCTGCAGGAAATTAAACTGACATTTTTTACAGCAAAAAAGAAAATTTTATAAAATTTAAATTCACCCTAACTGGTTCTTTTACAAAAAAAAATATCATATTAGGCCTTTTCATCAGAAAATTAAATTGTTTAAATGTATGAATTGTGATGAAATAACTAAAAATTGGTATGTATATATGATACAGGAACAATTTTAGAATATTTTTTTATTAACTCCTAGCTTTTCTTTTAGTTTCCCAGTGTAATGTTTTTTGATTAGCAAACCATATTTACAGCATTAAAAATGCTTGAAAATTAGTTGATGAGGAAATGTATTCACCCTAATCTCTAAATCGATTCCACTGTGATTACCCAATTTAGTGATTATTGTTGCCACTCTCTCAAACTTTGCCTGACCAGCTCTTAAGGCTCAGCAACCGCATCGGTTTCTCTCGACTGGGCGAAGTTATCCGGCTCCGGAATGCCACCCATCCGTCCGATGCAAAGAATCCCCAACCGAAGGCAGCAGTCGGCCCCTAAGCCACAAAGTTTTGAAAGCCCAATGAAATTTTGTAGCCACACGGCACTCAATTTTAGAGGGAACACAGCAATGCCAGTTCAACTAGGCGCACCCAGCCACCCCAACCACCCAACTAACCACCCAGGCAACCGTCCTTCCAGGCAGCACTTGTAACCGCAAATTTTAAGCACGATTCCAATTATCCGGCAGATACCGAATGCACATGCAGAAGGGAGGGAGGGGCATAAATTGCCAAATATGCAAGGATTCCACCCTCCCCCACTGCTCCCCCCAAAAAGTAGTTCCACTGCCATCAACCTTTTGACGTTTCTTTGAAAACTCTTCCATGCGACAGAGGCTGCGAGCAAAATCAAGCATCGTACAATGTCTTTCAATTGGATGCATTCGTGAATACCAGCAAAATAGCCGACTTAAAGCAGTTCCCAAAAGTGTCCACCGCCATTGATGCGATTTCCGTGTCCGGGCGAACGCTCCTCTCGCTCACCCAATCCGTCCAGAACATTTTGGAGAACATGCTGCAGACGTCCTCGTTCAATCTGACCACGTACCGCACCAGCGTGGGTGCGCCCACGCCCGAAAAGGATTTGGCCACATTCATTGATCAAATGCAAAGGGTGGCGCTGCAGGTGAGTGCCTGCTCCCGCTCCATGCCGGCTGATTAGTTTCAATTAAAAGGGGGTGGGGGGCGGCGCAGCGCGGCTTGATAGGATTTACGTGCTCTGCCTAATGCCGCATTCGAGTCACTCATCCGATTTGTATTTGCCAGATTCAGGATGTGGCCACCTCGTCGCGCATGACAACGCTGGGCAGCCGGTCCAAGCGGCTGCAGGCCTCGATTCTCCAGCCGCTGGAGAATCTGCAGAACGAGATACTCTACCATCTGACCGCCCTCGAGCTGCAGAGGGGTCCGTGGGCCAAGCAGGTCAACCAGACGCTCAACCACTTGAAGAGCATCCAGGGCTACCTGGAGAACAAGGCCGGCGAGATATGTCACAACCTGACGAGAATCTACACAGATCGGTGAGATAACCCAAATGAAACAAACACACACGATGGTGGCTCTAAATATTTAATATAACAAAAAAGCTATTTGAATATCCACTGATTTATATATGTATTTTACTGAGCCGAATCCCTGACCTAATATTTATGTATTTTTGTTTATAAAAATTTTTTTGTGAAGGGATATAACTTTTTTCACAATTAAAAAGCATTTTTTTCAGTCAGTTTTATTACAATGAAGTGTTTTTTAGCCGACAGGAAACAGGAAAAAAGTGGTCTTTAACCTTTACAGATTTTCAGGAGAAATTTAAAGAACAAATCATCTTTAAAGTATATTCCTTAAAAAGATAATAAACTCCAAATGAAATGCACACTTCAAAAAACCTTTTGCTAAAGACAATCCTTTTTTTAAGAATTTCACATTGATTGTTCTATTAAATATAAAAAAATTCATTAATCTTTAAAAGTTTTTTTCTTTAATTAGAAAATTAACTCCAAATGAATAAAATACAGACTTCGAAAACCAATTTTGCTAAAGACAATCTTCTGGTTCTAAGAATTTCGGTATGAATTTTGAGTCCATTTATTTTGGGCTACCCCAGCCTCGTTGGGAAAGTTAATTACGGCAAATTCCCAGTGATTTTCAACCGAAGTTGAAACCTTTTTATATACTTTTACCCACTTTTTCCCACCGCCGGTGGCACTTGGAGCTAGCTGCATTCTCGGTCCGAGTGTTTGAGTTTTATTATTGTGTTGCTCTTTCCGTGCGCCTGGCACACAACTCGAACAACTGGAGCTCTGCACCCCGGGAGGAGTGAACATAGTTTCCGACTTTATCAGATAATTGAAAGTCCTAATCGTTTGATTAACTTTGCCATGAGTGTCATGATTGCATTGTCTGTGTTCTTCAAAGTGTAAGGCACTTACGTGTGGCAACACGCACTCCACATTTATGGGTTGGGAATGCAAAATATTTTCGCTTCTCAAAGTTGAGAATGCAACGACAAATTCCGAGAACAAACTGAGTTTGAAATTATTTCAGCCACTTATGAGCTGAATTGTTCATCAAACAATGAATCCAATAAACGAGTACTTCAGCACAAATCTTCAATTTGTTGTTTAATTAAATAAGTGAGCTAATAAAGTTGTTACGAGGTTATGATTCGTCGTATTTGATACATATGCTCACATTTAAAATCATCTTTCTGAATCTCCTTCCCCCTGGAATTTACCACAGCCTAAAGGCCTACTTGACCAGCAGTCGCGCCACCATGGAATCCCAGCTGGGTGACACCACCACCAAGTGCCGACCCTTCTACGACACCTTCGATGCCAGCCGCACCTTCCTCTGCCGCAACATGGTGGACTTTGTCAACGGTTTGACCTTCTTCATCTTCCTCACTCTGCTCCTCTGGGCCATCGGCACTCCGGTGGGCCTCAATCTGATCACTGTCCAGACCCGCCTTAATGTGATGCAAGCAGCTCTGGCGCGCAGCAAGAACAGGCAGAGGCGTAGTGATCGGAGTCCGGAAAGGGAGCGGGAGCGGGATCAGCGGAGCGGCACTCGAGGCAGGAAGAAGCAGCGGACGAGCAGTGCGGGGGCCAGCGGCAGGAGCGGTCGGAGGGAAAGGAGCCGGGAACGCAGCACCAGCAGCACGGCGAGGCCAAAGCCACCACTGTAAGTGTTATTTTTGTATGCAGGTTTTAATTTAAAATTATAAAAAATTGTTTGTATTTATAAAAATTGTATTTATAAAAATATAGTCAAGAGAAATTTGTTGTGCATCGATTTAAAATGATTTTCAACGTGAATAATCAAGGCTAAAATGGTTCGATTAACTTTGGCCAATGGACCAGCTTTGCCACTTTAAAAAAAAAACGCAAATTAAAGCCAATTGTCATTTCCATTAAAAAGTTTAACATTTTTTACAGTCTACTATTTCAAAAAATTTAAATTCAAATTAAGTTGTCAGGAGAAAAATTGTTGGGGCAATTTTTGATTATTGACCTTCTCTAAAAACCTTTAAAAAAAAGTTTATTGTGCCAAAAACAATTGATGATATATAATTGACGCACTCTTGGCCATTGGTAGGACTAGTATCAATCTAATTTAACATCATCACATATTTAAAACTTTTATAAAACAATAAAATCGTTAGATTTTTGTATGGTTATTCCAGAAATTTAAATGTATGTTTTCCTTATTTAAATGTTTTATATTTTAAAACAAAAAACCCCAAACAGAAGACGCACTGCCACCGAGGAAACCCTGGACTTGGACGATGACTCCACCCCAACCAGGCAACAGCAGCCACAGCAGCAGCCGCAGCAGCAGCATCGCCAGGAGCAGAACCAGCGGGAGACGGAGCGGGACCAAAGGAGCCGGGAGCGGGAACTGAGCCGCGGTCGCGACGTTTCCGCCATGAACACGCCCGTCCGCAGTCGGAGTCGCCAGCAGCTGTAAGTCAACCATTTCCATTAATCCATTTATGTGCCGTTTCAAAGCTCATTGCATCATTGCATCAGGCGTCACGATCCCGAGGATGACAATTGGGGCTCATCTAGTGGACCGAGTAGGGCCAACTCCCATGAGAGGGAGAGCGAGACCAGTCAGACTAGAAAGATCCTAAATATTTGGCAGTCGCGCAATAAGACCAAGCCCCAGCTGTAAGTCGAGGCCCTCAGATCCTTAAGATCCTTAAACACAATTTTGTATTTTGATAAAGTTGAAGAATTTAATTGTTTCACAAGATATTTTTTTTTTTCATTTGCGCGGAAGTTAATTTAAACCAAAGAGCAAAAAATTCCCTTGTTTGATTTCTCAATTTTTAAAAAATCTTTTTTTCAAAAATTACAATTCAGAGCTTAAAAAATATTCAATTTTTTTGTGATTTCTCTGCTGACAAAAGTCGTCGTCATGGTACTGAGGAGTTCGACTTTGAGGATGCCCCCGAGGACAGTGGATGGCGTGCACAGAATCAGAATCAGAATCAAAATCAGAATCAAGTCCAGATCCAGGTCCAGAGACAGAACTATAACCAGAGCCAAGCCCAATCTAGCGTCAGTCCGGAAAACCGTACCATTCCGAGCACCCATCGCTCGAATCTCCGTACTAAGCCGATGTTGTAAGTGACCCCCCCGCTGACCCACCGAGCACCTGGTTCGAGGTCCACTCCCCACTCACTCTCTGCCCCCTCTCTCGTGCCAGACGTAGTACCAATGCGGATAGAGCTAGCAGCGAAGTGGTCCGACGCCCCATAACCCCCGTGCTGAGCGTCAATCCGGACATTCCGCCCGCCGTTCCGATGCCCCGCACGCCGATGCGTCTGAAGAGCAAGGTGTCCCTGACCGCCCGAGCCGTGCAGGACATTGTCAACAAGCGGAGTCAGCGCCTGTGAGTGTCTCTCAGTCCCAGGTCCATCCGGAACCCTTGCAAAAATACCCCTGGACCGATCCATGCACCACCCGCACCCGCCGCCACTCTCACCCTGTCCATAGTCGAATTCAATAATCCCTTTCTGGAATATATAAATATAGTTTTAATTCGATATCTTCCACAGCCAACGCTCTGGTACCGATGAGTTCGACCTGGAAGAAAGCGATACCTATGGTGCTGGAGCTCATTTGGATGCGGACGTTGCGGCGTAAGTTGTGCCATTCTTTTACGGGGTATCTTGGAGATGTCTTTACACTGAAATAAAACAAGAAAGAAGGATTTATTATTTATCATTATAGTCTCCAGTCATTATAGAAAGTATATAACCATGACGTATCTTTTTCTTGATATAATATGCAAACATGATTTGTAAAGAATTTCATTGATTATTCAAGAGGATTGTTAATGGATTAGAATCTCTTGAGATTTCCGAGTTACCGTTGGGATAATGGTATACTGACAGCTCCACCAATAACAATAATGATCTTGATTTTTCAGCGCTCGGCGTACGCCTCCGCGAGGTGCCCCGCCCCCACCGCCACCGCCAGCGGCCGGCTTGAACAGGTTCTACCAACGTTATTAACCGTTTTGTGTTGCCAAATGAATTTGTTTTTTGCCTTGCGTTTAATTTTGATTTTGGTTTTTTGATTGAATTGTTTCGAATTGATCGAATCTTGTGCACATGCCAGAGACAAGAGTACCAACCAAAACACACACAAATTTCTATTGTGTTCACAGCGACAAAGTCTATATATTCTGAACTTACTTTCTCTCCCCGCACCGCACCGCACCGCACTGCACCCGCACCCAACCAATCCTCCAATCCAATCGACATCCATCCCGAAGATGCAATACCGATCGCACGGTGCGCTGGAACGAGGATGAGACCGAGGAGGACCTCGTTTTCGAGGAGGCGGACGCACCCATGTACTTGAGCCACAATATCCACTGATCTTGAGCCCATCGAATAGATTTCTCCCAGTCAGCCATCTCGAGTCCTGCAATTTGTTTTGTATTTCGCCTCTAACCAAGCCATCCGTAGTTCGTAAGTGAAATGTAGTTATAGCGGCGATTTAATATGTTTTAGGCATTTAACAAGCGTAAATAAACATAATCTGTAACTAAAATGCAGTGATTTATTATATATTAATATAATATTATATATATATGTATATATTAATAGGGTGTGATGCTGGTGTTCAATCAAATGGATTGATTGATTTCAAAATGATTACAAAGGTGCTAAGAGAAATATCATTATCAATGGGGCCCAGACTCAAGTTCAATATAAAATAATGAACAATTATTATGTGTTTATTATAGCAAAATGAATTTTATTCAATTTCGGGTGATCTTTCAAGCAATCAGTACATTCCGTACCTTTTTTTCCGCACAGCCAAAGTTTCTTATTACTTTATTCTGTAGTTTCTCAACTGGCGAATCAAGTTATGATATAACATAAAGCTAATTACGTGGGATAATATTAAATTTGTAAATTAACCCATTTAGATCACATTGAAATTTATTTTAAAAACGTAGACGATAAGTATTTACACTACGTTTCAATTTTATAATGAATCAGTTTTGAGGATGTGGAATTAGAAATCAAACCATTAACAAAGTTCAACATTTTACCAATTTGGCGTTTACTTGAATGTTAGTGCCATTCCGCAAAATGCTACCCTATACAATTATCTTACTACTTTATTAAACAAAAGCTCATAAAATAGACAGATTTATATATTTTCTATGATTGAAGGATCGGTTCTAAAAATTAAGTCAACAAAATTATAAAAAATCGGATCACTAAGGAAAAACCTCCGTGATAAATTTAAAAAGGATCCAAATAATAGTTTTGACTTAACTGAAAAATAATATTAATAAAGGGCAATTAAGAAAGAATTCTTAAAATTAAAATTGTTTTATAAATTATTAAACTATATAAACTATTATAATCTGAAATGATGGAAAACCATTGTTTGGCATTGTAATTATCCGGGCTTCATATTTTCTGGAATGCCTAAGATTCTTAAAAACTATCGTTTCTAAAATAATTTGCAACATTGGAATATTTTCGCTTGAATTGGCGTTTTATTTATTTTCTCGGATTGTTTGGATGGGTCATGAATTATTTGCAGGCTTCGTCCATTTACTTCTTCTTCAGGAAGGGGCTGACAGCGACAGCGGGAGCGGCATAGGCGGTGTAGGCAGGAGCGGCGGCATAAGTGGTCACTGGAGCGGTATAAGCCGGGGCGCCGTAGACCGAGGCGGTGTAGGCAGGAGCGGCGTAGGTGGAGTATGCGGGAGCAGCTGCGGCATAGGTGGAGTAGGCAGGAGCAGCGGCGGCGTAAGTGGAGTAGGCAGGAGCAGCAGCGGCATAGGTGGTCACGGGAGCGGAGTAGGCCACAGGAGCAGCTGCAGCATAGGTGGCGGCATAAGTGGCCGGGGCAGCAGCATAGGTGGCCACAGGAGAGGCCAGGTAGCCGGCCTGGGCGGCAGCGATGCAGAGAGCCAAGCAGATGAGGAACTACGGGGAGAGATGTAAATCCTTTAGTTTGCCTCCTTGTATCCTGGCAGGCTGCCTTCTACTCACCTTCATGTTGAATTGGTTGTTTGGTTGTTTTGGGTCGTGATTGACTGATGCTGTTACCAAATTGGCCCGGCCATTTTATAGGGCAATTGTCGGCCGCCGCATTGCCAAACGGGTTTTGCGGCTTAGGCTGACCAAATTCAAAATCCAAATTAGAACACAATTGCCGCCGCTCCGGAATGGGATTTCTGCCCGGTAACGTTCATTGAACGCGGATGCCGAACCTCGCCCAGCCCCACAGATGTTTGTCGGGCATTAGCAGCAGCGGCGTGTCAAATGGATTACTCTTTTCCAGCATTTGTTTGGCCCGATGGCGACAACTGAAACGGACAGAGAACTGAAATTACTATTCTGATTACCGATTGTTTGGGTGATGTTTGCGTGGGTGCGCAGGTGAGGAAAGCGATTTGATTTACCTCTCAAGTGGATTCCCTTTTCGCTGGCATCGCTTTGGTATATCACTATTATTGTCCCGAATTCTTAAGACTAGCTCAACCCGAGTATTTGTCACAACTTAAGTGATACATTAGATAATGACTAGGAGTATTTATAGATTAAAGTTAGTTGGGCAGTAAGCGGGAATGTTCCGAAGATTAATGCGTACTTGAATTGCAATTACAAATATTTAAACAGTATTTAAAATTCAATCTTAGTCTACAGCTTTGGTTCAAGGCACTTTACAAAAAAAAATTGGTAAGTAAACCCTACGCTGGAGCTTCGGGCAGCTTGGATTTCGTGAGTTCCACAGAAGGCGTCCGCTTGCGCCTCACATCAATCTCGTAGAGCGCCAGTCCCAGCTGGTGGACAAACGAACTGAACTGCTTGTTGAGGTAGGAGAAGCTTAGCGCTGGCGGCTGCTCCACCGCACAAGTTCCCCGGAGATCGTCGTGCGCCCAATGCGGGGCATCCACGTCGCAGGGATGACGTCCTTGCAGGCGCGGAAACGCCTCCATGGAGAGATGCGGATAGAAGACGTTAAGCAGCTCGAAGTTCAGGTAGCTCCTGGCATTGGAGCGCACCAATGCCTCATGCAGATCGCCACTCAGGGACGCGGGAATGGCCAGGTAGAGCTTGTAGCGCAGCCGTTTCGGGCCCGACAACTTCACCTCGCAGTTGCCACTGATGAGCTTGATCTTTTGCATCAGCGAGTCCAAGGAGAGGCCCCCGTACTCGTACAGATAGAAGTCCCGCTGACGCCGATAGCGCTGGTGGGTCTGCCTATTGAAGTGCAGCACTCGCGAGCTGGGAATGTTCACCAGGTGCAATGGCAAGCTGTAGATGTGCGAGGTCAGCAGATGGACGTGCGTGGCTTCCGGTTTGGTGGCCATCACATGCGACATATCCGCAGCCAGGGGATAGACCCCCGCCTGGTGGATGAAGCCGAAGAAGAGCGTCAGAGCCACATTGCTCACATACCAGATCCTCAGTAGATACGGGCCCGAGGCCTTGCTGCAGAGGAGTCTGTCATAGAAGCAGCGCAGCAACGGATGATCTTTCTGGAAGGGATACTTGGCACTGAATCCAGTCACCAGTTTGGGCGCATGCAGCAGTAGCAGAGGAAAGGTCACGGGCAGCAGGAAACGCGGCTCCTGGTGATTGATCAGCGACAGGAAGAAGAGCGGCACAAAGACGGCGCCCGACATCAGGGACACGATGCTCTGGAAGCGAGGCAAGACCTGGTACTCCGCCCGGAAGAAGCGCAACAGGAGCTGTGCAAAGGCTCCCAATGAGGCCAGGGCCAGGACATTGAACAGCATCGGCATATTCAGCATCAGATGCACATAGCAGGGATGCACTCCATGACTGGCAGTCTGCGCCGAGTCAAGATTCGCCTTGATGAAGTTCCACGGAGTGAAGACGAAGTTATCGATGGTCAAGTGCATCATCTGGAGCTCTCCCGCGGTGAGATGCTGATAGTACAGCGAGTCGCAGAAGATGAACAGAAAGAGAGCCGGCAGCGAGCACAAGCAGAAGAGAGTAATGCGAACGTTGAAGTCCCGGAAGGTGACGCTCCGCGTGCCCATCCCACGCAGCAGCCAGAAGAAGACCATTGGGGCGCCGAAGAGCAGGAATGTGGGACGATTGAACACGCCGGCCACACAGATCGTGGACATGGCCACCAGATGCTGCAGATTGTGCGCAGGCAGGGCGTTCTTCAGCTTCCAGATCCGCACGCGCTCGCTGATTGACTCAGCCTTGTCGTACTTCTCCTCGAGGAACTCCTTCTTGTACACCACCGTGTTCGTGCGCAACATGCACTCGGAGACCAGGCAGAGCAGCCACGAGCACATGGCCAGCTCGAGGCTGTTGGAAAATGTGCGCGTGCCGAAAACGAGCAGCACCCAGGAGCTGCCCAGCGCCAGGAGTCGGATTTCGAAGCGCAGTCCGTACAGGCGGCAGATCCGGTAGAGGCAAAAGTCATTGCTGTAGGAGATCAGGGTGTAGACCACCCGCGGGAACACCACGTAGGCGTAGGTGCCCAGTATTTCAATGTTCCACCAGGTGCGCAGGTACAGGGCCAGGAACTCGTAGAAACTCCAGGGCACGCGGAGCAGGGCGAAAGGCAGGGTGATGCTCCTCACCGGCATTGAGTTGTTGAATTCCCAGGAGCGCGTGTGCTCCAGCCGAAAGTGGTCGCCTGTGCGAAATGATTGAATTGGTATAGAAAAGCTCTTTGGAAGTCCTTTGAACACTCCTCACCCGTCATCACCTCCACGCTCTGGAAGAACTCATCCGGATGCACGTAGCCCAGTTGGGGCACAAAGACCAGCAGGAATCTCAGCGCCGCAAAGCAGAAGTACGTGCTCAGGTGGCGGTCGCCGCTTAAGGAGCGAGTCTGCCAGAGCTTCGTCAGCCGCATTACTAATGTCAATTATCCACTTTCCACCTGAAAACCTTTAATTTTACTTCTTGTGATAAGAAAACTAACAAAAATCCATTTGTTTTGGGTTTGGTGATGGCGCATTTGTGTGATTGGCCTTTTGATGCGGCCGTAGCGTGGACTTGGAGTTAATACCAAAGCAACAACTGGTCACACTCTTCGGTCTGCAGTTTGAGGGCGACTGAGCTCTTGGCGCTAAAGTTTAGGAGTCATTGAGTATTTGAATTCATTTTTTATCAAAATTTTGTTGTGATAGTTAAAAGTATCTATGTATCTTAAGTTAAAAAAATGTGTTCAAAGTACAATTTTCAGTGTATATACTAACTTATTTTATTGACATTAGAACATAAATTCTTTTTATGATAATATGTTTTTCAGCTGAAGAAGTGTAAAAATCAAATCTCTGAAATTTGTAAATTCTATATAAAACTATTATGGAAAATTAAGCAACCCATTGAACTAGCATTAATTGAATCACAATAAAATGATTTTATTAATTTAATTGACTATTTTAGTTAATCCACTTAGCCAGCTTTTAGTTTTAACTTGATTGAATTTATTTTACCCAAAAAGATCAAAGTACAAATTTGGATCTCTGATAAATAAATGTATCTTTTAGATACATTTATTTAAATAAATAAAGCAAGCTCTTGAACTGAATACCAATTTATTTATTTTTAATTTATAAAAATGATATTTATAATTTTCTTTGTTTTTTCTTAAATTGGAAGCACAAAAGTGTAGTACCAAAACTGTTAAACAAAAAAACTTTGATTGAAAATAAACTGTCAGTTCATTCGTTGTTTTGCGTTAATAAAAAGTTTTTTTTTAATTACTTTCGCCCCACCTGATCAAAGACTATCCATTTAGATTTATCTCACCTCCCGTTTCTCGCGCCACAATTGTGGATTGCGTTCGGGCCGATGACGTAGTTTGCGGCCTGGCTAGGAAATTCGATATCGGATTTCAGTTATATAAGCCCAGTTCTGTGGCAAAATAGTTCAGGAACGCATAGTTCGCGATGATCCGCTGGCGTTGGTGTTTGTGGTGGGTGGTTGGATGAGTGGCTGAGTGGATGAGTGGCTGCCCCGGCGGGTGAGGAGAGCTCGAAAGTATGTACATCTCAATGGCCGTTGACAGACTGAGCGTCTAAGCGCAACCCACGCGGCTTTGAAAAATAACAATAACAAGATCCGCTTCGCTCCTTGAAAAATCAAAGAGAGCAACTGCCGGATCGTCGCCTACCCCAACGTGACTCAGCCCACTCCAGGTACCGCCCCCCCGCAGAAACCCCACCGAGTCGGGCCAATGCCGATTTGCAATTACGCTGATTTAGCCACTTGACAATCGCAGTCCAATGTGCGCGCAACGCTCGCGATCTGCGCTCTCGATAATTAGCAAATAAATAAATTAAAAGACAAAAAAAAAACAACTACTCATAATCGTTCGCTAGAAAATCGACGGATCAAATGAAAGCATCATAAAATCTGCTACGAAGCTATTACCTCTTCAGAAAAATAAACAATTTGGTAATTCCCCAAGTGAAAGAGTGAATTTCCAATGAAATTCAGTTTGTGGCAATTGGAACCTAATTCAACCGAATCTATCTATTCAGTTTGCAGTGAGTGTTAGTCTGCGAAGGAGCTCGCAATGAATTCTTCAGAAATTAAAATTAAAGTGATAACAAATAATAACAATTATTAAAACAACTTTAAGTTTACACAACTTATTTTGTAAATCTAACTTTAGATAAAAAGTATTATTGGAATAAGTGTGTACAAATTGGATAATATGTAATTCTTTTAATAAATAAAATTAAAAATAAAAAAATAAAATAACCACATTTCGGACACATTTAACTTTCAAAGAGAACATCACAATAATTTACTTACAATCAAACAATATCAAAATTTTATATAAAAAGTGAAACTGAAAATATATAAATATATAATATATATAAATATATGATAAATTATCGAAATGATAAAACATATTAGTTAAACATTTTAAACAACTATTAATAATACATTTAATAGCTCCACACAATTTCTGCAATTATCCATGCCAACTCGAAACTGAATTTGTGTGAAGAAACTTTTGCTCTTGTCCTGTCAATCGGGTGGACAGAATGTGTACGGTAATGTGGCATCCATTTAACGAGTCCTAGTGCTAGGCACACTTAATGGGCCACGCCCACAACGCCCACTGGGAAGACAGATGGGCGGATGTTCAATCAACTTCGATGAGCAACAGTTTGCTGCAATTTAAGTTACACTTTGCCACCTGTCCGAATGCCCCCCACCTTCTCCAGCTAGAGTCCAAGAACCGAAGGGATTCGGATACGCTCGTCCTGCCGACGATTTCTTGGCGCCCGCCTGCGCAGCGACGGTATAAAAGGAGGCCTCCAACAGGAGGATTCATCAGTTGGCCGAGCGGAGCGGCGCGCGTCTCTCAAATCGGATGGAAAGCCAAATAATTTGAAATTTGTGCAGTGCCATGGCAAATGAAACTTAAAAGTTTTTAATTCTACCAAAGCTAAGTGTGGAAAAGATATATTTTTTGAAGAAAAATGTAAGTGAAAGAAATTTAATAACTAAACCGTTTTCAATAAAGTAAAGATTAATCAAATAGCTAACAAATAGCTTCAATGAACATTTAAAGAAATATTAGATTCTTTGATTTTATTACTGTGAAATAATTTTACTTTTCAATTTACTTAACTCACAAATTGATTTATTCGAATTTAAAGGATGTTTGATTATCTGTTTATTTAGTTAAAAGCATTAATGAAGTTTAATTAAAAAGCTAGAAAATCCATTTACTAAAATAATTGTATTTAAAGGGTTTGAAATTGTGTGTTTAATAATTAAAATAATATAATTAAATTAATATTGAACATTATTTGAGGTTCTCTAATTTGTTAGCTTGAATATATTATTACTTTTCAATTTTCCCAAATTTACTTATACGAAATTAAAGGTTCTCATTATCTGTTTATTAAGTTTGATTTTAAATACAAAAAAAGTATCTAATAAATATTAATTAATACCGCAAATAATTGCATTCTCAAGTTGTAACATACTTTAGGAGTAATTACTCAGATTTTCTAGTTAATACATATAAATCTAAAATCCATTCAATTATGACATATTAGAGAGTTTCAAAATTTAATTAATATATAACCAAATATTTGCATTTAAATTATATCAATTTGATAGCATCTGGTAAACATTATTCCCCTCTCGCCAGCGTATCTCAAAGTGTCTTTTGATTGTTTTGAATTCTGCCTTCCTGGCCTGTATTTTTCGCACTTGTCTTATCAAACATTTGCCATTTGGGAATTCCAACAACCATCTGCCACCCGTCGGCACATTTGTACAACTTTCTTTATCTGTTTGGCTTGGCTTCGCGTGTGGGCCACAATTAAATGCTAATTAAAAAGCCATACAGGTGTGGTAGGAAAGGGGGGGGGGGTGGAGTGGCAGAAACACCTGAAGAAGATCAAGGATGCAATTGTTGTTGTTTCCGCGGGAGATTGCGAATTCATTTAGCTAAGTGCGATTCGTTTCACATACGAGTATGTACGTATTCCGAGACAAAGGCATTGAAAATAGAAAGTGCTGGAGGATATACTCGAATATAGAATCATATAAAGTTAAAATCGATGAACGATAAATAGTTAAATGATAAATATCTTTAAACAAATTTGAGATAAAATCAGCTGAAGGATAAATAGTAAATTTAAGACTTTGACATTGAACTGATTTTGCCTGCCACTATGGAGGCAATAGATTACAGGACCTAAAAGTACAACGCGGGTGTCCAGGTCCTGCGGTCAGGGGCATTTCCATTGCATTATGTTGCAAGTTTACAGAGGAAGAAAATTTAAAAAAAAAAATTTCAATCTTGATGATGAATATTAAATGGTTGCAGAATGTTATTATTTCAATATATTATATTTTTATTTGATGAGAGAAAGGAACAAGTTTTTTAAATTCACAAAATAAACTACAATTTTTCGAATTCTTAAAATAACATTTTAAATGGTTTATTTATGATCGATATTTTAATTAAATTCAAAATATGAATTTCAACAGGTAAACATAGACCGATTTAAAATCAGGAACTTCATTTTTATTTTCTCCCTCTGCATATGCAAAATTGTGTGTGTTAATTTGAATGCTCCCCTTGGGGATAGAGATTGGCAATTGTGACAGAGATTCGCATGCCCGGCCAACAAATGGCCATCATTAGCCATGCCCCATTTAATCCGCTTCCGCGTTGCTTAACCAATTTCAGTTATTGGCCCGTCGATTCAGCGAGGCCAGCATGTGAAGAGCCGTGGGAAAAGTGCAATGTTCACGACCGCAGCGTTAAAAGGGTCGGAAAAGTGAGGGCATCGAGAGTGGATAGGCAGGAATTGTCAAATTGTCGCAAAGAGTCGCAAACGGAGCGCCATCTTCCCTCCCTGCCCCGGACCGAGTTCAGAGTTCGGCTGGCTAAGCTAGTGCCCCGATCGGCGTACACTGCCACGCCCATAGGCGCAGCTCAATCGCCTCCAGCCCCGCCCCCGGCAGCGATACGCCCCCCACGCTGCAGCATGGACCGCAGCGGGAGTGCGAACAACGGCTCCGAGCTCGGAGGCACCGCTTCCAAGGCGGCCCGCGCAAATTCCGCTCCCTGGAGCAACGACAAGGAGTCGCCGAACAACGAGGACGACTCGAACGAGGATGATGGGGATAATGGCACGCCCGCAAAGGTCACCGATCCGCTGGCGCCGCGATTAACCAACAATGAGGTGAGTTATGGCCAGCAATATTAAGTAAATCGAAAAAAATACCTATAATATATATATATAATAATAGATGTATATATAATAATTCATATATATAATACTATATAAAACCAATAAAATAAAATATAATAACCACTTCCGTTCCCGATCACAAGCTATAAGATTACATATAATTCTTAAAATAAAAACCAAATAAATATTTTCTTATATATTATGTGCATATAGTTTGCTACATTTAAGTAAAATACAATTTTTAAAAGACACAACTCAATTTTCATATCATAAGGTTCTTAATCTCTCTGAAATCAACAAATACGAGTATCAGTACAATTATATATGTATGGAAATCATTGTTTATAAAAACAAGTTATAAACGATCCCTAAATAAAATTTGGCCCTTGAATATAAATGTAAAAATATAGCTTATAGTTTCTTTATAATATTATATTTATGGACTCTTGCGCAAAAATAACCAAATCCAACAAGTATAACATTTTATTCTTTAAATTAAACTCTCTCCAGCTCCAATCTATTATCTATTAAGTTTTATTATCCTATGTTTTAAAACCCCAAGCTTAAAAGGTTTTAAGATCTGAGATATAAATACAATACAAATAAATTATTGATTTATTATTTTTTAAATCGTATTAAATACACAGTTTAATAAATGTGTTTAGGAATATCTAATTATGATATAATTTTTTTTTTATATCCACTGAGCATAAACTTTGTTATTAATTATATCAAATATTCAACAATTTCCCTCTAAATGCAGCGCATTTTGGTTGTTTCCGTGACGGAACGAACCCGCGAAACTTGGGGCCAAAAGGCGGAGTTTCTGTTAGCCGTAATTGGCTTTGCCGTCGACCTGGGCAATGTGTGGCGATTCCCTTACATTTGCTACCAGAATGGCGGCGGTGCCTTCCTGGTGCCCTACTGCGTCTTCCTCATCTTCGGTGGTCTGCCGTTGTTCTATATGGAATTGGCCCTGGGTCAATTCCATCGATGCGGCTGCATCAGCATCTGGAAACGTATCTGCCCGGCACTAAAAGGTGAGTGGAAAACCCGATAAAAATGGTTCAAATAGGTTTCAGATGGCAGAGGTTACTTCCTCTTTTTTTGATGGGCCCTTAAAAAAATGATTTACAAATAAATATGAAATATGAAAGAGCCGCAGGCTGTCAAATATGATGCGATGGCAATTTAAATGAATTACAAATATTGGGTTTTAGTCGAGAGCAGGTAGATATTAAATAATAACAAAAAAAAGAGATTGCATATTGGAATCTACGTTCAATATTTGCGCAAGGTGGCTGAGTTAAAAAAAGGAGCCATTTCGCTTGAGGGGGTCCTCGAATTTTGTAATGGGAAATTAAGTATACGCAGGGGGGAGGGGGGAGTGACTCTCTGCATGGCTTTGCAACATGCGAATATGGTATGTTGTTGATGTCTGATATTTCACGCTCTGGTGGGCAATATTGTCTCAGCCAGATTCTGGGCCAACCCGCACTTGTTGGCCACGAGCACAAAGGACCAAAGTTGCCCTGCAATGTTTTTCTTTCCCTTTCTTTTTTTTAGAGAGTAGGGAAAAGGAAGGAGGAGCTATTGTGTGTGTGCCGGCGACATTATCTGGCATTCAAAATGGATAAGAAGTCGCCAGTTTTGTTGCAACAATTAACGAGGCATTCAAGCGGAAGGCACAAAGCCGAAATCAGCACCAGGGCCATCCAACCAACCATCCGGGCGGCTTACAGGCCTAATTAAATTGTCCTCAAATTGATTTACACCATGGAAAGCCATGAAAAGGCTGGCTAAGAGCGAGAGAGAGCCACTGAAGGGGAAGTCCTATTCAAAGTTTTCCATATCGAGTTGATAATTGCATTAGGTGACAAACAAAATATATACGAGTATGGCAATATGAACTTTGGCCGCTCCACTGGATCCACTGGATTTGCCGCTCGATTTAAGCTGGTCACGAAAACTTTTACCAAGTCACTTGTCTAGGCCAAGTCCTCTGGCCTTTATTCTCGGTCTCGGCCCCCTTCCCCAGGCACAAGTTTGGCTTTTAGTCGGAGAGCAAACACCACTTTGTGGCAGTCATCATTTGCTCAACAAGTGTTTGCTTTTCGCCGAGCGATTCAAATGAATGAAAAGGAGCAGGAAGCTCAAAGCGAGGAAAATCACGTGACGTGTCTTATTGGCCTCATAAGTAAACTGGCAGTAAATGGAGTCAAAAGGATCTGGGGCAACGTTGGCCTGGGAATAGAGCTTCGGTGGCTCGGATAAAAGATGAAACCTGCAAATTGTCACGCGGGAATATTCCAATTGCTTTCCGGTTTCTCGTTTGTGCGTTTTTCAATCAGAAACATCGGCATTCCCTGGCCGAATCGAACTAGAGTGCTCCTACCTGTTGAATCGAAGGTTTTGCGGTCTCGTTAGCGGGACAATTACGGAAATTAATCCTGGAAATAGGGATTCTTGCCGATGTTTCTGCACCTTTAGATTTCATTTAGAATAAGGCTTACAAATACATTTAGTACTTAAATAAGTCTTATACTTAATTGAAATAAAAATTAAGTTCGATTTAAGTTGTTAACTTGCAAGTTCTTGAAAGTAATTTTTCAAATTTAAAGACTTTGTCTAGGGTTTGATTATTTTTGTGATATGTGTATGAATTTAAAATTCTGAGGAAAATTATTAAAACCGCGATTATAATATAATATTCTAATTAAGATTAGAGAACTAGCCACTTAAGTCATCGACTCAATTTTTATCATAACTTAAAACAATCATATATCCGAGAAATTATGAGAAGCGTTTTCGAGATAATCTGAGTTTAAAGTAATTAAATTGTTTACCGTGAATTTAATATTTGTTCTTAAAAAAAAATTACGGAAAAATCTATGACCCCGTAAAGTATATACAAGTATATTCTTAACCTGCATCACAGCAGCCGAGTCGATCTAATCCGTCTGACCGTCTGTTTCCAAAGTTATGGTCAATGGCCAATTTTTTTCATCGTTGCTAAGGCAGCTATAGGATATAGTGATCCGATTTTGATAAAACTTCCACTACTAACAAATTTATTCAAAAATGGTTTGTAAATTCGGGATTTCGAAAGACAATTGATTGATACTTTATAAACCATTATAAATCAAATTTAATGGCTATGTTAGCCTATCCAAAATCGAAACACTATATTCCATAACTGATATAGGAACGATGGGATAAAATGGGTCATTGATCATAACTCTGGTGTCTATTAATATAAATTATTCATTCTTAGACAATATACTTCGTATAGATTAAAGCTAATTTTGAAAATTCAAAACCAAAAATCGGAACACTATATCCTATAGCTGTCATACAAACTGGTCTGCATGCGTATTCTAAGTTTCGGGCCTCGAAACTAGCCTTCCTTTTTTGTTTTTTTTTTTAAGTTCAGTTATATACATTGGTTATTTAAAAATGCCGCTAAAATGTAAGTTAGTAAAAGATCCTCAGTTAATTTAATCCAAAAATCCGCCACGAATTGCAGGTGTTGGCTATGCGATCTGCCTGATTGACATCTATATGGGCATGTACTACAACACAATTATTGGATGGGCGGTGTACTATCTCTTCGCCTCGTTCACATCCAAACTGCCGTGGACATCGTGCGATAATCCGTGGAATACGGAGAACTGTATGCCAGTGACCAATGAGAATTTCACGGAGTTGGCCACCTCACCAGCCAAGGAGTTCTTTGAGTGAGTGCCCCATCTAAACCAGGGAAGATCTGTGCTTTTATTTAATTAATATTTCGCAGGCGAAGAGTGTTGGAGAGCTACAAGGGCAACGGCTTGGATTTCATGGGTCCGGTGAAGCCCACCTTGGCCTTGTGCGTCTTTGGTGTCTTCGTGCTCGTCTATTTCTCACTGTGGAAGGGTGTTCGGAGTGCCGGAAAGGTTGTCTGGGTCACAGCCCTGGCCCCGTATGTGGTTCTGATCATTCTCCTCGTGCGGGGTGTTTCCCTGCCCGGAGCGGATGAGGGCATCAAGTATTATCTAACCCCGGAGTGGCACAAGCTGAAGAATTCCAAGGTCTGGATAGATGCCGCATCGCAGATTTTCTTCTCCCTGGGCCCTGGATTTGGCACCCTGCTGGCCCTGTCCAGCTACAACAAGTTTAATAACAATTGCTACAGAGACGCCCTCATCACCAGCACCATTAACTGCTTGACCAGTTTTCTGGCCGGTTTTGTTATCTTCTCTGTTCTGGGGTGAGTTTTTTAAACATTGTATTTAAAGGGTTTATTTAACCTTTTGTTTGTGGAACACAATAACTTGTTTATCTACATATAAATAACTCTTAATTAATATTTCTAAAGGGGAACACATTATATCACATTATAATGTATATATAAACCTAATTTCCTAGTTTATAACAATAAATCTAACATTATAGTAAATTATATCGTAGTTAATATAAAACAATTCAAACCTTTTCCTTCAGATACATGGCCTATGTGCAGAAGACGTCCATTGATAAGGTGGGATTAGAGGGTCCCGGCTTGGTGTTCATCGTTTATCCGGAGGCCATTGCCACGATGAGCGGCTCGGTGTTCTGGAGCATCATCTTCTTCCTGATGCTGATCACGCTGGGCCTGGACAGCACATTTGGCGGACTGGAGGCAATGATTACGGCGCTCTGCGATGAGTATCCCCGTATGATTGGCAGGAGGAGGGAGCTGTTCGTCCTGCTACTGCTCGCCTTCATCTTCCTGTGCGCCCTGCCCACGATGACCTATGTGAGTATGGCCAGTAAGGACTGTGATTTGTTTAATTAACTGGCAAAGAAGTAGAGTTACCGGGAGTTACCCCAGAAGTGCGGCTAATACATATGCATGCATGTCCAAGTGGAGGCCACTTAACGCACCATCTACCCATGATAGCGGACTGTTTAAATATGCCAACTAGGACTCGATGGATTGCCGTGTTAAGTGCTTTTTATCGTTCGCCAGTTAATCTCCACACTCTCGCCCCACTACTCGCTTCCTGTCCATCCTCTCCTGAATTTTTATCACCTGTCAAGAGCAATGGGCTTGTTTGACTTCACCTGGCCAAACAACCACCGACCCACATGAGGTGCAAGTTGGATGGTTGTGGTGGTCCTGTTGCTCAAACGGTGGCCAAACACTCGATGCGAAGTTCTTACTCCTGCCACTTTATCTGATTACATTTGAAATTGTAATTTGCTGCCTTCTTTATTTCTGTCCGGTCTCTCCTGGTCACTTGGCCACTTGGCCACTTGGAGTGACCCGCATCGGTCGAGGGATCAAGCCATTCAATAACTCAGCCCACAACCATTAATCAGTGCCAGTCGCCATTGAGGCTTCCTCGGGGAGATCTTATGCCATGATGACAGGAGAGATTAATCTAACGAGATTCGATTTAATTGAAACTCTAGTATTTAGGAGATATTTTATATCCTAAATATTCATTTGAATCTCTTCTTATGTTTAATTTTTTTTTTCCTTTTCGATGATTTTTTAGATTTGTTAAGAAATACTTATAAACATAATTTAACAAGAAATAACTTTCTTTTAAATTAAAGTTCGAAATGGGAGTGCAATAATATCCTTTAGATATCCTTAGCTTTTAATAACAAAAGCTAACAATTAATTTTATTATTAATTAACATCGAATACGGAATCATCTTGCAGGGCGGAGTGGTGCTGGTGAACTTCCTCAATGTCTACGGACCCGGATTGGCCATCCTATTTGTGGTATTCGTGGAGGCCGCTGGAGTGTTTTGGTTTTATGGAGTGGATCGCTTCAGCTCCGATGTGGAGCAGATGCTGGGCGCAAAGCCAGGAATATTCTGGCGCATTTGTTGGACGTACATTAGTCCCGTCTTCCTGCTGGTAGGTCATAATAATTGCACAAAAATAATACATTAAATTAAAAAAAAAATTAAATACAATTCCGCTTGGTCCAGACTATTTTCATATTCTCAATATTGGGCTACAAGGAGATGCTCGGCGAGGAGTACTACTACCCGGACTGGAGCTACCAGGTGGGCTGGGCGGTCACCTGCTCCTCGGTGCTGTGCATACCCATCTACATCATCTATAAGGTCTGCATTGCCTCCAAGGGCAACTGCCGGCAGAGACTGCAGGAGTCGTTCAAGCCAGACGCCAGCTGCGGATCGGAGGTGCCCGGCCAGCAGGGCACCTCGGTGTGACATGACCACGCCGTCCACCTCAACATCCGCACCAGCTGCACCAGCATCAAGATCTACAACCTCAAATGCAACGGCAGCAGCCACAGCTTGTCACCAACAACCTCAGGGGCCAACCACGCCCGCCGCCACACAAATAATCTCAACCAGAGCTGCCCCCAGCCGGAGGAGGATCCGCCTCCGCACCGCCATCAGTATCATCATCATATTCATAGCCATTACAAGAACAGCCACGACAACCTTAGCGCTAGTCTCAGGCAGTCGCACAGCCTCTGCTCGGTGCAGAGCAATCCCCTGACACTTGCTGCCGAGGAGAATAACTGCTCGCTACTCAAGTTCCCGCTGGCCAGCGAGTGGCTGGTCTAGGAAAGCCCACACCGCTCGGGGGTCCTGCAAAGCAGCCATTTTGGAGGACTCCCAGGGCATCCGATCATCAGTTCATCAGCATCAGTAGCTCTGCTAAGACAAACCGAGTAACTCAACGTTTAATCTAGTTTGATTGCTTCGCAAGCACATAGTGAACCTAAGTATTCTAGTTGTCCAGACCGTAGCCTTAGTTCGTAAGCGTTAACTAGCTCAGCTGTAAGTGAAGAGATCTTTGGTAAAATGCTTTCTAAGAAATATCTGCTCTAGGATAGAGAACGCCCTGTACAATGCATTACTCGCACCTAATCCAGAACGCTGGCAAAGCAATCGTAGAACAGCCATTTACATTGCTATTCCAACGCAACCGTTGATATAATTTTTTAAAATATAATTTCGGTTATACGAAATAAGAAAACAAGACAAGCTTTATCCTTATTTGGGGAAAAGGGGATATAAATCAGAGGCTTGCTTGGGGAAGTTCCATCAATTTCAATCTAGATTGATTGATTTCTTTGTTTTAAATATAATTTCGACTATACAAAATAACAAAAAAGAGAACTGGCTTGATTGATTCTTAATGGATATGCCTAGAAGAAACTCATACGATATAAATTCAGTTTCAATCTCTGTTCAAAACACCTTAAACCAACATTAACAAGCTCATATTTTAAATTATTTAATTTGTAATTACATAAACTTGCATTTAGTTTTGTTACGCGTAGCTGGCGAAATAATAAGGGACGAGCTCTATTTCGGGTACCTAAGAAAGAACGATGGGGGGCCGGAGGAGGTGCAGGGTGATTTTGATGGCCCGATGATGGGAGTGGACATGGAGCAGTTAGTCCTGCGGCGCCTGCTTCCTTCGCTTGCGACGGGGCTTGCGCTTTTTCTTTCGCTCCTATTTACGAGACCCCTTGCCGCCATCGTCCTTGCCCTTGTCGGCCTTCTCCTCGGTCTTTTTGCCGTCCTTGTCCTTGGTCTCCTTGTTGTCCTTGTCCTTGCTCTCCTTGTTCTTCTCCTTCGCATCCTTGCTGTCGCTCTTGCCCTCCTCGGCATCGCGATTCGCTAGCTTGTTGTTGATCAGGTTGTGCAGCGCAATAATCGAGCGCACCATGGAGGCCAGGTAGACGACCAGCATCTGATCGTTGGTCTTCACGTACATGGTGCCGGTGAACTGGTCGTTGGTAATGTCCGGCAGCAGGTTGAAGATGTCCTGCAGCTGGTATACGATCTGATGGTTGATCGGCATCTTGCTATCGCCCACGCGCTGCAGATACTGCTTGATATCTCGTAGCTGCGCATTCAGTCCCTTCAAGCCCATCAGCTGGTTGGTGATCTTCTGCGAGAGGCTGCCTACCGTCGTGTCCTTGATGTCGCGCAGCAAATGCTCCACTCCCACCTCCTCGGCCTCCTCAGCTCCGATTTCGCTGGGCACATGCTCGAAGGTCTTGCTGGTGGGCGAGCCATCATCGTGGACCTCTTCCACTGAGATGTACGCCTCGGTGGGCAGGCCCAGATCCTTAGGCTTGGCATCAATGATGACCAACACGGAGTTGGGACAGTAGCGGCGGATGAGCTCGTTGATGGCAATGTCGTTCTGGTGGAGCTTGGGACCAGTGTGATACCAGCCGACGACCCGCTCCCTGGCGTTCACCTTCTTGAACATGCCGTACATGTTTTCCAGGTAATCGTGGTCCAGGAACCACACCGATTTGTCCTTGTCATCCTCGTCGAAGGGCACTGTAAAAGATGCGTTACTGGACCAGTTCGAATGCAATTCCAGACCCTGCAAACTAACCTGCAAAGCTGTTGGACACATCGAGGACTCCTTTGGAGCGCCAGCACCCCAGAAGGACGCCCACGACGCGCTTCTGGTTGCCGATCTTGCCCATCCGGTTGAAGTGATCCACTACGGAGAGCAGCACCAGCGGGTGCACAATCACTTTGTTTACGCTCACCTCCAGCGACGGCATGTTTATTGTTTCTCGGTGCTAGGTTCTTGGCTAGATTTTCCTTATCTCGTGTGCCCCGCTTACTGGGTGCCTGGTGCTGGGTGTGTTTCCTGTTTCGGTTGCCTTTCCTGCGGCCCAGTAATTCGCACAGCTCGCAGCTTAATTTTTTGCGTTTGCGGCAAAAATTGAGAGCCCAAAATGACAAGCAGAAACGTTTCTTCTTCTTGCTAGGCAGTCACCTCGAACCCAAAATAGACATTCACAGTGAACTCTTGCCATTTTATATTTTTCGGTATTTTCAAAGCTCCAAAACCATCGGAAATCAGCAACACTGGAATAAGCAACGGTTTAACAGAACATTTTTTAAGCTAATCACGAAAAACATTTACTTTAGATTGGAAAACTAACCAAGAATTCTGGAAAACGGAAACAATTTCACAAAAGATTTGTATGTTTTGTTAAAATATCCAAATAACAGCTTCGGGCACACAAATACCAAGTTCAAATTACATCTATAATATTCTTATAGGCAGTTTCTTTTCTGTGAAAATCAATCATTAAGCAAATATGCAATATTTTTCAGACGTACGCAAACGAGAATATAAGGAACTTGATTCTATCAAAATATTTACTATTTACTAGATTTGTATTTGACAAAATTCAACCTTAACTGAACTTAAAGCTGAAGTAACTTGTTTAAGAACACTTTTCCAATAATGCAAAACGAAAAGCCTTATATCCAACATGAATTATTTAATAAATTACACTTAAAAATGTATTTTCAATGAAAATTTAACTGTAAACGTTCAAAATCGACATTTTTTCAAAAACCACTCCCAATACAGTAATTATATTTGAATATCTGTAAAAGTACGAAATCTAATCGAATATGACAGATAAATTCAACCAATTGCCCAATCCCCTACCTTGTCTGTTATATTGAAATTCTAGACAGTCATGTTAGCGCTTTTAAATAATTAATTTATATCCAGAATGTTTCTGTTATTTGAAGAATTTTTTTACCCGTAATTTTGGAATTAACCTTGAAAAGAGCGTTATTCTACTAGTCTGGTCACTCCGCCTGATTCGGAGCGGCTAAGAAGCCTTTCCTATTAGCATTTGGAGCGAAACGCTTTTAAGTTATATATATTTTTTATCACAGATATTTCCTGAAAGATATTACTAATCGTCCCATTCATTCCTCCATTCATATGTAATCAATTTATTTATATACATACATGTACATACATATATACTAGCGAAGCCGCTAGCTATCAGAGTGACCTTAACTGTGGGAACATAAAATACCATCCGGCTTAGAAAAATACTAAGGTTTATTTGTGTTTACAACGAACGTAGTTGTGTTTAATTAACTACGGCAATAGTATATATTATATAATAATTGAACTCAGTTTACTAATTTTGAAAATGATATAACCAAAAAAACGACATAGATTAATTTCCTGGTTAAATAATGGTAAAGAATGCTACCTTTTACGAATTCAGCGCTTTTTAGGAATATTTTCCAGCCGCAGCTGGTAACACCGTTTTCGCCTCATTTCAACAAATTTTTTTGCGGATTCAGACAAACTCGGTTCGGTGCGCGTGTTGTTTACAAATTCCGGAGGTTGCACTGTGCAAATCGGAGGCGTCATCATCGCTATTTTGTGAGTGACTTTCGGGCACGGCTGTGATTTGGCCAAATTGAATGATAAACGGACGATTATTGTAGGCGGACCCTGGGCGACGAAAAAGCCCAGAGACCAGCTCACAAACACTTGGAAAAAGACGAGACACTCACACGGACGGACACACAACACGCACACACACACACAACAGACTCACACACATAGAGAGACGGGGCGCACAAACACACACTTACGCACGCTCTACGCTCTTTTGTCTACGTCTTTGACTTTTTCTCGTTTGTAATCATTTTCCTCCCATTCGTACGTGTTTTTTCTACAAATATTAGAGCTCGCTAGCTGCTAATTAAATTATAAAACATACAGAAGCGTTGAAGACGTCGCGAACCAAGCCCACAATCCCCGCTCGTTGGCCTATTTCGCTGGACTAAAAGAGAGTGTGGGGCAGACAGAGAGCGAGAGAGAGGGAGAGAGTGGCTAATAGGTGAGTCTAGTTAAATGTGGGCTGCTGTCCGGGTTACGGGTCATCCAAATTGATCCAAACCAAACCACACCACGCCACGCCACACGCCCCTTCCCCCAACCTGAGCGATCTGAGCCCATTTTGGCAACCGTCCCAGTCCCAATGCCAGTGCCAGTCGCAAGTCTGCTGCAAAATCAATCAATGAACGCATCGCATACAACTTGCACACTCCGCAGCTTTCACCAAATCTAGTTTTCCTTGTTGGACTCTCGCCCAGGAGCTCAGCGGCTCACTATGTAGAAGTCCGACACTGAGCAGAGGCGAACACACCAACCAAACCAGAGAAAACCAAAAGCCAAGCCATGTCTTTCATCACCAACCTAAAGAAGGTCTTCCACCTCGGCGGGGGTGAGGCCAAGAAGAAGCGGCTTTATAACAACATTAAGATGGACACCGACCCGGCGGAGTTCTGGGAGATGGTCGGGGAGCTGGGCGATGGCGCCTTCGGCAAGGTGTACAAGGCCCAGCATCGGGAGCATAAACGATTCGCCGCCGCCAAGATGTGCACGCTGGAGGACGAGGAGAACCTCAGCGACCACATGGTCGAGATCGACATTCTTTCGGAAATCAAGCACCCCAATGTGGTAGAGCTGTACGAGGCCTTCTCCCTCGAGGATAAGCTGTGGGTGGGTATCTTTTAGAAGTTTCTTTTCGAGTTGGGAGATTTATTGAGAGGTGATCTTCTCCAGATGCTCATCGAGTACTGCGATGGGGGAGCCCTGGACAGCATCATGGTGGAGTTGGAGAAGCCACTGACTGAGCTGCAAATTGCCTACGTTTGCAAGCACATGACCGAGGGCCTAACCTTCCTGCACCGCAACAAGGTCATCCATCGCGATTTGAAGGCGGGCAACGTACTGCTCACCATGGAGGGTGGCGTAAAACTGGGTAAGTTCAATATTTTCAACACTTAATAAAATATGAAAAAAATATTTTCTGTGTAACAGCGGACTTTGGAGTCTCGGCCAAGAACAAACATACAATGCAGAAGCACGACACCTTCATCGGCACACCCTACTGGATGGCGCCGGAGCTGGTGCTGTGTGAGACGTTCCGGGACAACCCGTACGATCACAAAGTGGACGTCTGGTCACTGGGAATCACGCTGATCGAGCTGGCCCAGATGGAGCCGCCCAACAGCGAGATGTCGCCGATGCGCGTGCTCCTGAAGATCCAGAAGAGCGAGCCGCCCAAGCTGGAGCAGCCCACACGTTGGAGCAAGGAGTTTAACGACTTCCTCAAGAAGTCTTTAGTCAAGGTGGGAATTTTCATAAATATATACACTCTTTTGGTTTCTAATTGGATTGCCAATTGTGATAAACAGGACCCGCAGCTGAGACCCACGACGGATGTGTTGCAGCAGCACGGCTTCATCAACAGGGAATTAGATGCCAAGCCCATCAAAGATCTGCTGCTCGAGTATAGGGCCGAGGTCGTGGAGGAGTTGGTTGACGATGAGACCGAGGTAAGTGTTAGTTTGGAGTCCAACCATTCCCTGGGCCCTGCACCGCACCCTTGTAGTCCAATGCTAGATGTGAAGTTAATCTCTCGTTCTCTCACCTCCAAATGCTCTCTCTTCTTTCTTACACGCTGCCGCCTCAACCCAATCAAAATCAAAAACCAAAACCAAACGTTCTCGCACCGTGCGATAAAATATTTGTATACTTTTATCTTGGTTTATTCCTTTCGTTTCTTACGTTATTTTTTTGTGCGTTATATTTTTGTACCACTCTGCCAAAATGTCGCAATATTTGTGCTTATCATTTCGTGCGGGTAACTCCAATATAATTGATATAGAAGCTTAAACGCCAAGTGAAGCGGCGCTCTCTCTATCAGAGGGTTGGTAAGTCGTTCTACAGCAACCCGTCCGCGCTCCGTCCGTTCCCACACCGCTGCCCCAAAACCCCCAATCCATCCGGCACTGCATCCCGCCACTGGTCTCCGACTCCGATAGCGGGCGCACAATTAGTTTACTTATTTTATCAGCATTGCCAAATGCTTATCACTTGGCTGGTTGGTCTTGCCTTGCCTTTTGCTTGTGTTCCGCCGTAAGCCCTTGCCATGCTATCAATTTCATGTGGTAATTATAGCAGCACTCTTTCCATCACCCAGGGTTTTAAATTACTAATCAGCCTGACCAACACACTATCTATTGTTATCATCCGACCGAAGTTTATTGTTTATGGGACAACAAACGGATGGAATTAGCAAAATTAGCAAAAGTCAGTTGTAAACAAATAAGCAAAGGGGTTGTGCCAATTTCTGATTGCCATTTGTTTGTAGTGTACCGAAGATTCGGCCTGCCGAAAATGTTCAATAGTTTGCTTTTTATATAGCCGAAGTAGTCAATGTCAAGTAGCTAATGCTAGTACTCAAGTACTCAAGTAGGAACATTCAAGATGAACCCTATCTAAGACGTATTTTCTATTGTTTTCCCATAGGAACCCCGCAACTCGGCGCTCCAGCTCGACCTGGACGATGACTCTGCTTCTCTGCAGAGCCAAGACATTGACAAACGTAAGTGCCTGCGCTTTAGATATACCTGATTATTTACTTAACGCCAAAACAGTTCCAGGTACACCTACATCCATTTTGCGGGATGCTAAAGAGCAGCCCCAGCCAAGTAGCAGTTTACCAATCGCAGCCACCTCAGCCGCGGCCACTGCCACTACAACAACAAAGGCCACCACTCCGGACAGACCAAACCACACCAAGGATGACAATGCTGAACCGGCAGCCCAGCAGCAGCAGCCTCCGCATACCAAAGTGCCTGCTCCAGCGCCGCCGACGCCCCAACAAACGCCATCACCCACGCAAAGCCAGCCATCACCAACTGCAGCACAAGCCGCAGCGGCAGAGGCGGCTGAGAAGACCGAATCCGACAAGAAGGTATAAAGTTCATATACATACTTTTTTAAGTATATATTTAATATAAAACCATTGTTTTCCCAGCACTTTGTCAAAAAGGAAAAGGGCAAAGCGCCGCCCCCACCGTCTCCGTTGGCCGCTCTACCAGCAATGCAGATGGCCAGCGATACCCAAAAGTCGCCCAAGAAGTTGGCCACACCCGAACCCGCACCCTCGGTCACCACTGCCATTGAGGTGGCCATTGGCCAGGAGGCAATGGAACAGAAACCGCAACCGCCTTCGCCCACAGCCTCATCCATTGTATCCGTACAGTCGGTGGCTAGCTCCAGCTCTTCCTCGGGCAGCGTATCCAACGCCAGGACTCTGAGTTCAAGCACTTCCCTGATAACCATCAACAGCGATCCTCCAACACCGCAACTTCCGCCGCAACCGCAGCACTTGGTGCTGCCGAATAGCTTGGAATCGGTGAGCCAGATCACCGTAGTGACCAGCACCCATCCGCCGGTGATCATCGACAACTCGGTGGCGCCATCCGAGGTGATCATCGTGTCCAATGACCTGAACAAGAGCACGCATCTAAACGAGTCCTCCACGGACGACGACTTCCCCTCGTTGGACGACAGTTTGGGCGATGCCAGTACACCGCCATACAAGCAGTCCTCCATGATTCTGGCGGTTAACGAGACGGCGGGAGGGATTCCGACTCCTCCTCCACAGCCGCAAAACGCATCCACCGCTGTCCACGCCCGCAAGCTGGACGAAAGTGAGGTGCTGATTGTGAGTCCATCGTATGCGGACGATGATTCTGCCTATAATACGGCGTCGGGCAGCCATAGTCATGACCACAGCGACCACCTAATGGATACCAGCCACGTCTCGGTGGTCACCGTGGGCGACGAGGTGGTCAAGGTGAAGGACAGCAGCAATGAGATGGAGAAGGTCAAGCGTCAGACCAACGGAATTGTGCCGGAGGATGTGAACATCATTGTGAACCGGTTCAAGCCGGAGAAGCGCTCGCCGGACAGCTCGTTGAGCGAGAATGGCTCGGTGCGCGGACGGCGGGGCATTGAGGTGCAGGTGAGCGGCAGCGGCGGCTCCGATGGGGACAGCATTGGCACCAACACTAGTCAGGACAGCCGGCACGAGGTGGACCACAATAACAAACAGCAGGCGCAACAGCCGCCAGCGTCTGTGCTGATGCCGCCTCCTCCGCCGTCCTCCGTGACGAATAACCACAACCACATGACCATCGATGAGGAGGAGGAGGTGGTGATCAGGCCCCGATCGAGGGTTCCGCCGGTGGTTAAGTCATCCAGCGGCCTAACCAAGGAGGAGATCGAGCTTCGCAACCTGCGCAAGAAGACGCGCAAGCGTACGCGAAAGTTCGAGATCGACGGCGTCCAGATGACCACCACTACGAGTCGGGTGATCTACGGAGATGAAGAGAATGGACGCATATATGATGACCACGACTTCCGTAAGCAGGAGCTGCGCGAGCTTAAGATGCTGCAGAAGCAGGAAAAAAAGCAGCAGACCGAACTGCACATGAAGGAGCAGCAGGCAAAGGAGCAGCAGGATCGCCGATTTGAGCAGGAGCGCTCCTCGCTGGAGAAGACCTACGAGGCGGACATGGACATGCTGGCGCGCCAGCACAAGCAGCTGGTGGAGAAGACGGAGCAGACGCAGGAGAACGAGCTGCGCTCCTCGTCTAAGCGCATCCGCTCCGAGCAGGAGCAGGAACTGAAGATATTCCGCGAGAACCTCAAGCAGGAGATCCGG
Source organism: Drosophila setifemur (assembly GCA_021224005.1). NCBI lineage: Eukaryota > Metazoa > Arthropoda > Insecta > Diptera > Drosophilidae > Drosophila > Drosophila setifemur. Next base: position 15,282,701 of record JAJJHY010005742.1, read on the forward strand.
CTGCTCAAGCAGGAGGTGGACCTGTTCCCCAAGGACAAACGCAAGGACGAGTTTAAGCAGCGTCGCTCAGCCATGGAGCTGGATCATGAGGAGAAGGAGCGAGCCTTCCTCGACTCGCTGAAGGAGCGGCACGAACTCCTCCTGAGGCGCCTCAGCGAGAAGCATAGAGACCACTTGGCCACCATCAACCGCACCTTCCTGCAACAGAAGCAGAATGCAATGAGGACGCGCGAGGCTCTGCTCTGGGAACTGGAGGAGAAGCAGCTCCACGAGCGCCACCAGCTGTGCAAGCGCCAGGTCAAGGACCTTAACTTCATGCAGCGCCACCAGATGATCATTCGACACGACAAGGAGCTGGACCAAGTGAAGCGCATGCTGCAGCGCAAGGAGGAGGACATGGTCAAGAAGCAGACCATGGAGAAGCGAGCACTGCCCAAGCGAATCCGAGCGGAGCGCAAGGCTCGCGACCTCATGTTCCGCGAATCTTTGCGTATCTCCACCAACCTTGATCCCGAGATCGAACGCGATCGCTTGAAGAAGGTAAGGTTGAATTTAGCTGTGGAATTGATATGGGCTTAACTCGGTTTTGAATTTCAGTTCCAGGAGCAGGAGAAGAAGCGCTACATGCAGGAGGAGCGTCGGTTTGAGGTCAAGCATCAAAAGCAATTGGAAGAGCTGCGGGCCACCCGCGAGGCCGCCATTAGGTGGGTAGTCCCAGATATATAATCCTGGAGATTAGATTAGATCTCTTCCTCATCCGCAGAGAACTGGAGCAGCTGCAGAACGAGAAGCGCAAGGCTTTGGTGGAGCACGAGCACTCCAAACTCACCGAGATCGACGAGCGTTTGAAGGCGGAGCTGCGCGAGTGGCGCGAACAGTTGGTGCCTCGCAAACAGGTGTGTATTTCCAATCCATACTTCCCAATCGCGATCCGCTCGAGAAACGCTCCCAAAGAGCTCTCTCAGCCAAACGCTCTCCGCCTTATTTCGTTGGTGTTTTGTGTTTTTTTTTTTAAATGTACAAAGTAGATCAAATTTGGTAATGATATTTACTGTATATTGATTGGTTTATGGTGAACTTTGAACTTTGGTGTCTTGTGCTACCCTCACCCCTACCTTAAACAAAAATATTCCCAACCCCTCCCCAATTGTTCCGCCAAAGTTCTGCGGCTTCGAGATGAGCAATGCTGGTTTGGGTTTGACTTTTTAGGGCTGACAAAAAGCGTTCCAAGCGTTTATTATTTTTTCGCGATCACTGATTCATCATAAATTAAATACCCTCTGACTCATCTAACTACAAAGTGTGAATGCGATGATTCAACTGTTAAATAATCAATTCCAAATTATGAAGCAATACTGCCACACTGATAACTGGGAACGACTGCGAACGAGGACTAGCGAACTGGTTGCTCATCTTTAGGCTGCGGTGACTTGGTCGAACCAAGACTCAACTAAAACCAATTATTTTTTCAACTTTTTCTCTCTCTTTACACCCACGCAAATGCATTCACTTTGGTGGCCTACTGTACCTACTACTACCTACAAAACTAAAAAAAAAATACGAAATGATAACTGATAAAATTTAAATTGAAAACCAAATGCTTACCGCTGTGCTTCCCAACTACTAACCAAAAAAAATTAAATCCAACCTATCAATGGACTTGGTCATGCATGTGTTTAACAACCAAATCGAAAACAACTCAACTGCGAGCGTAGCAACTGAACCAACGCATCAAGATGGCCATCGACCAGCACGAGAAGGCCTTCGGGCTGGTGGTCAATCGGGCGGAGTTTGAGGACCAGGAGGTGGAGCTGCCAGTACGCCTGCGCGGCATCTACAGTGATCGCTCCTCACGCATGCTGCCCCGTAACACCTTCATCGACACCCAGCAAATGCCGCGCTCCCGCTCCTCCCTGTTGATGATGGGCGGCGGCGGCAGTCGATTAGCCAACTTCCGGGGATCGGCTCCAGATCTGAGCCGCAGTGTGCCCAGCACTCCCATTCTGCACAAGCAGCAGCGCTCCCAGATGATTAGCGATCAGGTGCTGGAGGAGGACGAGGAGCAGATGCTGTCCGAGCAGATGAAGCGGGCGAGTGTGACGACATTGCCGGCCCAGAGCCAGTTGCGCCTGATCACCCAGATGCCGGTCAACGAGCTTGTCAAGGTGGTGACCCCCAGTCCACTGTTGAACAGTGCCCAGGATGAAAGCCCCAAGCCGGCGATGAGCACATTTAGAGGGAGCACTCCCCCAAAGACTCCCGATGATCTGGGCCTGGTGAGCAATCGATTCAGCCGGCTGGATGCCAAGGCGGCGACTGAGGCCGGCGTGGAGTTGCGCATTCATGAGGGACCTGTGCTGACGGCCCACACCCAGCGCTTGCTACACTCCACCTCGTTTGCAATCAAACGACCCTCGTTGGCCAGCCGGAGCAGCGGCCGGTCCTCGCTGAGCAGCGCCCAGTCCATGTACAATATCAGCGAGCTGACCACAAAGTTCACCAGCGACGCGGACCTGATCTTTGACTCCGGAAGCAAGGCGGCAGCCCTGCTGGATGAGGTGCAGCCGGATTTGAGGTCGTCGGTAAAGCCGGGCCACAGTCGCCTCAATGGAAGCGTTGCCTCGGCGGATTCCAAGGCCTCCGCCTCCTCGGATGATTTCTACTACGATTTGTATGCGGCCAAGTACAGGTTGCCGAGGATTAACCAGAGGCAGCACAGCTGCGAGGAGGATTCATCAGCGATCTAGAAGGGAGCGGATCCAGATCTAGAAGCGGGCTCCTGCATGCACCTCAGGCACTAACCAACCAAAACACGCTATCAAATGCCTTTACTTACACCTACTTACACATAAACCCACTGCTTTTCCCACCCCGCTCGGTGCTGGCTAACACATCCCCTAACACTTATATCATCTTTCCAACTGAATCTGTACAGCTTTTGCTCTTCTCACCTTCCCCTGCTCTGCATCCGCATCTGCATCGGAATTGCCATACATTCTGTCTTGCCAAAGCTTAATGCAATGTTATCGATAGCGAAACGTGTATAATTTGTTATGTTAAAGTATTTACTTGACTTGGACCAGCCTTCCGCATCCAAAGCCTTCCATTCCAGCAGTATTACCCAGTACTTAGAAAACCAAAAATGAAACGAAAAGAATAAAGAATACAAACGACATTCCACACTTAGCAACATGCCTAGCATTTGCATAGCCATACCTTACTCTAAACATCCTTATAAATATGAAAAGAATATATTATAATAACATATCGCAATTTTCATGATGCTTCACTGTACACACCCACTCTTGCATAAATCCACAAAAACACATGCAAACCAACAACAACGCGTTGCTATACAAAAAACAAAAAAACAAAAACAAAAATCGAACCAAAAATCTGTATCCAAAAACTTTTCTTGCCGGCTCTCCTCTTCTCGTTATGTGTAAAGCAACTACAGCAGCGGCTGCAACAAGAGGTTAGTCCTTTAATCTATCCCGCAGTGCGATTCGCAGCTGAAGGATAACAGTGGAATCCCCGAAGTCACACATATCTGATGGCAGCGAATCGCATTGTGTATTCTATGTAAATTCCTTCAGTTCTAAATGTCCTACTAATGCATGCGCTATACAGCTATCCTATCCTGTTTTCTCGATCTCCCTAACTTTGATATTGTCGGAATGAATGTTGTTGCTTAGTGAAATGAAAGATTCGGTTTTTTGCCTCTACTAATGATGTTTGTGCATCCCTAGCGCCTGGAGGAGACCTTTGCCCAGCAGCTGGATGAGATGGAGACCCTGTACGGTGGCGCTTTGATTGTATCCATGCCCTCGGACACCCTGCAGCGAGATCACTTCACCGGATCGACGCGCAGCAGCCTCAGCTCCTATTCCGAGGGCTGAAGGCTTTAATGACCCCAAGAATACAAAATCTGTCCAACGGGCAAACAAAGGAAACTGCAGCGCCCCAGCCACGACAGCCATGCAGAACGTAACAAAACTATTGTCAACCATCCATTAAGGCTTCCGTCAGCTAGAAAAGAGCGCCTCTGTCTTGGCTTATACATATATATCGTATATATAGAGAGTATATATAATTTAGATGGACATGTCTGTGGGCTTGTCGTGCCAAGCAGCGCGTCGGGTCAAGCTTAAGTTTTTTGTCGTGTCGTCGTAAAAGCGTAAGACATAAGTTTAATTTTATTAATTTGCATTGTATGTTAGCCTATTATTCTATTATTATTATTATTATGTACATGTCTATCGATCTGTCGTGGAATCCAATGCGTTGAAATATTATATCTACGTTGCATATACATGAGCGCATGTATATACATAGGTATCGAAATATGTTATATGTTCACGAACCGTCAAGAGCAGAATTAAATTTACTTAATTTTTATCTATGTTTAGCACACCACACACGCCCGCAAATAAATGGACAAACATACGTACATCAAACAAATATTTTTGTTGACCTTATCGCTATTGTAAATAGATCTATAAATATATGTATCTTAACTATGCAACTTAACACAGACATACACACACACACACATACACACCGAGACACTTAGACAGACTGAGGTCTACCGAAAGTTTAGTAAAAGTTAATGTGGCAACAGGAGAAATATGTGAGATATTGGGATTCCATAAACAAATTGTGTGAGAGCTCGCGATGGAGACGGACGTAGATATGGAGATGGAGGTAATAAGAGGCCGTCGGGTAACGATAAAAGATATTTATATTTGTAAACGTTTATGCTTATATATTTTATATAAATATATATATATATACTTAAAATTAAACAAAAACAATATTCAACAAAACAAAAAAAATATTAAAAAACAATAGAAAAATTCTAAAAAGCCAACCAACATATTTTTTCTTTACTAGATTTTTAGATGGTTCTGGATGTGTTTAAATGAAACCCGATTCTTTTGTCTATATGCTAATTGCTTTGTTTTCTGGAAGTTTCTTTCTATTCAACTTTTTGGTTGCTGCTTTCTATGACCCACCAACATTAATGCTCTTCGGTTAAAGAAATAAATTTAATTTGCCAAGATTGAATGGTAAAGTTTGCCGTCGTCGTACTTCAGCAAATTGAGTGCAGTAACTCAGCGGGACTTTAACTGCTGGCATAGTTCGAGGGAAATTGTTCTTGGATGCCAGGACCAAAAATCTGCACGAGAAATTGCTCAACTTTCGAAGGCATTTCGAAAACATCTGTCCACTGAGCATCGGCATCTCTCGCACACCGATGGCATGCTGTGTGCCGTTCGATTACATGGTCAACGGTGCGTATGGACGATGCGAGGGAATTCGTACAAAGAATTTTCCGGCTTCGCCGGGAGTGTTGCTACTAAATTCCAGCATATGGATGCATTCGCTACTGATAAATTCGACCTTCCTGCAGCACTCGATTTCAGGCCATTTATTGCAGCAGCAGTTCTTGGAACTAAGCCGTAAACCACACCCATGGCCCACTCGAAATCAATTCTTCTCCTCCGTAATCCGTATTGTCCGTCCTGCTCCTCAGGCACTCACCCCAGGCCCCGTCCCAATGGCACAGAGCTCTTACTCATCTTTCCTTTTGCATTGTCCATTTATGTATTTTTATATCATATATGGTATGACGAGCATATAGAAAGTACCCGCAGACCTTAACACACGCCATGCCCAAGGGGATATGTGCGGGCTTGTCGGTTCGCAGGATTTCGATGGGCCATTCTGCGGGGAGATGAGCCGGGGAGGGTGTTGGCGGGGGGTGTGGGTCACTCAGGCCTTTGCCACTGCCATTGCCAGTGTTGGTACCAGTACCAGTACCAGTAGCAGTGCCATGTCAGGCGCGTTAGATCCATTGTTGTCCAGTTTAAACGCAACATGAGTTGCTATTAATAAAGGCAAGGCACTTGAGGGACCCGCCAGTAATTGGCAAAGGGTTCGAATTTAAAATACTCCTAAGTAATTAAATAAGTAATTGTAAAGGTCGCCTCTTAATAATCTCCCAAGATTTGTATGCCTACTAAAACGAGGTCGCCTAATGGACCCACACTTGGAATTTAAAATACATTTTATAAGTACATAATTACATACAGCCATTTTTGCATTCATTTGTAAAGTAAAGGTTTAGTTTGAGAATGTGTAAAAATACGAATATATATTTCTAAATTATTTTAATAATAAAAGTTTTTGAGTTATCATGATTAATTTATGAAAGTCAGAGATTAAAGTTTTTGAGCCATTTAAAACTTTTTAATAATTACAAATTATATAGAATAATTCCGAGATTTCATCGAAATTTGTAAAGTAAATGTTTATTTAATTAATACTTTTTAATAATTAAAAATTATATAGAATAATACCGATATACCATCGAAATAGTACGAGTACGAGTATATCTATATAGAAATACTTAAATGCTTTGAATATTGCATACAATAAATACTTAGATTATATTCATTTTTAAATTTGGTTACAATTTCTATTTAGGAATTTAAGACACATTTTAAATTGCTATTGCCTTCGATTTCTAAAATATCTAAATAATTTAAATAATTCATATATGTAAATATTGCATATATATTTAATGAAATCAGCTGAACCTTCGATTCCCACAAACATATAATATCAACCTAAGACTGCCATGGCTTTAAGAAAGCGATTTCTTTCGGGGGATAAGCTCGCTCCTTGTTAAATTCCCAATTGGACCCCAGTCTAGCACGCCCATTGACCTGCCAATTCAGAACAACGCTGGTGGTATTATTTAATTGAAATGTGAGAATGCGCTTTTCCAGCGTGCCCACTTCACACGAACGCCCTCGCAGCATCACTCACACTAACGTGTTACACTTGTTCGTCCAGAGTCCCATTCAAAAGCCAGCGGACACAAGTTGTAGATGTTCCGATGTGGTTGTTGTTGTTGTTGCTGTTGTTGTTGCTATTGCTATTGCTGCTTTGCTGTAGACGACGCCGCTGCTGTAGATGATGCTGCTGGTGATGGTGATGGTGCTGTTGCTGTTGCTGGTGATGAAGAGCGCACACAGCAGTCGTAAGCTACAAAAGATGGCACGGCAAGCATGCTTGAGCAATGCCCGTGGGCCTCGTGCGGACTTGTCTTCGCCACCTGGAAGCCCACCAGCCAGCATCAGCCAAGCATCCACCCGCTCACCACCCCCGTGGAGCCCTCTGCATTTGGACTGTTGCGGCGGTTTCATTCATATTCATCCATTAAGTTCCGCTGCCAGCACATTTTCGGCTAACATAGACTCACTCTTACATACGCTCTCTGGCACACACAGTAACATTCCTGCAGGCGCGCAGTTTTCCGCTTTTCCGCCACGCACACACACGCTCGCATGTCCTTTGTGCGAGGGTGTTCGCCAAAGGATGCTCGCTATGTTGCCCAACAAACACAGATTCCAGCACAAAGCCAGGAGCCGAGTACGCGCTCTTGCTCTCGGCCTCGGCTCGCAGTTTCTCTCTCTCGTTTCGCTCGCCGCTCGGATGTACCGTTAAGGTATATGCATGGAATTTTTAGCTTCAGTCCCGGATGAGATTTAGCAACGTGCGCTTCAGCTTCTCTGCCCGCAAAAAAAAAAGAGACGAAAACTAAGGAAAAACGTTTGATATCACAAATACAACACCAAAAACAAAATCAGCCAGCGGACGCGTGCAAAACGTTAAACAACTTTTATTACTCAGCTTAGTGAATTTACAACATGGAATGCAAGCAATAATTAAATATAAATAAAAGCAAATAATTAAGAGTGAGCCGAGAACTAGCGTGTATCTATAGCGAAAATAATAAACTTGATTACAATGTTAATGTTAAATGTGGAAACTTTGGGCACGCAAAGCCGAGCAGCGTAAACGTCGACTGCGGCAGAGGCAGCAGCGGCGACAGCGACAGCGGCGCCGGCGTCGCAGTTCGCATTGTGTATAATAAAATTGGCGAAAGGCGAAATGAATTGAGCAGGCCAGGCCGAAGCGAAGGAGGAGCGGATCAGCGGAGTGGGGGGGCAGTGGAGAGCGGAGGACCGGGACTAGAAAGCAGAGCCAAAGATGTGCGCGCACAATACAAAAAATTACAAAGCATACTTTTGGGAGCGGCAAATGGCCAAAATCAACAGCGACAGAGCAGCAGCAGCAGCAGCACCAGCGACTGCGGCAGAGGCAGCATCAACAAAAACAAAACCAAAAACAAAGCCAAAGCCCATGCCCATGCCAAAGCAACAACAGCAATGTCACCGTTACAACTGAAGCCGATGCTTAGCGTGCACAAATAAGCAATAGGTCAGAGCGAGAGGGCATCTCACACTCGTCGGGCAGAGGAAGAGCCGAAGCGGAAGGAGGAGCAGAGTAGCAGAGGAGCTGAGGAGAGGCAACAGCGAGAGAGCAGCGCAAGTAAGTAAAAGTGTGTGTGTGTATGTGTGTGTGCGAGTGTGCGTTGACGCCGGCAGCGCTGCTTTCTCCGTTTCCAGTGCTCTCGTTTTGATTAAACTTTGTGCGAGTAGGTCGGTGGGGCGCGGCTCGCCCTCCCCCGCCCCTCAACCCTACAGCCGCACCACTCCCCCTCGACCACCGCCCACCAGCTCGCACAACCTCACCCAGGCCTGCAGAGAGAAAAAGAAAACATCTCGGAAATTGGTCAGTTGGCAAGATTTTTTGTAAAAAAAAAATGGGTCCAAGGAATATCGCAAACTCAACCAAAAGATGTTTGCAATATAGCTGGTTTATAGATACAGTATTTCCTTACTTATTAAATTGAAAGTTATCTAAATTCAATGTATTATTCATGGTGTTTTTTTTTATTCAAAAGTATGTTTAATATTTAACAACTCCAAAGGTGTTTTTTTATTATTAATGCGCTTTAATTTGCTTTAATAACTATTAAAATCATCAATCTTCCGTTGATTGAACTCGTATCTGTATCTGTTCTAACTTGAAAATAATACAAATAATTGGTAGAATTGAAATTATATCTCTAGAGATGACCTATTTCTCCCTGTGTGGTCCACATTTCGCATGGCAATATGCTTAGTGGGTTGCCCGAGCATAAGGTGAAAGCCAGTCCAGCAATTTAATTTCCGCAAACAAGCCAGGCAAGAGCAAGAGCAAAAGCAAAGGCAGCTCGGACCGAGGCAAGCAGAAAGCAGCAGCATCCAGCATCCGCTTGGCATCAGCAGCCATGTGGCAAGCAATTAAACTCGCGCAAAAATTAACATAAGCCAGCAGAAACAGCAGAGGCAGAAGCAGAAGCAGCAGAACCGGAGACGACAAACCCAAGCCCAAGACGCAGGGCGCACAAAAGTATGCAAGCTAGTTGGCCTTTCTTCTCCTTTCTCCAGTGGGCGAGTGCGTGTGGGTGTGTGTAAAAAGGCGCGAGTGTGGGTGTGGGTGCGAGTGTGTGTGACAGAGCCCGCATAAAACGAGGCGAAAAAGATTCAGAACCAGAATAGCCAATGCAAAATAAAGCCGACTGTTGATGAGCTGATCAAAAATACAGGCACTCCCGCCGACAGTGAAAAGCGGGTAAGGGCGACAAAAGTTGGTGAAAAGCACTTCCATGCAACCCACATAAATCCTCTCAAGGGAACACTGAATATTAACCATGTCCTCCCCCATTACATTTATGGAGATCTAATGAAAAGCCACGAAAGTTACAAGTATCTACGCCGCAATTCCAGCAATCAATCAATCAAATTTTCCATTTCCCTGCAATCAACCGGTTGCCAGGAGGCCCGTGAGAACTGTATCGAAAATGTTAACCCGATTGATTGCGTTCGTTAAGCGCGATAAGGGGGCAATGTACAATTATCAATTGTACAACTAATTAACTGAGATTATTATACATTTTCCCCGATATTTCCCCGATAACGCCAACATCTACCCAAGTGGCTGGTGGACTAACAGACAATCGTACGACCATCATCAGGCCATGTTTTTTTGGCCCTTGCTGATTTGATTAGCGGTTACTTACTGTGTTTGCTTCATCATCGTTGCCCCCAGCCCGTGGCTGGCTGGCTGGTTGGCTGTGTCATAAAAATAGCCTAATAAATGGCAAAACAAATCCTCGCGGGTCGCAGGTTGCTCATGCGTTCGTGTATCACTGTGTGTGTGTGTGTGTGTGTGCGTTCCTGTTTTTCAGTCAGCGTCTGTCTTTGTATGTGTGTGCGGTTACTTGTGCTTTTCGCCCGACGCATTTGATAATAAATCCATAAATCCTTTTTTATGGCAGCCAAAAAGCGAGGCACGGCAACAAGAAGCTCAATTCGATTATTTGCCAGGGAGCGGTGGCCTGACAAATTTGAATGTATCGTAAAAGAGACAGCCATCCGGGTAGCTGGGAAACTGGGTAACTGGTTATCTGGTTTCTACTTACTAGTTACGCCCAATTGCCAGCTCCGAAGTCCAATGGTTATACCTAAAAGGATAAGCTGACGTGGCAAAGTCCGATTCGCGTAGACGAGGCTAGGCTTTTCTGCACAGCAAACAAACAAACAAACAAATCAACGGGGATTTGCGCAAAATTCTTTCGACATTTTAAAACTAAAATATTCCGAAAATAAAGTGCAAATATTTTAGTTGTAGCTACTGCTGACACTGAAAATTAAAGAGTAAATAATTTTCAAAACATCAATGCTTCAAATTATTGTAACTTTTTAAAGAATTTGCTGACAAAACGAATTTAAATTGACAGATTGAAATTATTTTATTATGCAAATAATTGGAAAAGCACTTTGGCTGAATTTTTCTCCGTGGAGAAGTAACGATGCAACTACATTAGTGGCAAAAACATCTTACTAAAGGATAACCAGCCAAGCAAGGAAATACCACTCAACCACCCACCCACTCGACTCCTGCGATTTGTTTTTCATTTATTGGAAATGTTTTGCCCTCTCCGGCTGATTTTGTTGTCGTTGTTGTCAATACGATACGTCGGCTCAATTTATGGCGCCCCATTGGTTTGCCCTTTCCCTTCTCCCTTTCCCCCCTTTGTTAGCTTGTTTTGCAATTGATTTATACGTGTGTGCGTGTGTGTTTTCAATGAGATAAACAGACGGATTTTGATTGATTTATTGGTTAACGCTGCATTTAATTGGGCATCCATTCGAGTTTCCATAAATAGTTGAAATCGAGAGCGGCCCAAAGTCAATGGAAATGTGCTTGACAGGAGGTCAATTGGACAATTAATTGGAGGGTGTGAAAGTATTTCCATGGAATGTTATTTGCATAAATTGATTAATAATGGAATGCGATTGGCAATTGCCCGGATAATGCAGGATATAATGCACGTGGGAACCGAAAAGTATGCAGTGAAATCGTTGAAGGCAAAATTACACATCTATTCTAATTGTTGTGAAAGGATAATTCAATTTAATCAATTACTAATAGCGCCGTAACAATATCGACCGAAATTTCAATAGAAACGCGCAGTTTATTTTAGTTTACTGGTATTTGACCCTTTTGTGGGAACATGACAATGGGCCAGCTTTGTGGAAGAGCCAACAATAACTTCACATTTATTGAATGCGAATCAATCATGGGCATTTCATAATGGCCATTCTATTCACCACGTATCATGGCCTATCAATCAGGTGGCAGCGTAGCTTGCCTTTTTTTTTTTTGTTCATTAAAAAACTTTCCAAATCAAAGTCGCGCACACAATGGCTGCCAAATGAACAGAACACCGCCCCTTCCTCCACCGGGTTATAGAAGATATGTATAGGCATATGGCCAATGACAACATCAATAGTTTTGAAAAGTGTCAGAGGAAGCCGCCCGGAACATTTCCGTGCCAAAGTGTCGGAGCCTCGAACAAGGAGCCAAGTTCTGTCTTCGACTGTTGCACGTTTCTGTTGCTGTTGCTGTTGTTCTTGCTGTTGCCACTGCCATTGTTGGCAGCAGAGTAGCAGTAATAAACGAACACAACAAATGTTGTGGGTGTGGCTGCAAATGGAAATGGCAATGGCAATGGCTACGGAGAAGGGTGCGCTGCTGGCTGAGGCCTGCCAAGGAAACGCATTCAAGCCGTTTTCATTTACATTTACGTTTACATTTTCATTTTCATTTCCATTAAAACAAATCACACAGAAAATGTCATTTTGCAGAAAGGACAAAGCAAGTCAGGCCCCTGGCATTGTAAATATATTATTTCGCTTCCTTTCCCACGATTCGTTGCCAAACCTGCCGACGCCGTTGCCCGAGGAAGATGAGATATATCAAAGGCCTGGGCCTGGGCCTGGGCCTGGGACTGGTCCGGGTCCGGGCCTGTGCCTGGGACGGCGTCTCATAAATCTCGCCATTCTCTCATTTAATGGCTAAAATCCGTTGGGCTGGGTTGGGCATTCGGAAATTGTGCCACCAAATGCAACCGCTTTGGGAATTGCATTTTACACTGGCAGCTCCAACCCGCAATCCACAAGATTATGGCCACTAAGAGTAAGCATATTTCCGCTCTTAGCCGCTTAAGTGGGCTTATCATAATTAGCGCTGCATTCAAATGAAGGTTTTGGCTTAGTTCCAACGCAATATTCACATTTGCTTACCAACATCCTGTGGCATTTCCACATATATATATATCTAATTTGACTAATTTTATTGGCACACATTATGGCTGCTATTTCAGCGCATATTTGAATTTTCCGGGGGTATGCAAAGTATTTCTGTAAATTCGTATATTTGAGTGGTTATTAAATGGGAATTTTTGATTTGACATATGCGAGATTTATATTATTTGCATACAAAGTTGACGATGATTTATATTTCATAGGTTTTTAATCAAGATTAATAATGGCAGATGTCTCTCCTTATTAATTAATCAAAAGGAGATATTTTATGTCACATGCAGAACTTCATTAAATATATGGAAATATTTCAAAACGAATAACATTTATATATTAGAGTAGTACATACAAGTATTTAATATACTAGTTTACTTATGTAATTTCAAATTACAATTTTAACTTTAGTTATATTATAACTTAATATATATCTTAATTTATTTAGCTTCCTGTAGATAGTTAGAGAATTTACGAGTCGCACTGTTCCACATTCTCATTTAACATCCCATTTTTTATTGCTTGCAGGGCCAGAGGAGAAATGGCCAACGCCTTGCGTGGGTGCAGCCAAAAGGATAAGCAGCGGATGAAAGCAAACTAAACGACCAGCGACATACACAGAACAAGAGAGAGATAGAAGCCGAGAGAGAGGGAGAGAAACAGAGAGAGTGAGAGATAAATAGAGAGATAGAGAAATCGGCCAAGAGAGAGGAAGAGATAATCGTAACCCCCACAGCTGCGAAGCAGATAAAATCACGCATACGCCATGGAGCCGGTGATGAGTCTGGCGTTGGCCGCCCACGGACCGCCTAGCATACTGGAGCCGCTGTTTAAAACCGCAACCACGAGCACAACGACCACCACGACGACGACGACCAGCACAACCACAACCACCAGCAGTCCGGCCGGACTTTCGCCCACCAGCACCACCCTGCTGACGGCGCTGCTCGAGAACCTGACGACGACGGCCGCCAGCGGGATGTACGATCCCTATTCGGGGGGATATGGCAATCAAACCAATGGGACAATGGGCTTCGAGACGAAGGGTCCGCGCTACTCGCTGGCATCGATGGTGGTCATGGGCTTCGCGGCGGCGATTCTGAGCACGGTGACAGTGGCGGGCAACGTTATGGTGATGATCTCCTTCAAGATCGACAAGCAGCTGCAGACGATCAGCAACTACTTCCTGTTCTCCCTAGCCATCGCGGACTTTGCCATTGGTGCGATATCGATGCCGCTGTTTGCGGTGACCACAATACTCGGCTATTGGCCCTTGGGCCCGATTGTCTGCGACACGTGGCTGGCCTTGGACTACCTGGCCTCGAACGCCTCCGTGCTGAACCTGCTGATCATCAGCTTCGATCGCTACTTCAGCGTCACGCGACCGCTTACATATCGGGCCAAACGCACCACCAACCGGGCGGCGGTGATGATTGGGGCGGCGTGGGGCGTCAGTTTGCTGCTCTGGCCGCCCTGGATCTACAGCTGGCCGTACATCGAGGGCAAGCGAACGGTGCCCAAGGACGAGTGCTATATTCAGTTCATCGAGACCAATCAGTACATCACCTTTGGCACGGCTCTGGCCGCCTTCTATTTCCCAGTGACCATCATGTGCATTCTCTACTGGCGCATCTGGCGTGAGACCAAGAAGCGACAGAAGGACCTGCCCAACCTGCAGGCGGGCAAGAAGGACTCCAGCAAGCGTTCCAATAGCAGGTGAGTAGTGGGACGTCTTGGGGAGGGAGTGGTCAAAGTACATTATTTTATTTAAGTTACTTAATTTGAACAAGTTTATTGTAAACATCATTTTACCCTTTACGTGGCAAATAAGTAAACAAATTTGTGTGTTAACTAAACTTAGTATTACACAACAGTTTAAAGATACAATGAGGGTAAGGGCCACACAAATAATTTTGCATATTGTTAGGAACTCGAATACTTTAATTAAAAAAGTCGTTAGTTTTAACTTCAAGCAATAATATTTGCAATAATGAATTGATGTTTTTTTTTGTTTTTGTTGTGAAATTATCTCATTAATAGCTTTCAGATATTTTTTTACACTTTTCCATTTATTTTGTAACCCTCAACCCTAAAACAGAATTTCTTTGTTCCAAATATTATTACTTAAGATAATAAGCTACCGACTAAAACAGAAATACAAAATATTACTTTAAATATATATATTAGCCTCTAATTTGTCAGTTGCTAATGGATCTAAATACGAATCCATCTCTTTTCAACCCACTTTGAAACCCCCAAACTTGTTCCATTTTAGTGACGAGAACACGGTGGTGAATCATGCATCTGGCGGGCTGCTGGCCTTTGGCCAAATGGCTGGAAATGATCACGACACCTGGCGAAGGCCGCGATCCGAGAGCTCGGCGGATGCGGAGAGCGTGTACATGACCAACATGGTCATCGATTCGGGCTACCATGGGATGCATTCGCGCAAGTCAAGCGTATGTAGTGCACTTGTAGAACCTACTACTATAAACCGAATTAATAATGAGTTGCAATTGCAGATAAAAAGCACCAATACAATCAAAAAATCGTACACCTGCTTCGGCAGCATCAAGGAGTGGTGCATCGCGTGGTGGCACTCCGGTCGAGAGGATTCCGACGATTTTGCCTACGAGCAGGAGGAGCCGTCTGATTTAGGGTATGCAACACCAGTAACAATTGAAACTCCTTTACAAAGCTCCGTCTCCAGGTAGTAAAAACAATCAAAATTCTGAACTATAATCGTCTATATCGAGTAAGCCGACACCGCACCTCTCTCACCCGTGCACGCACACAAATCCGTGTACCAGTGTGCGTGTCCGCATGATTCGCATCCCTTGCACCCATTGCACAAGTCAAAAAATCTATATATATACAAATTTCAAACAAAATATATAGCACAGTATATCCCATATATAACAGCTTCGATTTCTCGTCCAAAAGACGTCAAAAAAGAAAAATGGGTGTGAAAACCGAAAAACAGAATAAGAGAGAGAACTCGCAATTCTTGACTGGCACTGGCCATCACGATGCACCAAAACCCACACGAATCCATCACTGTCGTGGCACTCAACTGAGCCACGAGGATGGAGCAGCTTTGCACCACTCTGCACCACCGCACACGCACTTACACTCGCACACAAACACAAACAAAAACACACATACGCAAACGCACAGAGTCCTGGGATGGAAACTAATTGAAGCTTACAGTCCTGAGAGCTGGTTACAGTGGCATTGTGCTCAAGGGTCTGTTCGATTCCGATGGCCGCAATTAATTCTGTTGGAATTGGATTAAACGAACTGATAGCTTTGGCAGGGGAATAGTCGGATATCTAGATGATAGTTTGTTGAAAGGTTCACAGATGATAACAGTCAAATTTTTCAGTTAAATTGAATGTTTATGGTCGAAACTATTTTGTTGGATCGGATTTTGAACAATTCTTTTTGATCAATTTGAAAATTTTATATGAACAAGTTAAATGTATTAAAGAAGTTTAAATTGTTGAACACTGTTGCAAGTTGGTTACGAATTAAGCGTAATTTATTTATTGCAACATTGCAACAGCAAATTTGCATGTCAATTTGGATGCAAAGATCGCCTGGGAATAGTTGAAAAATAAACGAATTTTAAATGGAATAAATTATTAGAATTGAATTAAGGCAGTGAAATCTGCTCTAAAATGAGTTAGCATATTTTTGAAAATTTACATTAGTACAAATAGCTAAAGTATAAAGTATGAACCAAAAATCCCGCATAGATGACACTGTTTGACCACTGGACTTGTGTCATTTTGGCTGAGTAATCGATTTAAGTTGCGATTTCCGGCCACTTGTTTCCATGCCAAAACGCACTTTACAAATGCATGTGCCACTTAGTTCGTTTATCTGTGTATCTGTGCGAGTGCTTCGTTATGTATGTATGGGCGTGCCAGTTGGATGACGAGCAGCAGCATCCTGACTTGCCCCCAGGATGCGATTGTTGTTGCAGCTGCAGCCTGTCAGCCCCTTTGTTGTTGTTTTCGTTGCCTGTCAGTGTCAGAGTGGTCCACTCTGATGGCTGTCTGTGCCTCTCTGTGTGTGTGTGTGTGTGTATGAGTGTATGCCGTGTGTGTTTGTGAATGTATCTATGTGCTTACATGCGATACCAATGCCACATCCTTTTGCTTTTGCCTCTTTTCGCCCCTCTACCACAGATGCACCTCGATGAACGTGATGCGGGACAACTACTCGATGGGGAGCGGAGTCCGTCCGCCCAGCATTCTGCTGTCGGACGTCTCGCCCACCCCCCTGCCCCGGGCGCCCCTCGCATCCATCTCGCAGCTGCAGGAAATGAATGCGGTTGCGGCAAGTGCGAGTGCGAATGCGAATGCGAATTCGCATGCGAATGTAAATCCGAATGCGGTCGCCACCGGCATCAGCATCGGCAACAGCAATAGCAATAGCAATAGCAACCACAATGCCAGCAATGGCAACATCAACAACAACAATAACAACAACAACAACACCAACAGCAGCAGTGCCAACGGACCGACGACGGCCAACGGTAATGGCGGCGGAGGCGGAAACGGAAATGGAGCCGGAATCGGGCTTGGACACGGACACGGAAATGCATCGCAACGCAGCACCGACTCACGCACATTGCCCGTGATCAATCGAATTAACTCGCGGTCGGTGAGCCAGGACTCCGTTTACACGATACTCATCCGCCTGCCCTCGGATGGGGCATCCAGTGCCGCAGGTGTGGCCTCCAATGGCACGGGTGCTGGGGCAGCAGTTGCCCCACCCTCAACGCCCTCGACCGTACCAGGCGACGCTGGTGGTGGCGCACCCTCCATTAAGATGATACACGAGGATGCGCTGCCGTGCTCGAGCAGCACAACCGCAGTTACGGCCCCACCTCCGGCCACAAGGCGGCCCCTGCACTCGCGCGACTCGGAATTCAGTCTGCCACTCGGTAGGAGGATGTCCCATGCCCAGCACGATGCGAGGCTGCTCAACGCCAAGGTTATACCCAAGCAGTTGGGCAAGGGTGGGCCGGGTGGCGTTGGGGCAGCTGCGAATGCCCATGCCCTGCTGAATGCCCGCAATGCGGCGAAGAAAAAGAAAAAGTCACAGGAGAAGCGACAGGAGACGAAGGCGGCTAAAACGCTGTCGGCCATCCTGCTGAGCTTCATCATCACGTGGACGCCGTACAACATCCTGGTGCTGATCAAGCCGCTGACCACCTGCTCCGACTGCATACCCACGGAGCTGTGGGACTTCTTCTACGCCCTGTGCTACATCAACTCGACGATCAACCCCATGTGCTATGCCCTGTGCAATGCCTCCTTCCGCAGGACCTACATCCGGATCCTCACCTGCAAATGGCACACCCGCAATCGCGAGGGCATGGTGCGCGGTGTCTACAACTAGATAGTATCCCATAATCATACGCACCTATACATATAGTCACCCGTCTGCCCAGTCCGGTTAGTTAACTACTTGTAGTTGCATTAAGTGTTGTGTGCCAAGGATGGAAGAGGGGAGCTCGTTTGGCGACAGAAACCAAAAACTAGGCTTAGTGATTACCCATTGACAAGCAGTACTGATTTTTTGATGTCTAGCCCCCGACTATATACACGCATTACCATTCCGGGGGGGCTGCCAGGTGTGGATTCGCCAGAACTAAGGCTTTAAGATAGGACAACAAGGATGGGACACTTTTTTACCACTCAGATTTAACTCAATCCAGCAGTTCCAAAGTATCTCCCACGCCTTCGATAATCGAAAGTTCGACCAACTGCTTCCAAGAATGCCAAAGATCTCATTTAGGTATCTTTAGATTTAATCCCGGCGGCAGCCCTCCCAACCAACCCGACTAAAAAGCGTCATCACATCCTGGATAAGCGAAAAGCGCAAAAGCGAAAGATTTCATTTTGTTAGGCGATAGGTAGGCACATGCTCCATGCAAGAAGAATTTAATACAAATATAATGGATTACGGTTTGGAATTCATATATACATACATATATAAATATATATATTTACTATATTATTATACACACGGCAAATGAGTTAGCTTAAGTTGTTGGCGAGGCAGAACGGACGCAGAGACGCAGAGGCAGAAACCAAAACCAAAACCAAAAAAGCTTTAATACAAGTTCAAAGTAGGAAGGAGTAAGTTCCGCAGGCAACGAATCGCAGCGCGGATCGTGGGTCGCGGATTGTTGAGGTTGCATCTTGGCCAACCAATCGAGGCGTTCTGTTCTCGTTCGATTTTCGTTGTGTCTAGGTTGGGGGGCATATGAGATATATGATATATGATATATATTTAATTGTAGCGGGGGAAATTGTGATTGTACTGCTCGTTTTTGATAGTTTGAATCAGTTTTTTGTACATGTGCGTAGAAATCGAAATACCGGAAATGAGTAAAAACATACAAAAAAAAACATTTGTATGAGGCAAACAAACAAACAAGCATAAAGCATTCACCAAGCAACAAATTTGTAGTAACATACCTGCTAATATATCTGAATATGTATAAACTTACGATTATTTGTATGTATTAAGAACGTAACCCACCATGGTTCAGCAACTAAGAACAAACCTTTTGTAACTGACGAGAAAACAAAACCAAACATAAAGAAAACAAACAATTTAGTAAAACCAAAGGCGACGGATGAAGTAAAACCAAATGTAACAACGGCAACAGAAGCAATAGATCGAAGCGTGTATCGGAGAGATGGCCCAGTCGATGGCCGATCAAGGATACGGATGCGGGTCTAGGGGGGGGAGGGACACTTGCTGTAGACCCGTGCACTAGAATGGTTTAGTACTAAAACATAAGATAAACCCTCAAGGTTGTGTTGAACGTGGCCAAAGCCATCGACTTACCGCTGACCATCTCTCAACACGCTTCGAACCGCAACTCATAGTTATTAAACCAAATGCTTCTACGAAGTGCACCAATTCAAGTAACTAACATTATTAATAGTAAACCGCAAGCATATTTGAAGCATATTTGAGAGAGTAAACAAGAAAATACATAACATAACATACAGTTGTAAGGCAAACGACATCCAGGTACTACCATATATTCGATGCGAACGGAGGGAGCGAACATTTTTAATGACGGCGTGTAGGTAACGTAACTAATTGAACGATCTAACCAATTGTTGGCCAAATGGGGCCTAGACGCAAATTGAAGCCGAAATCAAAGCGAAATTTGTAGTGTCTGTGACACAATACGCATATTTATACCTAAACGATACGATATATACAAGTACATACATATATAGATACGATGTTTAATATGAAAACCAACAACAACAAGAACAACAACCAAACCAAACAAACAAATCCAAAAGACATGATTTACAACCACGCACACACATCCTAATGAGCATATATAGTACGGCAAACAATATATAGTATATATCTAATTCCGAGTCGAGCAAACCAACCCAAAATACCTACACATATAGCCTTAGACTTATAGAATCTCGGCCGGGGCCGATCACTCGATCACAAAATAGATCACGTTTTGACTACCAGCGAGGATGGAGGAAGGGGCGTCGTGACCCATAGGATTACAAGGCAAGAAAGAACCGATGGACAGAATTCTGACGATGAGAGCAAGAGCAGATTTAATTGCATACAATCTAATTGTTTGGAAATATACTACGATATAAAGTAATACATATATAATTTAAAGCTAACAATAAAAAATGTGAATGAAAAAGAAGGCCAACATCCGTGTGATTAATTATTTGGGGCTGCTACTCCTTGTTCTGTTGACTTCCCTCCTCATTGCCGTCGCCCTCCTCCATCTCCACCCCCACCTCGTTCTCGCCTTGACCACTCCGCATTAGCATTTGGGTGTTCTTCTGTATGATCTCCAGTTTCTGCTGTATCAGCTCCTGGCGTCTTTGCTCGGCCTTCTGCTGCTTGTCCTCCAGCTCCTCCAGCGTAGGAGGCTCGATGCTGGCCGCTTCCTGCACCAGTTGCTGAATCCTCTTGGGCGGCTGCCGCAATGTCTCGTTCAAAGGCACCTCCGGATTTTGATCGTCCTCCAAGGGAATGGTAAAGGCCTCAGAGGCAGCTGAAAGGATAAGTCTGTTTATTTCGGCTCAAAAAACTTTATTTTTATAATTTATATAACTTAAGTTTCGTAAATTAAATTATTCATACTTAAGTTCAATACCTATTTATGTTATGATATGGAAGTAGAACAGTAGTAAAAAAATGTATTTAATTAAATTAATTCTGATTTTAAAATAAATCGAAATATTTATGAATATTTAGAAAAAAGATTATTTTGCATAAATTACTGAATTGCTTTTAAAAATACTTTAAAAGTACGTTGAAAATTTTATTTTACAACATATGTGCATGCATTTCACCCATTTATTTAATTACTATTTTGATTTTAGCATTTTCTTATTAATTGTTATTATTCTTATTTAACTTATTAATTTAACCAATGAATTGAAGTTTTAATTTTTTAATAAATAAGGAGATTAAATCTCATTGAACAAAAATCAAAATGTAGAAAAACTGTTAATATGCAAAATTTTATAATTCCAATTAATGACCCATAAAATGTGTTTAATTAAAAGATTTATGATTTTTAGTTTTTTTCAAGCTAAAAGTAGACAAACAAATACTTAATATTATATTGATGTTGCGTATCATATATTAAAGGTCCGTTTTCAGCCCAATTAATTAATAAAATAGAGAAAGCCTAGCTTTTACATACGGTATTCCTTCTTGGCATCCATTTTAGTTGACTTGGCTGAAACGGGTGCTTTAATATCGTCGGCTGTGGAGGTGGACTTGGAACTGGAGCAGCCCATGCTACACACAGTCACTCAGGCGCAAGGCATTACGCCTAAGACTTCCGTTTTGGGGTTACCTTCACCGTTACCTTGCCAGAGGGGAGCGGAGTGGGAATAAAAGATGGGGAAAACGATGCTGATGTGATTTCCTGCTGCAGCCGCTTGGTTAGACTGAACATTCAATTTCCGCTGCCGCTCAGCTCATTAGACTACGGACGAGTGCAGCTGAGGCCACGTTTAATGGCTCATTAGTATTGATTTTCTTGGGATATGGAGCTGGCAGAGCCAAAGTGAATTTCCAGGATTCCGCTGAGACCCCGAGAAGTGCGGCCGTTTGTCAGGCCAACGCGATGGCAACTGACTATGGAAATTGCAATGCGAAGTTTTCCGCGCGCGTGACCATTATTAATAATCGCTTTCGGGTGGGCTAGGGCTAGGACAGCAGTCCGGAGCAGGATCAATATTCACATGAGCTTTGCGTGGGCGCGGTAAATAATGAAGCGGCTAGCCAGGACAATCGCATACCAGACCCGACCCGACCAGCCCACAAAATGTCAATCAACTCTGTTGGCCATAATCAACGCTAATTGCGGTTCCATTCGCAAACACAGCCGATTTCCAAGTTTAGTGACCCACTCAACTTTGACCGGGCCACGGGGCGGACCGGGAGAGAGCGGGTCAGATGGATGGTTAGCCTTAGCCTTTGATTTCTGTCTCCACTGTCAACACATGACCATAAACCGCAATCGCGGCCCAAACACTAACGGCTTCCGGCTGAAGACCAAGACGAAAACCTGCCCACGGAAGCCGCGACGCGTGCCAAACCACCGCCCAGGTCGTCCACACTGGGACGAGTGGCTCGTGGTGGCAAGCAATATTAGTATGTGCCACACGTTGCGCCTTTTGTGGCCTTTTGTCGCCCTGCTGCATGCAAAGTGCCTCCGTCCAAGCGGAAGCACTCCTCCTTCACCTCCGCCGGCTCGTCCTCCTCCTCGATGGGAATATACGAGGGCCTCCTTAGCCCCAATCGAGGGCCATAAGCGGTAACAGGTGCTAGACGAGCACTACCTGCGCGCCAGTAAGTAATGAGCTACGTTTAATTAGGTTAAGTGTCAATAAGATGATGTCGTCAATCAATCAATCGCACAATACCCACCACGGACATCCATCAAGCGGCTAAATACCAAAAGGCATTTGCCCGTCGCTCGTTTTTGTGAGTTTGCTTAATCCAAGCCGTCTCTTAGATACTAACTACAAACAGTTTCCATGTATCTTGTGTGGAGTGGGGGGGAGTGGGCGTTGTTAGTGCCCTTTCACTTGGTTAAACATTAAAGCACTGGACGTAGTTCGGACATTTTATAAGAGTTTTGGATTCCGAGGATTCCCGAATAAAAAACATGATTTATATGCAAAAAAGTGGTTTATATGTATTCATGTATTGTATAATAAAACAATATAAACTAGTAACAAAGCAACATGATCTCTGCGGCTTAGGAACATCCATATCATCCTCAATTCCCGATCGTAATTCATCTCGATATCAGTTGTTGAATGCCTTTATGTTTGATAACGCAAAACTTTTCAAAACGTACGCTTGTAGATATGCCGCTCAGGGGTTTTTCTCATTCACTTCTTCTCCTTGTTTAGGTATAAAAATAGTATATATACGGTATGGTAGATATAGTATGACTTAGACTTAGCAGGCGACCGTCACCATCGGATGGTGACCAGAGAACTTTGGATAGACTTTAAGAGAGAGAGCGAGGGTTCATGATGGATATCTCCTGCTGATGGGCTTCTGGTTGGTGTGGGAAAGTGGGCAAGGATAAACGCAGTTTCAAGCATTGAAGGCAGCTGCGGGTGCTAATCGAATTCCTGTTTAATAGACAAAGGTTTCTCGGCACTTTGATCTGATTTGGCGGCAGTTCCGGTTCCTGTTACTGTTACTGTTCCTGACCCTCCCGATCCGCTGGCGACTGTTAGCTTATTACTCTTGATTAGGTTGGCCGCTGAGGAGCTCAGAGGTATGGTCACATACTGGTTGCCATCTGAAAGATTGGTAGATGGTTAAGAGATTCAACACATTTGTAGGAGCTGTTCGAGATTGACTCACCCTCTTCGGCATGCAGCTGCAAGTGTCCCGTTTGTATAAGTTGTCTCAGCATTTTCGGCGGTATGTTGGCAAACGACGCAGCTGGATACACGTACTTGCTGTCCCCCGAGGAGGAGGATCCGCCCGCCGCTGTGGACGTGGAGGGTCCGTTCTCAGTCTGATAGTTCAACGCCGGCATTGGCTTGGAGCCTGCGCCCGTGGATGTGGCTGCTGCAGAGGATGAGGATGTCGCCGGTGTTGCGTTGGCAACAGAGGCCTCTGCATTGCTAGCTGGATGCTTGATCGCCTCCGATTGTGCATCAGCTGGCATCTCCACATCCGAGGAGTCGTCCGACTCGTTGCCCGACGATGTCGGCGATCGCTCATCCTAGAAGCAAACCAAGATAGACAGTCGATTAGTGGTGCAGCCAAACAGTCTGGTGCGATGATCTTAAGGCTAAGCCACGTTTAAGATGATTGGCCCTGGATCTCCTCGAAGATGCGAACTGCTCTGGGCCTGCACGGCTGTTCTATATGCCAGGCGAGTGCAGGGAGTAAAAAGACGAGACAGAAATGAAAAAATCCAATATGTTTGGACCAAATATGGCGCGAAATTGCGTATAAGTGCTGGCCAGGCTGTTCGCCGGCACGCATCTCAATGAGCTGGCGTTGCCTTAAATGTGCACACGCGTTAAAGAATTTAGAATATTGATTTCTGACTCTCGGGCGAGCGACGTGCACATCGCCATGTCTGGTATCGTTCGCGTCATTTTAATTTTGATTAGTGCCCGGCAGGCAGGCAGGCATCGCCACAGATCTGACCGAACAAAAAATAAATCAAAATAATTGCAAACTGTAACAATGCGATCGCCATTTTGTGCGAGGGAGATCGCAAATTGCATTGCGCATACGCCGCGTGCCCCTGCCACAGACTTCCAATGAAATTGTAGCAGCAACAGCAGCAGCAACAGCAGCAGCAACCATCACCACCACCAGCAATTCGCGAAAGGCAAAATCACATTGTTGCCGCTGACTGATGACTAAAATGGGCGTCGTCATCGTTGTCTGGTGCTGTTGCTGCTGCTGCTGCTGCCAACCAGTCGCTCGCCAGTGGATCAGGCAACAGACCGACCGCCTTTTGAGTGACAGCACCAAGACATTTTAATTAGCAAAACCAACGACGACAAACTGTCTCCAAGTTGCCATGATATACTTGGCAACAGCAACACCAACACCAACAGCAGCAGCAACAGCACCAGCAGCAACATGTGCAACTGTTGTTACGCTCGCGGTTTTCAGTTGCACCACAAAAAAAAAGTACATTACATTGTATATCTCATGAAAGTGGAGCTGCTCATGTAAAGGTTACAATATGCCCAAGCTGGGCCATAATGTGTATCTGGCTTTAGCTAACAAACCTAACAAACACAAATCACAGCCCACTTTGTAGTTCTTCCCACTTATCTAATCGATTCAGTGATTTATAGACCCCCCAGACCGATTATACCTATTTAATTGCACAATAAATATTCACAACACAAAATAAATAAATTAAAGTATAGTTAAGAAAACACTAAGGAAGCAATTCCAATGTGTAAAAATAAAATAGCAAAAAGAAAAATATAAAAAAAATTGATCCGCCCCCGGGTGGACTCGAACCACCAACCTTTCGGTTAACAGCCGAACGCGCTAACCAATTGCGCCACGGAGGCTCTTGAAATCTCACGTTCAGTGAGCCCATCAAATGCCCGCTGCAAACGATTCTTTGCTGCCTTCACAACCCTAATCTGATGAGTCGATTATTAAATTGTATGTATACACGTATCTGAGAGGTTTAGTTATAAATAATTAAGTATTATGGTTCTTTGTTACTCAATATACTTATTTATATTATATGTAGTATTTCGGTTTTTGCGTAGTTTAAAAGAAAGAAGAATAGAAAAAATATTCGTGGTCGGGGTCGTCGTGTTTACCTTTGTTTTTACCACATAGGTATATATAATTTGGTCTAGACTATTTTTATTTGCCCTAACAATTGTTGTGCAAAATACAATATTTGTATTTTTTTTTTTTTTTTTGCTTTGAAATTTTATGTAGGTATTTCCTTTTTTTCTGACAATTATATTTAAAGTCTTTTCTTTAATTGTAACTTAAAGAAAATCCCTTAATTTTTATCAAATGTTAGCAAATGACAAACTCTTTCAAAGTGAATATTTGTATCCATTTGTAGTCTATAACTTGCAGCCCTTTCCAATTAAATTCAGTTCTTAAATTAAGAACTGAAGTGGCTTAAGTGCCCATGCAATTTCAATTTGCGCTTCATCAGTTTCGCATTAAATTTTCATGGCAGGCAAAAAAACTGGGCACCAGAGCAGAGCAGAGCAGAGCAGGACGACAAGTTGAGTTTGTCAGCGATTCGAACAGATTCATCGATGGCTTCTGCTTGCAACTGCAGTTGCTGCTGCAACTTGCCAAATTGATAGTCGTGTGTCGTGCGCAAATGCCGAGCGTGTCTCATTAAATGACAATTAGAGTTGAGCCTGGCAAAAAACACAAAAAAAAAGAAATAAGCTAAAAGCAAACAATCGGAGCGAACCGAGCGAACCCTGCCCCTGTTGGCAATTGGTAGGATGGAATGCCACTGGCCAGGCCAATGGCATGCAATTTATATAAAAATAATGCCTGGCATTGTCTGGCCGATCTGGCCTCGCTGCATCGCCGAGGCTTCGCGGATTGGAGCTTGCGACAAATGCAATTATATAGAAATTTGTCTTGCTGTGATATGTGCGGCATGTTGTTGTTGCTACAGATGCTGTTGCTGTTACTGTTGCTGATGTTGTTGCCGCTGTGTGGCCATCGACAGCTCCAAAAATAGGCAGTTTGGGAAAGGCTAATAATAAATGTTGGCAATAGTCAGTCAGCGAGTCGTCAAAGCATTGAATGAATGAATTTTCAAATTGGCTAACTGACATTCACAACCAAGGTGGCATTTTATATGTGCCCCAAAAGTGAATGCAAGTCAATTCGGTGGTGGCTGCCACAGCAGCAGCAGCAACAAGCAGCCAAAGCAGCAAAGTCGCAACTGCAACAATCATTGCAACTGCCGCAGCCATCGTGTGGTGTCGTGTGACCTACACCACCACCGCCAACTGGAGACTGACTCAATGATTGACGGATGGCACATTTGCCAATTGATTAGTTGTTTTTACCAAAATGGTTGCTGCCACAACAAAAGGCGACAACTTTGTGGCAGTCAGCACCCGCTTCAATCGCCTGAATGAAGGAACAACCGACCCCAGCTGGAGTTGGCAACAAAAAAAAAGAAACAAAGCAACCGAAAACAGTGTTAGCCCGTTCTCAGTTTAGCTGGCTGAGATCGTTCAGCATTTGGCCAATAAACATTTGCATTTTGCATGTTGTTCTCTGTTGTTATTGTTGTTGTTATTGTTGTTGTAGTTGCAGCTGTTGCTGTTGTTGCTTGTGGTGTTCCTGCTACCGTTGATGCCGTGTACATCTACCGACACTGATAACTTAAAGCCGAAAACAAAGGAATAGCCAAATGTGCTCGACTCCAGTCAGCGGGCTCCATTGATGCTGGCGCTTTCAATGAAAACATAAAAATAAAAATGCAAATTAAGCCTGGCAAACGAAAGCACTTAAATCTAACGCACAATTGCCCAGGGAATGGGGCAAGGATAACAGTGGCACCAAAGGGTTCGGACTTGTAAGAACAATTTTAATGTATCTTAACTTTAAGTTAGATGTAAATAATACATTTTGCAGCCTAAAACGATTGATATTATTATCAATTATCTTTTAAATTACTATTTATAATATTCATTTTAATGAATGCTTTTGCCTAAATTAGAATTTAAGATACCTTATTACTATACATTTTGATTTAATTTTTTGCAACGTCGTTGAATAAAACCTTTCAATAAATTCAGCAATCCAATCCCATATTTTTTAAGGTAACATAATTTAAGGTAAAATAAATGCAAACCTATTTCAGATTTAAATTGGAATTTTAAGAAATTTGATTTGAGTCCAATCATTTAAGAGCAATAATATGGCAAGAAAGAATATGAATTTCTTTTGCAGATTATGTTTTAATATTTTGACTTCTTTGGCATTTAAATAATTTCTTTAACACAATCAAAGTATTCAAAGCTGTTTATTAGGCTGCCGTTTCACCTTAAGACAAACTATTAACCGAGAAATGTAATTTAAAAGGTCACCTCATTGAACTTTTCGAACCACTGTCCCTCGATTTCGTAGGAGGAATCACACAATCACAACCACAGGACAGCGGCGAACATTCTCAACAGGAAACGTTAAGGCAAATGTTATGGAATGGCTCGCTGGCTGGCTGGTTGGCCAAGCAAAATGGGGCGGCTTGTGGAAACAAAAGCCGAAAGCTAAGGCAAAACTCAGTTGACACGAAGCGGCAACAAGCGAACAATAACAAAAACAGCAGCAACAACAACAGCAGCAACAACAACAGCAACAACAACAGTGGCAACAACCAGAAGAAAATGAAAAAGAAGAAGATGAAGCCGGTACGACACTGCGTAGACATTTGCCAGCTAAACTCGGAGGTTGGCCATTTGGTCTTCACAATTGTCGCTGCTGTTGTCGTCGTCGCCGCATCCGGGCCATGGCCACAATATGGAGTTTTAAAGCGTTTATATCCGCAAAGCTTTCTTGCCGGCTTTCTGTTTTTGGTCAAATCACAGTTTTGTGTTTGTATTTTTCTTTTTTCTTTTTTTTTTTAATCTTTTTACGCTGCGGTTACACGGATTCACGCGCAAAGAAAGCCAGAAAGCCAGGCCAACAGGAAGTGGAGAGAGCAGAGTCGTGCCGGGAGTCTTTCTCCCCCAATCGCCGGTGTAGGGTTCAAATTCATTAGTTCAGAAAAGACCGGCGAACCCGAGAGGAACCGGGCCGCAGTCGGTTATGATGGGAATTAGCATCTATTTAAATGTCAGATCCGCATTAAGATGCCACGATTGGCCGAGAGTACGAGAAACGAGCTTATTGTTTTCAGTTAGCAATTATTTGGCCAAATTGCGAGGGCTAACCTGCTGCTCCAACTAGCCCACGGCTGCACTCCAAAAAAAAATTGGCATAAATCATTTTTATTCCTTTATCAAAATAAGTGAGAACAAAATGTTGTCTATTCGAAAAAAGTTTATCGTTTAACAGAGAAAAATCCAGAAATCAGTAACTATACTGTATATATATATACATACAATACATATTTAATAAATAATAATATTTAATAAAATAGTTTTAAAACCATGATCAAGTTAATTCAACAATAATCCGAAATCCGGATTCTAATAGTTGTATATAAACGAAACGAAATAAAATCTCTAGTAATTTTGTTTTTATTTTTTCTAGAAAGGTTTTTGAAATAAATAGTTTCAACGTAAAATTCAGAACTATTTTGTTTATATGAAAATGTTTACAAGTTTTAAAATAATGGAGAGAAATTAATAGGGAATTCCCGCATACTTTTTTGTATAATTTTCGAATGCCTTTATTTTGATAAATAATGGCTTAGGTAAGTTGCAATGCAAATAGAAGCAGAGGAGGATAAATTTAACTAAATTGTTTTTTTCTTTCAAACATTTAGTTTTAAAACTCTGTGAGGAATATTTTTTGGTACATTATTTCTTGCAGTGCAGTAGCCGAATGGATTCTCCTCGGGCCTAATTATGCGTGCGCCGACAGGCGAACAAGCCGCCCCAGGACAGAAGGCCGCAGATGAAACGCCACCGATTAGCCCGAGCTGCCCAGCTCCGAGCACCGAGCAACTCCCCCCTAATTCCAGCAATTTATGATGGGCACTAACAACCGCAAAGCTGGCCAAACAAATGAAATGGAGTTGGACGCAAACAAGCCGGCGAACAAACAGTTGAATGGAAATTGCAATTATACGAATCCAGGAGCTCAACTCGGCGAACGTATGTAAAGTGAAGCGCAACGGCGGAACGAAGGACGGGAGTCGGAGCACCCGATGTGGGTGCCCAGACAAACTAAGTTCTTCGATGTTTAGCCGGATTCAGCCAAACCGCAGACGGCCCCTAACTAACCATACAATCTGGAGTTGCTGACAGCGATTAAACTCTAAAATGCGGACTACGATTCGAAGCCAATGCAATTGTTACTATCGATGTTTTGAATGAAGTTGCATTCGGTTCGGAAACATATCACCAATTCGGGATACCGATTGATATTTTTGGCAAATATTATTGTTTACTCAAATATGGATAATGATAATGTGTTATTTGTTAACTAAAATATGGAAAACATGCAAATGTGTTATGTATATTATATTAATAATGGAAGTACTAAAATCAAAAGATTTATTGTTACTTGTAGTTTGATATTAGTTAATGTGATTCCAAATAAATTAAACTAAAGTTATGATGGCAAATAAGCAACACAAATTTATAATCTGGAGCTGTTTTAGTTATAGAATTTGTGTTACTTAATTAACAATTATTCTGTTCCTATCGTTAAAACTATTGCATATATAACATTATGATAAAAAGAATGAACTTCATATAAGAATCAGATAGTTTGCCAAATTCAAAATTATTTTACTTTATTTTGCCTTAAAATGGTTTATTTTTTTTTAATATTATAAACATAAACAAGTTAGTGCTCCCAAGATTGACATATCTATACTAAATAAGAGTAAACTAAAAATCTCAAACTGACTGCAGTCTTTAATATGTTCACCTAAAAAACTAATTGAAAAATCAGTTTTGACACTCTGTCCAGCACCTTCATCATTAGTCAAAGACCACAATGGAGAATTGTTTGGATTTCATTAAATTGTGTCATTTTACGAAAATGAACAAACCCAAAACAGAAAGCATCTATCGGATCGGTTCAGATCGGAGCGTGCCCACGCCCACAACTGAAGGCAAAATATTCCGATCGCTGATTTCATATTTTTCTTAACTAAAAAAAACAGGTTACACCCAACAAATCGGTGGTTTGTATATACGCCAATAATTGAATAAATTTTAATAAAAATACATGCAGAGATACGTCATTTTGTGGCGGGCTGGTGTAAATTGAATTTTCATGCCCAGAGAAACTCTGGGGGAGCCACTCATTTGCTTGTTCCTCCGTCCCCACGCAGAGCCAATGTACGAGTATATAGAGTCCGGCCCAAAATGGAATTGGTGAGCAAGTCACAAGCGAGTCTATAAAATCTAATACGCACACGACCAGCCAAGTCAGCAAGTCCCGCCCACAGCTCAGGGCTATATGAACGGCTATATACAAATATAAGTGCCTAATGAAATCGGAGAGTAAAGTCGGGCTTAAGAGAACGCCGAAGAGTGCGGCTCGATCGGTGCGAGTGGATCGGACATATCCAAAGTATCTCCCTCGCACTCATCGTACTCAAGTCGAGATCGCGCTCTTAAGTCTCAAGCAAACGGGTTTACTCCCAGGTTTCTCAGTTCACAGTCAAGAGTTTCGGATCCTCCGGATTCGTTTTCAGTCTGTGAGTAACTGCGTGACCTGCACGACGATCGAGGAGCGATATCTGTGTTGTTGTTGGCTCTTCGATTGAAAGACGTGAAAAGTGTGATCAATCAATGGAGAGCTGGAAAAGTGTGTGAAGAAAATCGAATGCAAGAACATTGAAAGATGGTGACTTGAATACTTAAGACATGATCGCAAAGATCTTGACTGGTGGAAATTAGATATGGCAGATGTATCTTAAATTAATTTGAATCCTAAAAGATGGGTAAGTGGAAAAGTTGTAATTTGAAAATTGTTAAAAAAATATATACATAAATTAGAATGAAGGTTGTATTACTACAAGTTTTTAGATAATCTTAGAATTTTGAAGAAGTGATTTAATCAATTATTTTTGTGAGTTAACCAAAATTAATTGCATAAATTAATGTGCAGTAAAAAAAGGTATTAAAATGGGGCAATTAATATATATTGCTTCAAGGCTAATTTATGGAGTGTAATTGTGATAAAAATGCATACATCTTTAGTATGTTAAACTAAAGGATAGTTCAGATGCTACAAATAATTTGTTATAAGCATAATTTGTTCTGTTGTTTCTTATCATTAAATTTCTTCCTAAACTAAACTCTGACTGACCTTAGTTTTAAGAGGTATTTGAATGATTTAAGATCTCCAAAATGCTCCCGCCAAAGTAGAACAATCCTTGACCGCTATAAGCTCCGATTGGAGAATAATAATAACTCAGACTAGCCGTACAGCTGCGATGCAACGCAAAGATAAGCCACTTCATTCGCAACGAACTGCAAACAGTAGCCCAGCAGGCCGACAACTCAATCACGGGCCCACAATCACAATCACAATCACCATTACAGTCACACAATCACCCCTGCCGAGGCCCCGGGAATCGGGGCTAGCAGGGCCAAAAAGCTGGCCTATTGGGTTCGGGCCTAGTGGGCCCGGCACGGCACGGCGACAGGCAAGCCAAGCCAAGCCATTGGGCCACATTTCATAAATCAGCATGAGCAGCGGTCAAAAGCTGGCAGAGAGAGAGAGGGAAATGTGTTCGGGATCGAGGGGAAAGCCGCCTGCTGCGAATCCTGGCTATTTATTGTATTTTAACAACATTATAAACGAGCGTTTAAGTGGCGAGTGTTGGCATTGCTGTTGGCCCGTTTTGATTTGTGTTAGAATGCAAGCCGAAAGACAATAACCAAATATCCCACCCCCCGCCAATAGATATACCGACAAAGCCGTTTCATAATCAGTCGGGACTAACAGACTTGCAGGCAACTTGCTGGTTTGCAGGCATCAGGCATCAGGCAACTGGCAACTGGCAACATGTGGCCTAGCCTGGCCAGCGGGCCATAACGTTGTCGTTTGGGCCGGGTCAAATGTCAAGCACATTATTTTTGTATTTACGTATAATAAATATAAAAAGCATGATGCATTTTTGATAGATTTTCATGCCAATAAACAAGCTAAACGAACCGCTAGAATGGTGTTTAGGCCAACACCACAAGCCCGGAGTCGGAGTCGGAGCCAAATAAAACAAAAAGAGAGAAAAAATCGCAGGAGACGATGGCTTCGACGATTCCTCCAACTGTTTTGTTACCCCATTGTGTGGGTACATAAATTTCAGCTCAAAACAAAAAATAAACAAACCGAATAAAAAGACCAGGAAGCTGCGTTTTGTCGGTCCTGGGCCTCGGCCTCATATAATTTTGTGTCTATGCAAATGTACGCGCTGCATTCGATTTTGCATTGGGCCGACCGACGACTTTGGTCTGATGTTGAAAAATCGACGACGGCCGATCGTCGTCGAGTCTGTCAGTTGAGTCAGGCCCGGCCTGCTGGCTGATCTCGGATGGAGGACCAACCACGTTGACGTTCGCCAAACAATGCCTTGTTGACACTGATGGAAAATCTGCGTGTCACAAATATCAAAAATGCAATCGTTAGAAAGCAGGACGAGCAGGCGCTCTCATATGGATCGCAAATGATCCGATCTGATCCGATTCGTCGGCGGGAGGCAGAGAACTGTCAACTGTCCAACGGGTTTAGTTATAGATCTTTTGACCGATATGCTAATGCCTGATTGGTTGGAAATGCCAAGTAGCCCAAAAGTTTTATTCGATGCAAGAAGCTGGGCGGAGGCGTCGCCAATTCAGTTTGTCACAAAACGAATGCCAACTAAACAAAATATATTTCAAAGCTAGCCATTTTGGGTAGATTAAATATGGGAAAAGATAAAACGGACCTTTTTAGAACGTCAAATAATATCAGTGTACCAATTATAATTACATAATTTTTAAATATTTGAGAAACTAATGTTTATAGTCCTTGACCAACAAGGAATCTCATTTAATAACCAATAAAAGTGGGTCGAATATAGGGAAGACAGATTTTTGTATCCTTATTTTCAATATATCTGGCAAAAAAAGTAATCTTCCCATTCTCACCGCAGATCAAAACACTTTTTGCCTAATTGAATGCCAATTTATTGCATTTATAGAAACAATAACAAATTCAGCTCACAGGAGCCTCTTTAAACAAATATTCCAAATGCGATATAGAAAAACCCCAAAGAGACTTGGTCCCAGCAAAAGCTGGAAAAAAAAACGGCAAACTAAATTACTTAACAAGCCTTTGGGCTCCCGTTGGTGGACAGCGACGACGTCGTCGATGATTTACTTGTGCGTAATAATGCAACGCCCGCAATGCCGGCCACGCAGATCATTCTGACCAGGCCCAGGCCCAGGCCCGGGCTGTTCTGGGCCAGACCAGGCCAGGCCAGTGGGGCTCCTCCAGACGGGGGCAGCTCCTGTGGAAGAGCGGAGGATGCCCCAGCATTCGTACTCCTCCGATGCCAAGGTAAATGCATGTGAGAAGAAGTATAACTGGGAATGCGCCTCAATTTAAAATGCGAATTACATTATCTGATCAAATGCATTCTTCAGTGCGCTCCAGGAGGAGTGTGTGTGCTCCTCCTATGTGGACGATCGGTGGCTCGTCCGCTCGATCGGTTATACGAGCCACTCCACTCCACTCCACTCCGACTTCACTTCGCAGCACTCTTTTTCAGGAGGATCCCCATCATCATCATGTGTGTGTGGAGGCTGCACAAATAAATAAATTTTAAAATACAAACAAGTAGCGCGCGCAAAAAGCGCCGAGTGGAAAATTCGTGACAGCAATTGTTGATGAGCAGCGTGTGAACAGCATCAGTCCCTCCCCTCCTGGCACCCCCTCCTCACTCCTCGCTTCCATCCAGAACTCAAGATCACAGAAAAAATAAAAACATTGTTGTCGGCCAAACGCGTAATATTGAGCGACTAATAGCTGGGGCTTGACTTGAAAGCGAACGACAACGCTTGAGATCGGAGCGGAGCGGATCGGATCGGATCGACTGGGGATCGACTGCGGATCGAAAACTGGGCCCGTACACCTCCGCAGTCTAATTAACTCCTACGAGCAGCAGGCCAGAGTTTTTAATTAAGGCGCACACACAGAATGCTTTTCATTCTACAATATATACATATATATCGGCTGATATATAACAAGAATCAAATGTATATGAAAGTCCAATACCAACAATAACAGCAAAACAATCAAGCACCAGCGATCCACAAGATCGTGGGCAGCTAAAAGCAATAGCAAACCTGCAAAGCCGAGCGGCCAAATCAAACAAAAGAATTGCACAATTACAACGAGGCTTAGATACTTGCGGAACACTTGTGAAATACCAAGAACGCTAAGTTTTAGCCAATTTTGTTCGTTCCCACATCATTAAAAGGGAATCCAATTGACGAGAGCCGAAAATGTGGGTTTCGAATGCGTTTAAAAAGTTGGAATATGTTAAATACAATTCAAACTAAAAATCAAGTTTCTACCTCAAATAAAAAGAATAGGTTGAAAACTAAATTATGCACTCAAAAATTATAATTAATTAAATATTTTGGAAAGGTTTTTGTATGCAATGA
Source organism: Drosophila setifemur (assembly GCA_021224005.1). Classification (NCBI taxonomy): domain Eukaryota; kingdom Metazoa; phylum Arthropoda; class Insecta; order Diptera; family Drosophilidae; genus Drosophila; species Drosophila setifemur. The sequence continues at coordinate 15,317,655 of JAJJHY010005742.1, forward strand.
AAGTAATAAGATTAGGAAAGAACCATTTTTTTCAATGAAAAATTTAATTACATACAATTGTTCTTAGTTTTATTCGTCAGTTGGTAGTTGTAAATTAGTATTACCAATTCCGATCCAAATTAATATTTTCGAGAATTAACAATTAGTCTTTGCCAACCTTTAAATTTGATTGGAAACAATGAGTGATTTTTTGTTGTTGTTGTAGATTTAAGTTTGCTTATTAATAGTCATAGATTTGCTTTTGATTAGGCATATACCTATATAGAGGGGTTTTCCAGTTGTTAGCATATTGTGATAAGTATGATTCCCAAATTCTTATCAGTATATGTCGCTCTTATCGCTCTTGAGAATTTAAAGAAACTCATAAGTTTTTTCGTTTTGGAAAATATCTCTGCTGGCAGGGGGAGAGAGAGAGGAGAGGGGACATAAAAAAATGCCAAAGTGCGCAAACTGTGCCAAACTGGCTTCTTCCCACTCCTCTGGCCACCGCCTCAACAACTCCTTGGAATCGGCGCGTTGGACCCACGGACTGATGGACTGATGGACCGACCGACCGACTGTCTGACTGCAGAGACATCAATCTAGAAACGGCAGGCAGAAAGATAGCCGGGACAGACGATTGGCAACTCGTTGAGAGTTGACAATAATGACGATGGGACGTCGTCTTCGTTCGCGTCTGCATCGCTGACTCGATGACGATGATAGAAAGTAAAAGAACAGAAACGATCTCTGGCCTGCTCTTGCATTTTAACTGCAATTTTAATGAGACGTGGGAAAAAGAGTCGACGGACTGCCTGCTCCAGGTAGCTGCTGGCTCCTCAACCTACTCCTCCTTTTCCACCACTACCACCTCCAACTCCAACTCCACCTCCAACTCTTTTTTGTAATTTGTAAAACTCGCACGTTGCTGGCATTAAGGACATGCAGATTTCTCTCTCCCGAGTCCCTCCTTATTGATCAGCATTTATGGCTATATTTTTAGTGGGCTGCACGAGCAGCACCAGCACCAGCAGCAGTTGCAGTTGCAGTAGCAGCAGCAGCAGCAGCAACAAATTAGCACTGACAGGCCGGGAGAAGAAGTTCGAGAGACAAAGGACCACCAGGCCGGTGACTTGCCCACTGCCCATTGTCCGCTCGGTGGCACCATGTGGCAATGTGGCAATGTGGCATGGCCATGATCGGCGGCGATTCTAGCCGATTGGACGCCTAGCGTGAGCTTTCTAGGTGGCATCCTCGGCCCAGCGGACAGGCGATGCTTGTTAAATGTTTGCCGCCAAAGAGAACGGTTCGGAACAAACAAAATGTGTCGACTGTTGCCAGTTGTAAGTTGCAAGTTGCATGTTCCTGCACGCCGGTGGCCATTCCCCAACCCTCCGAAATAACCACAAAAACAACGACGAAAAATTCGTGAGCGTCATTTGAATGGTGTGATAATTTTTGCGCCTTCGTTTGGCAGCTTTGGCAGTGAATTAATTGCGTGCCACATTATAAATTTTGGACTCCCTATTCTTTCGATCACAGCTTTCAACTTATTAAAGGTTTTTCAATACACTCACACACAAACACACACACACACTTGTGAAATTCTCACACGCCGCAACATCAGCGAAAAATTCCAAAAGTGTTGTGGCATGTTGCAAAGTTGTTGGGTGTTGTTGTCGCCGGACGTGTGGGCATGTCAAGGCGTTGTCGCGTAAGTGGCAGCCAAACTGTGTCTGCCCCACTGGACGCTGATTTCCCCAGATCTTACGCAAATATTGCGCATACGCCGGGGGGTGTTAGCAGGTTTCACCCACTACGTGGTGTCTACGTGGCGGAAAGATTACAAGTTATGATCAGTTACTAGAAAATTATAATTTTCCAAGATTTTTAAACTTTCTTCATATTTTTTTTTGTACATATATTTAATAAATATTTTCTCTGAAAATGCATATGCAATATATTTTTTAATGTTTCACAAATCGAAACTTTTTTGAACAAAAATCGAATTATTGACCACGTAAAATTGATATCTGTATATTTAATTAATTAAATGTATTTATTTATGAAGATTTAGGAAGGCCTTAAGGCAATGCCTTTTCGAAAAAGAAGTAATTAACGGACTACAAATAATGAATTTGTTTAGAACACATCTTAAACTACAATACATAAATACAGAATTGCAAAATTAAATATGGGCGTAAAATTTGACGACTTGTACTGTACTGCAATTAAATGTTTAGCAATATTGTTTTTAATAGTTTAGTTTACTGAATTAATGTAGCAGGCAAATTTATTATTTTTTATGCTTAAAAAAACTCCCTTTCAAAAGTTATCAAACTAAAATCCAAAGAAACTTTTAGTCTTGTAGGAACAAGTTTAAGGTTTTAGTTTTGTAGCAATGCTAGCACTTTTGAATACTAAACTATAAATGCAATACTATTGGGAACAACTTTAAATACTCATAAAAAACCGCCCCCTGTAAACAATTTCATAAACCGCTCGTTTATTGGCCAGCCAGCCCCGGTACAATTATTACCCAGTAAATATACAATTTCCTAGGTTTTTCCTGCATGCTATATAATTTCCATACGATGCCCCGCTACCTCCCTGCCAGAAAAAAATACAACCACAGCCTGGCAGATACGATAATTCTGTGTCTCTTTCTAAAAGCACAAATTTGCATATCAAACGCAGGAAAATACAACCAAAAAGCAGGCAAAACCGACGCCGCGCAGTCGCCTTTCATAACAACAACGAAAACAGCAACAACAACAAACAAGAACTATACCAACAATAATAACAACAATAACACAGAGAACAACAACTACGTCTGGGACATGTAACTAATGCATAGACAATGTGTTCTTCCACTTTTTCGTTGTGTATTTTTCCGCCTTATTTTTTCTCGCTTTTGCAAATTTGCGTATTCTGAACGATACGAAATTAAGTAAATTACAATATTGTACGACGATTGTCGTTGGATTGATGTTGCTGTTGTGGTTGTTGTTATTGTTATTTCTGCTGTGCTATATTTGCGTGAAATTATTATTGCAATCGATTTTGGACCACACACACGCACACTCAACTCTAAGATAGCAGGAGGGAAAAAAAAACAGCAAAGACGAAGACGAGGAAAAAAGTAATAAAATTATTATTGATTACTCATACGCCGCATGTAACGGCAGGCTGTAGTCCATAGTCGGGCCAACTGCGATGAGCTTTCTACAAATAATCGATAACGATGACGATGACGCGATCGCCAGTTAAAGATAGCTATAGCCAGCAATTATTTTCGTCATAAGTCAGCCAAAGTGGCGACGACTCCGTTGCATTCGGCTGCACAGAGAAAAATTATCTGCATATGTTAAATGATTTGTCACTGATTAGAAACCTCTTTTATGGGGGGGAGAAGAGAGGAGGGAATTATAAAACTTGTACAGATTTTTTTTTGTTTTCTTCAGAGGCAACCTGACCCGGGTATAGACCATTCATTTTATTTAACTTGTAAATATGAAAATAAAATTATTTAAGCTTTTACAAACATATGTACTTATGTATATTTATGCATTTGTGAATTAGAATTATATTTTATTATTTCAAATTCCAATTTAAATTTGAAGTATGTAAATGCATTAAATATACTCATATGACTGATTTTTATAAAATGCAATTTGGAGTTCGATTTGGGAATGAATAAATAAAAACTTCTTTAAATTTAATTTGAGTTGAATTTAATATTCCAATAAAAATCAAGGTAATCCGAGGATTAGATCCGATATTTTTAAAATGTTTGAAATCACTTTTAATGTCAATGAAAAGTAAATATTCCAAGAATAAACAAGTAAGAACGTTACAGTCGAGTTTCCCGACTGTTACAGACCCTGTACAAATTTGGTTATAGGCAAAATAAATCAAAACCAAAAAAAATATATATTTACACCGAGTCCGGTCTGGGATTCGAACCCAAGATCTTCGCGTTTTAAATCGAACGTCGTAACCATTCGACAAACCCAAATCTTATAAATCAGCAGCTAATACAGTATAAATATATTGAAGACGCACATTCATACATATGTATATGAAGGTAGTGGCAGCGCAGCTGCAGCGGCACTTCCGAGAAAAATCAACCACCGAACGCAAGCGATTTACCGTTTGTTTGCGCAAATAAACAGATTTTTTGTGTTTAGCGCCTGTAAACTTTAGGTATTTATTGTGCGCTTTCTAATTAACCAATCTTGATGAAATTTTCAGGATCGGTAGAAATCTATGCTCCAATTGCATGTGTATTTTTAAAAAAATTTTAGCTTGAAAAATGTGCAGTGCAGGGCAGTGCAAAAATTCAAATACAAATTGTGGGGGCGGTGGGCGTGGCACCGACTTAAAAAAATAAACTCTAATTTACTCAGTATTAGAAGAATCTACACTGGTAATACGGTTCCTCTAGCTCTTACAGTTGCTGAGATCCGTGTGTTCATCCGGACGGACGGACAGACGGACAGACGGACAGACGGACATGGCTATATCGACTCAGCTCGTCATGCTGATCAAGAATATATATACTTTGTGGGGTCTGCCACGCCTCCTTCTGCCTGTTACATACATTTGCACAAACTTAATATACCCTTTACCCTTTGGGTACAGGGTCTAATTATCTTGAAATGGTTTTGAAAGATTTTCAAACTGTCTTCTTATATATTGTTGCAAATATATTTAATGAATATTTTTTCTTGAAAATTGTAAAGAAAGTTGATACACGCAATATATTTTAAAATATTCCACAAATCGCAACTTTATTGAACAAAAATCAAATTATTGACCATGAAAAGTGTATATTTTTTTGCAGCATTTGCTTACAATTCAGATTTTTGTATTATAAAGTTGATATTTGTATATTTAATTAAATAAATACATTTCCAATCTTCCATGAATGAATTATCGTAAAAAACACCAGGGTTAAGTTCTGTGACTCATTTTTTGCATCTCCCTATGGCAGCTTTAATATATAGTGGTCAGATTTGTATGAGACTTTCAGGATATTTCAAAGTAGTCAAGAAATTCCCTAAGAACCAATCAATTATCTAACAAATCGCGGATTAAAGTGCGCCTCTAACAGAGTTAAAATTTGTCTCAGTGTACGAATTCAACTCGGCTTTTGGCCACCGACGCCGCGTTTGCTGCTGTTGATGTTGTTGTGCTGGTTTTTTACTCTCCCATTCGTGTGTGCGTGTGTGTGAGTGCCCAGACATACAATATATATATATATATATTCGTGCGCATATATATACATAATTGTTGCGCTCGCACACAAGCTTCCAAATAAGGGACGGCACATGTGAGCTGAGGAAGCTATAACTATCGATGCAGGCTACGCAAATCGCTGGCGTTTCCACTTTCGCATAGATTTCGAGGGAAACCAACGCATGCTGGCAGTCTGAAGTTCAGCGCGTTGATGCAACCGTCACAAAATTGGTTCAGTTGTGCCAGGTGGTGACAAGTCGCAGCCCCAAAAGCGATCACCGCCAGTTGCCAGCCACCGTCGGTCGATCAATGGCGACCAGGAGTCGTCTGTTGTGTCGGTGTCGCTGGTTGTTGTTGTCGTTGTTGTTGTTGGGGCTGGTGGCGGGTGGCGGGTTTGGGGGGTGCTCATTGCTGCTTGTTGCTTGCTGCTGTCGTGCAACATATGGCAGCGATGACAACGCATGTTAACAGCTTTTTAAAGTCGTTGCACAACGGCCACAACAAGAACAATAACACAATTCCCAGGCCGATAAGCTCGAATCGATGTTTATTTGTATATCCGAAAACGACCCACAAAAGACCCACGAAATAAAAAAAAACAACCAGAAAATAAGAATGGAAAACGTTAACCTTTCGAACCGCAAAAGGATGCCAAATTTGGCTGCAATCCGATACGAAAATGCCCCAAAACTGGGGACAGGAAATCTCACGCGTGCCACCAGCAGCGAGCTGCAACACTGGCTCACTGGAGCGGATGAGGCTGAAGTATATTATCCAAAAATGCGGTCTGGCGTACCTTTGAATTAAGGTATCGATTTAGTCCGCTGGTCAGAAGCCAGCAGGCCAAGACCAAGACGAAGACCAGGCCGTCCGTCAGTCATTTTCATTCATTGTTGGCGCGCGCTCATTGTTGGTGTGAAATTTAGCACAGTACAGCAACAGCAGCAGCAGCAACTGCAACATCAGCAACATCGCACAGCAGCAACAGCAACAACAGCAAGAGCCGCAGCAGCAACAAGTGACTGCGGTTGCAATGAATCCGCATAACAGACATACAACAAACGGACGGACTTAAAATGCGGCAAATATTTCTTGCTGTTGCCGCTGCCGCTGCCGCTGTTGTTGTGGCACAAAAATACTTTTTAAATGCGCTGAAGCGTCAAGTCGGCTTTAGCGTCATCGTCGTCAGGCAACGGCTTTTAACGGATACGCACAGGATCAAGTGTTATAAATGTTAATTCGCAAATAATTGCAGCAGCAGCAGCCTCGAGTCTCTTCTCCCCGTCGAATTGCTTAATCGGCGCCAATCAGACGATGAGACTAAGGTTGGGTTCTTGGGTTCGAGTGTCTGGAACTGCGTCTGGGTAGTCAGAACGTTTACTCTCTCAAAAAAAAAAAGAAAAATAAAAGAAAAACAACTGCATCTTTAATTGAAAATTTATGGCACTTTCATTAGCGCCCAGTGGAAATATGGTAGTAAGTTCTAGCGCAGCAATATATTTTGGCCTTTATTTTTTTGTGGGCATGGGAGAATGTGTTTGGGAATGATTACACACATATATATCACATAAGTTGTGTTGATTTCAACATTTGATTTTTATTGTGGGCAGGAAATGAGCTGAACCAAGCCGAACATCGATTGTTGTTAACTTTTGTTAACCGTGCGGACTGTGGGTAGAAGTCGGCTTGCCATCGCCCGTGTGGGAAGTCCGCGTGTGCTTTATTATATAATGATTTGGGAGATGGGCACAATCACAAGCAAAACCAACAAGCAACCAACCAACAAACAACCCAGCAGAAGCTCAAAGTTTTTTGTCTAGAATTTATTACTAAATATATGTTTTCCTCCAAAGTACAGTTTGCACGGAGTTTCTGCGGAACTTTCCCTCAAAATTTCGATGCTGAAATAAGCGAAAACTTTATAATCACGGTAGTTGCAAAAGTTTGCCAAATATTTGTCAACATTTTATTGGCCAAGGTTTGGGTAGAGCAAATCCATATTTACAGAAATAACTATATGGGAAAGTTGGGACTCAGAAATAGTCAATAAGGTATTGCATTTCAATCTGCAAATGCAAAACTATATTCTTTATTTAAATTTATTAAATTAATATTTAATTGCCATTATTTCGAACTCAAATTTAGATGGTTTTTCCTTTCTCTGTTGAAGTTCAACAAAATGTTATGTGAAATTTCAATGAAATACCGAACTAAGAACTTTAATTAATTTAGTTATTTTGTATAGTTTTTTATGTGAAATGTAAATGAAATACCGAACTAAGAACTTTCATTATCTTAGTTATTATTTTTTTTAGTTTTTTAATTAATTCTTCCAGCATTTGCTTACCGCTGGCACAATTAGGCAAACATCTTCATACGAAAATCCCCACTATGAGGCAATGTCTCGGGGTTAGGGAAAATAAATATTCTCAGCCATAAATTGGTCAGTGAAGCGGAGCTGCCTTTGTCTATATAAGTAGCTAATGGCGGGGAGCGGAACGGCGAAAAGAACCATAAGTTTCGTCTAAAACGTTGCCTCTGCCACGCTCCACTGAATGGGCGTTGCATTGGGCGTGTCTCAGCGGCGCTAGAAGAGCATTGGGAGAGGGGCGATCGGGACAGTGGAGGGGAAGGTCGCAGAGATTTCATCGGGGATAGCAAAGAATTTTGATTAACTTGGAAAATCATTGGAGTAAGTCGGAGGGGCAGGAGACGCTGGAGAAGCAGGAGAAGCTAGAACCTGAGCCACACAATGTACGCATTATTTGTTTGCATTGCAGCCAATAATTGCTTAACTAAATGTGAGTCCTGAAAGGCCAAAAGCGCCTCGTTAAGGTCTCAGTCGCAGTCCAAGTCGAAGTCGCATCGCTCGGTTCGGCTTTTAAATAATCACAATGAAAGCAAGACAGGCCACTACCAGCAAAAACACAATACAAAGAAATAAAACAAAAACAAAACAAAACAAAAAGATACAAAACAAAACGAAAGAAAAAAACGCTCACAAATTGTCATTTCTTAACCTTTTCAGATTGCGAAGGCGGCGGCGCAGAAGCAGGAGCTGGAGCTGGAGCAGTGGCTGGGGCAGGAGCAGAAGCCGGAGCTGGAGGAGGTTGAGGTTGCAAGTTACCAGTCGCCAGAAGTTGCCGACTCACAATGTGTGTGCGCGGGGCTTTAAGAAATGCCGAATTCCAGAAGCTGCAGTACAATCAGTTGAATTAAAAAACGAGCGCACAGACAGAGGCCGACGGCTGGATGTGGGGATGTGGATCGGCCTGTATCCGGGGATCAGGGGATCTGCAGTCCGAGGAGTCGGCCAAGGAGGAGGAGAAGCAGGAGGAGTAGGAGCAAGAGGATCCGCGATATCATCGCGTGGAGAGCGCGCGCGCAGCAGCTGCGGCTAGGAAATTAAGAGGACATTGTGGCGGCATGCGGTTAGAACTTGCAGCGGCGGCTTAAACACAAAATCCGCAAAAACAGACACACACTACAGTAGAGATTCCTTGCGTGGCTGCGTTGTTGGTGGCTTTTGGACAGCTGGACGCTGCCTGACAGAGGTCGCCCTCGTACGTAATCGACGAGCATTGCAAATGCTTTTGCTGTTGTAGTTGCAGTTGCTGCTTTTGCAGCCTCCGCCTCCTTCCGAGAGCTGCTGCTGCGCACGTGGCCATGTTGGTGACGCGTCTGCTACAGCAGCAGCAGTAGGAGCTGGAGCAGGAGCCGGAGCCGGAGCAGCAGGCAAACAGCAAATCATTGAAATGTCGTTAGAGGCTCGAGCGGCACGCAGCATCGATAGTCAGCGAAACCGCAAAATGCTTTTAATTTCTCAAACTGATATGCACCCGAGCTCTCCCCCAATGTAGCTGCAAAACTGGGGGGCAGAGGTTCGATTTTCGATTGTGTTTTCGTTTGGAGGTAGTGGGGCAGAAAATTAGCAAGCCCAGAGAATAAGTAGAGGGAGGAAATTACCGTCATAAGATCTGCTCAAAGGAAATATATTCAGAGTTCTAGTTTTATTTACTTCCAAATAAACTGAGAAACAAACCATAAGATACATTCAAAACTCGAAAAATAATTTATGCAAGCAGGCAGCAGCTATTCAATCTTTTCAACAGCTCAGATTGTGAAGGAAATTAATCAAGCCAAATATGGTGGCGGTTTTGAAAAGATGATTGAAATGAAAATTGTGTAAGCAATTAAATAATCTTTTAATTAGTTCAGAACCCCAGGATAATGCATCAAATAAAAATTAATTGTTGAGAAAAACGAAAAGACAAGTTTAAGGAAGTGCTGGTCAAAAAACAAACTTCAATGGGATCAAAAACAATCGAACACTTCGAAACTCTTCAACTTAAGCAAAACTAATAAAATTCTTTGAAATAAAAATACCAAATCATTTAAGCCAACAAACTTGCAGCTTTATTTCTGGTGGCGGTTCGACTTCGTGGGCGGTTCGGATGATGATGCGCAGGTGAGCGACCATAGAAGGCAAACCTATGTAGCCAAGACACCCGCGCAGACTGATGGATCGTACTCTCGATACAGGCGGGAGATACACATTATGTGAGTTGGCCAACAGCTAGCAATGCTAGCGCCAACATCGGCAACCCACTGCAAGTTGGCAATTAACCTTGGCTGGACAAAGAGTTGGCGGTGGCAGAACGACCTACAGCAGCAGCGGTACAAGTTATGAATTTTATCAGTCCGTCAGCTGGCAGCTACCAGCAATGGGTGCACTGAGCGAAAAGGGGATGCCTATGCCTTTAAGTATTAATAATGATCTAATTTTGGAAATTTCTTAAGTGAAAACAAATCAGGCAATTTGTCGAGAAAATGTTAAACGAAATTTTGTTATTTCCATTTTTTAAAACCATTTAAATTATAAATACTGAATGAAATAAGCTCTTAAAAAAGAATAATTTTTCAGTTAATTTATCTATTTTTGTTGGATACGATGTAAATATAAAGTGGAAATAAAAATTGAAGATATTTTCAAACATTTCAAATACAATTATTAATATCAGATACAATTTCATGAGCTTAGCTACTGAAGATACAGTAAATGTAATTCAAATTACCAAAAAATTAGAACAGATCAAGATGATGCCCTCTTTTGTTAGCGTGTAAGAGCCACATCTGATGACCTGAACCGGCGTTGGTGTCACACCCACAACATTTTGGCTTTCATTCATCGCCCCAGCTGAATGGAGCGACCGAGTGAGTTGAGCCACCGAAAGAGATAGCCCCCCACCCCAGAGGAGAGGGAGGCGGGGAGAGATCGTGGCACACGTCATCGGGGCAGTCAAGAGGCCAGCGCAATGCCTACGCCAAAGCCAAGCCAGAGCCGCAGCCGCAGCCGAAGCTTTTGGCATTGAAAAGTACGAGGCAGAAACGCGATTTGCATGCCAAGCCGCATAAGAGAAATCCGGGGGACAGGGCAGGGACAGGGGAGGCGGAGTGGAGTGGAACTGACTGAATGACTGACTGACTGTTGGTGCATGACGACGCGAGTCAATGGTGGCTCTGATGGCTCTGATCGATTTATGAACTCGTCGCCAGCATTGTTGACATGACGTCACAGGCAGCCCCGAAAGAAGCCTCCGCAGCCAAATATCTTTTCAGAGGTCTCCGGTGGAAGCGGAAGCTCTTTGCAACATCGAAAGGAAAACAGAAATGTGTGCTGCTCGAATAAAAAATAAAATACAAATTCATTCATGGAGAGCAGAGAAGCAGAGAAGCAGCAACAAACAGCAGCCCACTCGGCAGTTTGAGATTATTATTATTATTTGCAGTGTGTGTAGGCTAACTAGAAACGAGAAACTTTGGGCTTGGAGCCTCCAAGCTGGAGCTGAAGCTAGAGCTATAGCTGGAGCTGGGGGCTTATCTGAACGCTCTTAACCTTGCTCTTGAAACGGCTGGAAAATCAGTTTCGGGGCTTCGGGGCACTTTTACATTACATTCCGTGTCGGTTTTTGTTGTTTTCTGTTTATTGTTGTTTTATAATATTGCGCTAAATAATATATATATATTTTTATATATTTATATACTTCTTGTAAAGATACTATTTTGGGGTTTGTTTTTTAAACATATTGTGGTGGCTTATTCGATAAATTGCTTTAGGGTTATTCGATTTACGTCTTTTGTTTTGCTTCGGCGCATTGCACGATCAATTAAATAATAAATTTAACTAGTGTTAAGAAAATTGCGTTGCTTTCTGTTTGACAGAAATGTGATGCGGTAATTATATATATTAAATGTTTCTCTTTATCTTCTTTTCTTTTTAATGAAATAAACATTAATTAATAAATTAATTTAAATTGCCTTTGATGTGAGAGAGCTGGCTTTGAGCTGCCTTTTTAATTTGGTATTTTAAATTTTAAATGTACAATAAATATTAGTATAAAAGAGAGAGAGACAAAAGCAAACAGCTCAAAGCGGATATAAATAGCGATTGTGCTGCATGGAGCAATTAATTGGAGCGTTTCTCAAAAAATATAATATCCAATTTTGAGCGAGTCATGCAACATTCAAATTAGTAGGAGTAGATAAAATTTGGAAAACACTAATGGCCAATGGATCAACCAGATAAACATAACTATAAAATTGTAAATACTACTAACATTAGGCTAAACGAATCCGGAAAATACGCTTATAACTTTATCGAGCACGCTCATCACACACACACACACACTTATACACGCACACTGGCACTCTCGCGCACACAGATACAGGAAAATGGCCGCCGGCGCATCCAACAGATTTGTATTATTATTTGCTACCAACTTGTAAGATAACTATTGTAAACGCCGTGGAGCTGTTTACTCTTTAGACTCTGTACAGCAAATATTAAGGGAAAAGTTTCCCCCTAGTTTCTTTTCGTCTTTCTCTTGGCTTCCCCGTTCAGTTGTAAATATTATTGCACTTATTGTTTAATAATAATAAAAAAGGACTAACTAAAGCAGTCTCGGCTGTGTCTCGATGTGTCTCTAGTGGTTCGTTCGGTAGAATGGCACTGGGTTAGAAGCTGCAGCTGATGCGACAATTGATCTATTGCTATGGGGATGTTCTATATATGTTCTATATGGATATATATGGGTATATGTAGGTGTCTGGCCCCATCAGGAGGAGTTGTAGCTTTGCTATGGCACAGTCGCCTTTAAGTAAGAGTCTTGACTAGTATACAAAAAAAATGTAAATTACGCATTAATACACACAAAAAAAAATTAAAACACAAACACTTCGATAAACAAGAACAAAACGAGCGGCGAGATCGTAATGGCCATGGATCCGAAATTCGATCAAGCCATTTGCTGCACTTTGGATCTGGATCTGCTAAACATAAAAACTGCTGTCTAACTAAGCTAGGTTTGGCTTGTGCGGGGACAGTTTTCTCAGGCTTTGGGTTTAAGTTTTTTTTTATGCATTTTTCATTTGGATTTTTACTCATTTAAGGCACTTTTTTTTTTTGGCCAGTTCTGGGATTTCATTTTGACAGAGGAAATTTTAAGTTGAATTTTCGGAATTTATTTTTGGATAGATTTTATAGAAAGTTTTATGAATTACAACTAACTGAATTTATAATTTATTGATAGAGTTTAGAGATATATTTAATCCAAAATCAAATTTTATACAAAATGTTTTATTAAAATTTGTTCTAAACTTTTGTTTTGATATTTTCTTACGAACGTGAGATTGAATTTCGGGAATTTTAAAAAGTAATTCTTTTATACTTGATGAATAGATTTGATTATCCGATTTATGTTAATTCAAAATAAAGTTTGATTCAAAACTTATGAAAATTTTATTTTCTGAAGTTTTTGTTCTGATATCTTCAATAGGAAGTTAAAAATAAAGTTAAATTTCAAATGAAAATGAAACCCAGAAAGGGCCTGCGTGTTCAGGAACTGAAATACTGATCTTAAGAAATTAAACCCCGCCCATTTAAGATCATCCTCCGCACAAACCAAGGCCCAGACATTGCCTAGAGAATCTCGAGGAGCTAGGCTCGAGGATCGATCCCGGGTCCTAGCGCTGCGCATGCGTGTGCGACATGTGCGAGTGCGTCGAGTGCGGCGGTGGCACGTGCGGCACATGCGCGTGGTGCGCGTGTCCGCCGTAGGCCTGGGCATGGGACAGGGGCGATGCCTGGCCCCCACTGTAGCCGGACTGCATCAGACTCTGCTCGAGGCTGTAGTGCGAGGGCGGCGCCGGCGGGTGCGCCAGATGAGCGTGCCCGTGGTGACCGTAAATCAATTGTCTTACTTTGGAGTCCTCGTCGGCGATGTTGTAGCTGAGCTCCGTCTCCTCGAAGCCGGTGGCCGACATTCGCTGGTCGCCGCCGCCCACGCTGGGCGGGTCCGGCGAGTTGAGGCAGGTCTGGATGAGCTGTTTGCCCGCCTCCGAGGTGATCATCGGCTGCAGCTTGCGCGTGGCAAATGTGTACACATGGCCCGTCTCGCTGGCCACCAGCAGCATCACCTGCGTACCGGTCAGCGTGGATAGTTCGTAGGCCTGCAAATACGGAGGGGAACAGATGGCGGAGAGTTAGTTACCGTGTTAAGTACTCGATGGTATCGGCTCTGCTATCGGGACTCAGGATTCGGGATTCGGGTATCGGGTATCGGGTATCTGGGGGAGGCAAACTGTCGAAGCGTGTGTTGGCCAAGCGGCCCATAAATTTCCCCAGCAAACTATGCGATTATGTTGCAGCGATAAGAGGATCGAGGCGAAGACCGCGATGTTGAGGTTTTTAAATTACCAGAGATGGCAGCGTGATTTTAGAAATCGATTTATGGTTTAGGAAGAGACGGAAAGGGAGTTGGACAAATCAGGAAACTTGGGTTTATCTATAGGGTAAGGAGCAGAGCAATTAAAGGTAACTATAAAAAAAAATATTGGATCTGAACTCTGATCAGTAGATGGTTGAAAATATATTTAACTGTCAATGAAAGCTACTACAGAAAAACACAAATAAAAATAGAAAAATTATATCTCTGCATACTGAAATATATGTAAATAAGAGCAATAAATAGAGGATATTGGATTGGAAATCCATTTATTCAAATCTTGGTAAACAGCAATTATCATTCTTACTTTAAAAACTTGCAACTTGAAAATGGGTAAAACCTCAAAACTTGGTTTAATGTTAACACTCACAATATTCCTAAAATCACAATTATTGTTCTACTTTTTAATGTGTAATTACCCACCGATTTTATTTAGTTATGATGAGGATTAAGTGGTGTACAACAAGCATTTATAGGGCCACAATAAATCCCCGCCGATCACGCCAAAACCAAAATATTCCCCCCCGAGCTGGAGAAATCAGTAAGTCACAGCTCTTCGCACGCCCACGCAAAAGTCTCGAAGAGCAGAGAAGTCACGCAAGCATCGCGATGGAGTTCCGTGCTCGATGATAACACCTCCCCGGGGCCATGGAGCGTGTTTCTGTACATTAGACGGTAGCCTAAGCTGCCTATCAACAGCTCGTAATTACTATAAAAGCGATAAAGTCGCTGTCTGGCTGTCGGCCGATACTTTTCCAGCTACTTGGCTTAAAGAGCGAAGAGAACTCAGCGCATAAATAACTGGCCCGGCCAAGAAACGATCCAGGAACATTTATTAATATTAATGAAATTGTTGTACACATTGTTGGCGATCCGGGATTGGGGATTGCGATTGGGATTCGGATCGCACCGCACTGGATCGGATTGGATTGGATTGGATTGGGTGGAGTGGGGATTTCCCCAACCCCAGGAACATCGATTGGCTGCCAATTTTATGTGTAACATGTGTAAATGCAAACAATTGACACGGTCCGAAAGCGGAATCTCTGAATCCGATTCCGAATCCGTTTCTGATTCTGATTCTGAATCCGATTCTCATTCTGAGTAGGTGTCGATTGTGTGTGCAGGCAGAGCTAGGTCTGCGATCCACAACAGGCCAACAATTCATGTCAATTTGAATTTCGAACAAAGACAAAAGGACACGACACGCGGCAGAAGGCTGGAGAGGATTGGTTTGGTTGGCTTTGGATTGGAGTGGAGTGGAGGGCAGGGCACGGCCAGAAAGCGTTGACAGGACAAGCAGAAGCAGGAGGAGAAGGCAGCCCCAGAGACCGCAGGCCAGATGGAGAGTCATTTGTTAGAAGCCGATTGTTGCCTGTTGTTCGATGTTGTTGTTCGATGTTGTTGTTGTTGTGGTTGTTGCTGCTGTTGAATGTGTTGCATGTGGCCAAAAGGCGGCTCGCCGACGAAGGCCAGCCGTGGCGGAGCCTCTTGGCCTGGCTTTTGGGGCTTATCTGGGCACAATCTGCCGCGAGTATCAATACACTTCCGTGCTGCTTCTGCTGCTGCTGCTGCTCGATGGCTCCCGAAAACAATTCCCAGCGAGCGGCAAGCTGCCTCGTGATTTCAATTTAACACCTTTTGGCGGCATTTTGCCCTTTTGGCCATGGCCAATTGTTGGTAGCTCGCTGGTTGGTTGGCTGGCTGGTTGCTTGGTTGTTTGGGAACTTGTGCATTATGCAGAAGCGCTTTCGCTGAAGCTCAAAGCGACCCACCGAACCGATCCGGTGCCCAATCGATTGGCCCACGCAATTTGGTGGGCCAGCAAATGAGATCACTTCTGGACATTAGCTCACTTTTCACTTTTGTGGCCTTTTTTGGGCCTCACTACGCCGCCCACCCACGCACGCCCGAGATCCGTTGCTGGCCCGAGATCGAAATGACCAAAATTGGCCAGTGGAAAGCACGCGAACAGGTTGCTGCTCGCTGCCTGTCTGGGCCAAGTTCATTGGCCGCAATTTGTTGGTAGGGATTGCGGATTGCGGTTTGCGGATTGCCGATTGCAGATTGCTCCTTGGGCTTTTTGCTGCGCCCGCTGGAAGCGCCAACTCGCAATCCCATTGTCTGCCTGTCAACTGTCCCATCGCTGGACTTTGGACATCGATGAGGGACCGCATCAAAGTCACCAAATCGATATTTTTTCTGTTTCTGAAAAGCATGTAGAAGCCCCCTTGGTTTGTCTCCGGCGTGCGCCTGTCATAAGTTTTGGCCCCCGACAAAAAAAGAATCTGGAGTCTGCGTCCCAGGGGTCAGATATTTTGTATACCCTAAAAAAAGGGAAACTTTGTGAAGTAACTACTTTTCTTAGCAAAATTATGAAATATTTGTAAATATATAATATTCCTTCAAATCTTCAACACCCAAATATTCTGATTAATTTATAAAAGAAACCTTTCTTTTAAACAAGTACTATCCTAGTTTCTTATACTTGTATCTAAATCTCAAGCAAATGAAATTATAAATTCGATAGGAACATAAGTTTTCGGTTTCCAAGTTCCGAGCTTTAGCGTTTTTCTATTTTGGCCTGGTTGGGTCAAATATTTCATAAGATTTTGTGACTTTGTCTGAGATCGTGCTGAGATCGTGATTTAGCGCCGCGATGTTGATGCTTTTTGTCCGATTTCGATAGCGGGTTCGGGCTCTACGGCCAGAGAAGTCTATTTAAAAAATGTGAAAAATTTCATATGCAACCGCTAGCTGATCAGCAGGAGTCGCAGGGAGCATTATGTAAGTTTGCGTGTGAAAATTGGTCATTTGAAAATGCCAAAGCCCACAACTGGTGGGGCGGAATCTACCGGGAGCACGCATCAATTGTTGGGGGAGTGAGACGGGTGGACTGCGATGGGCTGGGCTGTGCCGGGTTGGGCTGGACAGCAAGAAGGCAGGCAGGCAGGCGGGCAGGGCCTGCAGTCAGCAGCCTCCTTTGAATGCAATTGCGGCGGCAAATTAACATTTTATGAAGCCGAAAACAAAGGGAAATGCGGAATCGTGGGCTACCGCGCTTACACAACGCCGCTAAAGCCTACACATTGCGACCAAGAACCAAAGGATCCGTTTGTGGCTACTGTTTTAGAGATCAGCGAAAGAGGCACAGTGGTTGGGGATCTGGCCACTTGGGGTTTTTTAAAAGTTTAGCTTCGAAATATTGTATCTGAATTTTAGGAAATCATGGGGAAGATAAAGTTAGCCAAGATTGTTTTTTTTGTGTATTGAATATAACAAATAATTCTCAAGAGATTGTGTTAATTTTTTATCCCGATAATAATTATATATGGAAACAGATTGATAAACCCATTTCCATAATTTCTGATCTTCTTCTTGGGAATGCTTGTTCTAAAATCATCGATGGATTTTCCAATTCGATTTTCCAATTTAATATAAATTCATTCTAATCTTCGGAAATGGAATATTATCAACACTGGTAATGTTATTTAGGGAATTCTCCAATCAGACCCACAAGTGTTACTTTTTTTTCGGTAATCCACATTAGATATTGGAAAAAACGAACCACTGTGCCGATGGCCACATGACGATAAAGCACCGCTCGCGACGGAGAGAGTCAGAACAATGCCAGCTTTGGACTGGGACTGCGACTGGGACTGCGACTTGTGACTCCTCGAAGCATTTATTAATTGCACATGCGCTCGAAACGTGGCCCAATGTCGACATCCCAATTCCAATGGCAAACGAATTGGCGGGGAGGATCAGGAGGATCAGGAGAAGGGGAATCGGAAGGAGCGGGAGGATCAAGAGGAGGAGGATCAGGAGCAGTAGCATCGGGAGGAGTGAGATTAGGAGACCCTCGATCTTACCTTCTTCATGATGCCCGTCTTGCGCTTGGAGAAGGTCGTGTAGCGACGCAGCTTGTTGTCGATGTATTCCATTTTGATTTTGACACGTCCCTTTGTCTTCTTGCCGTTGGCGGGCGGCGATTTCTTGTTCGGGAGCGGGTTGTAACCATCCACGTTGTCCTCTACGCCGGCGCTGGTAACGCTCCCGGCGGCGCCTCCTCCGCAGTTGTCCAAGCCCTGCAGCGTGAGTCCACCTCCGGACCGATGGTGATCCTCGTAGCAGTCGCTCCCAGAGCGCTTCAGTCCCCTCTGTTGTTGTTGCTGCTGCTGCTGCTGGTGTTGCTGCTGCTGTTGTTGTTGCTGTTGCTGCTGCTGCTGTTGTTGCTGGGAGGCGTGCTGCGGGCTGTGGTGGGTGCCAGTCTGGCTGTTGCCCAGGGTCTGGCACTGGGCGGAGGGGGCTCCGACCCCGGACCCAGCACCCGGCTGGGGACGCTGCATGGCGGGTCCGCCCATGTTCTGGAGCAGGCCGCCGGAGGGCGGACGGGCGCCCAGGGCGGCCACAGCCGGATTGCCATACATGTCGGCCTGGTCGGCCAGACTGAGACCTATACTACTCATCGAGTAGTTCAGGTTGTAGCGCGAGTCGCCCCGCGTCGGATCCATTCTGAGGTAAAAGTTCTCCACCGTGGAGCCGTAGAAATCCAAGGCACCGCGCGCGTCTATTATTGCTGCCGTGCTAGTGCTAGCGCTAGCGCTAGAGCTAGAACAATCCGAAATCAGAATCAAAATCCGAATCCGAAATCCGGCCGCGGCACACTTTGCCTGTTTGCCTGTTTGCCTAGCTAGTAGCTGGCTAGCTGGCCTAGCGCCCGTATTTGATTCTTAATTCCAAAAATAACACACAAAAACACACACCGCGCGCACAACGCGATTCGCTAGCGTTTCCCTCGCTGCCCTGGCGCGACTTCTGCCGCTGGGCGGTTCTGTTGCTGCTGCTCTGGCTGTTGCTGCCTCTCGCTGGCCTGCTACACTGCTGCCGTCGTTGCTGCTGCCTGGGGGCTGATGCAGGCTCTGCTTTTGATGTGCCACCCGAAAGTTATTAACAATTTCGGGCAGGAAACGCGAACTTTTTGGGTGCAACGCCGCGGATTTTGCAACACGCACGCACGCACACACACACACTCGCACTCAGGCACTGGTGGAAAATTGACAGCTGACAGTCCTGCAGTGTTGGAATGTGATGGAAGCCAGGGATGCAGCGCTGCCAGCTAGTTGAGTGTTGCAAAAGCTCAGCGGTTGGGCGGCAGATTTGAATTAGCAGGAGTTGGGAATCCTATTTGATGGCTCTTGAAGTTATTTTTTATTTATTATTGTTGTCCTCAGCGGCTTGTTGTTTTTGTGTGTTTTTGTTTTTAGGGATTTGTATTTTCTTCGGTTATTTAGTTTGCTCGATTCGCTATTTCTCCTTGTCTTGATTTATTTTGTTTGCTTATAGTTTGGTTTTAATAATTTTAAAAATTTACTTCAATCCTTTGTGGTGTTTGAAAATCCTTTTTCCAAATTCAGCTCGAATTCCGCTAGCGCTTTTGTTTGATTTGTTTAGTTATTCAAGATATTTATTTTGTGTGCGTGTTTTTTTTTGATGTGTTATTTGTATCGGCCGCTTTTGTGTTGGCTTATTTGTCGCTCTTGGCACTTGTTTGGACTGTTTACTTTATTTGTGGCGATTTTATTGTGGTTCATTCCAAATACGAGTATCGGAATCGAGACGGCGAACGGTCGAGAGCTAAACTTGCGATCGATGGCTGGCGTTGTGCTTCAGATGGCGTGCAAATACCTAATAAACTGCGGCGTATGGCCAGCGACGATCGGAACGATCGTTCCAAACTTGGGTCGAACCGGTTCTCTCTTTCCCTCAAGAGAAAAGCGAGAATTTTCGCTCTCTTTAGTCCCCCAGAAAGAGTGTTTTGTACATAGGAGGGGAGTCTTCTCCCCCCTCTCCCCATCCATTTATTTGTTGTCGTTTTTTATGTGGTGCTGGTGGTGGTGGTGGTGGCCCGACTTTCATTTTGCAGAGGCGGCTATGTTTATGGCTTAATTAATTAGATATCTCACGGATACAGCAGGAGAGTAAGGAGGCCACGCCCCCGATATGCATACTCATTCATTCGCCACGCACGCGCATAGATATAGATACGTACGTACGCCCGGGGGGGGAGATTCAGATACAAAAACTCAGCTTGCCTTCGACTGGCTCCGCCCCCAGCAAAAAGATCGTGATTGAGTTTCGTAATTGCATTAAACGCCATTTTAACGTGTGTCTCTCCGCTTATCAGCGGCGCTGATTAAGTTAATTTGTTTTGTTGTATATCGTTCGTATTTTGTAATTTCTTTTAGGTTTTTCCTGTTTTTTCTGTTTTTGTTTTTTGGTTATTGCCAGGCAACAGCGCTTGTTCGTTCGTTTGGAACGTTTCAGTCCCCACTGGCAACAAACAAAAAAAAAAGCGATACACTTCAACTATGCCAGGAATTTTTTAGCTGGCCAATATGGTCAGAATGCTCTAGAGGATTTGCGTGGTGGGCCCACTTGTACACAGGAGCACGAGTATTTCGCCATGTCCTTAAATAGAGGTTCGCAAGAAAATTCTGTTTGCTGCGGGAGGCGGAGCGGAGCGGTGAACGGTGAACAGGGAACCGGGAACAGTGACCAGTAACCAGTAGACGCTGGCCACGTGCAGTGACTAACAGATAGCTGGAGATATGGCCAATGGATGAGTACATTTCGATACATCGATACACTCACCCGGGGGCTCCTGGCTCTGCGTTGCTGCGTTGCTGCGTTTCAGCGTTCTCCCCATCTGCGCGCTGATGCATTCCTCGCTTTTACCCCAGCTGCAAATGGTCATCGTTGCCTTTCCCGGCCACAGCATCCAACATCATCTTCAGCCGGGCCTTGTCGCCAGCTTGTCTCTTCCGCGAATAAGCCAGCGAATGAGCCCGCGAGTCTGGCTTTGATTCCTTCACCAGGACCACATCTAACTCAGCATCCACCATCCAGCATCCAGCATCTAGCATCGGACGCCAGATGAGATGATGTCCGATGTCGATGTCGATGATGTTGCCCCGCGCATTTAATTAGAATGAAATATAGGAACTTGCGGCCCGGATCGCTCCTCGATGGTTTGTCTACCTGCCTGGGCTGCCTAATGATTTAAATTAATCATAATGACTGTCAAAATAGAACGTTTGCCGCTGGCCCAGGCTCATATAAGGATCGATCCACGCAGCGGGTCATATGCCTTCCAAACACTGCGCGAAAAAGGTTGGGAAATTACCAAGGATAAAAAGACGATAAAGGGTCATTCCAGTTGGGTGTGTTACTAACATTACTTTCTAACAAATGCAAATATTTCAAAAGTTGGCTAAACTTTGCGATGCTTAGACTTAGACAACAATTTAAAAACGATTTGTTGAAGATACGAGTATTTCCCTATTAACTATTCTTTATGGTGTATATATTCTACTCCTATTTTATACTCACATTCTTTCGTAAATTTGTAATAATTATTTTATTAATTTCCTTTTAAATTTGTTGGCAAAACAAATCCAAAAATCGGTTAATTGAATAACAGGATGCATTTTAAATTTTCCTACAACCTGCAATAATTATGCATATTCTTACTTCCAAATTCGTTGTTGTCACATTATTTTGTAAAGAGCATTGCTAATTGAATATTATACGTTTTATAGTATAGAATATTATTTATAAATATGTCTAATAAATGATTTGATTATAGGTTTATTAATAATATTATTAATTTTATTATATAGGTTTATTAATCATATTACACAAATAAACACTTACATATTTGCATACAACATTTTACAATTTAATTTACTTCGATTAAAAGTGAATTCAAATATAAATTGGGATGGATTTGAAAAAGGAATTTATTAAAAAATTTATGTTCTATGGAATATATACAATCTTTAATTGATATTTTTGTTCCACAAGGTAAAGTTAGGTTTTTATGACAAATCCAAATAATTTAGGAACTTGCAAAAACCATTTTTTTATTTGCTTACCAAACTTAATGATTTCAGAAATTGCAGCACTTATGGTGTTGTGTAATTAAAAAAGAATTACATTAATAAAATATATTACTTGAAGGATTTAAGTCAAGCCAAATATCAATTGAATTGAACCAAAGATTGTGGTACAAATTTCTGTGAGTGCATTCCGTTGCAGCTCCTAGTCCTGCTGACATTTCATCATACTCACACGGCCCGGCTGGTTGGCCTGGTCTAAGGTTCTCACAATTGTAGACGCGTTCTGTGCAGCGCTTACTAATTGGTTAGTTGGCTGCAGGCTTCGTTCGGGCTTCGGGCTTGGGGCAGGCTGCAGGCAACAGGCTACTGGCTACAGGCTGCACCCCTCTCTTTCCAGCCCCTTTCTCCGTCTCTTTCGCTGGCTCCAGTGCGGCTGTCTTTCTAGGCGAACGTCAGCCTGTCTGGCCTGGAGGAGGCTTCGGCTCAGCTGGGAACGACTTCAGCAACAGGCTGTTTATTCTCTTTTTTTTTGCCATTGAATTTTCCATGGAATTTTCCTCAGCTGAACATTTCTAATACTTAATTATTTGCGAGCGTTGGCTTGGCGTTTTACGTGCGTTTATTTCAGCTATCTTTGCTGCTCCTGCTCTTGCTCCTGTTCCTGCCTCTTGGATTA
The DNA here is from genome assembly GCA_021224005.1 of Drosophila setifemur. Classification (NCBI taxonomy): domain Eukaryota; kingdom Metazoa; phylum Arthropoda; class Insecta; order Diptera; family Drosophilidae; genus Drosophila; species Drosophila setifemur. The sequence goes on from JAJJHY010005742.1 coordinate 15,340,235, forward strand.
TGCAATCCTTCAGAGTTCACCTTCAAAAAGAGCCCAGATCATCATCATCAGGGCATTTATTTATTTATGTGTGAGTAAGTATTCCCGAAATATATTTTTAACTCGGAAGAAAGTTTGTTCCATTTACGATTTGAACAACATTTTTGATTTGCCGTTTTGGTTTGGCCCATGCAGCCAGCTATATAAGTATATTTATATATATATAGACTTTTTGACTATTTATAGAGCTTCTTGGGCATTTGCCATAAGCCAAAGCCAAAGTGTTTTAAATAGTCTAAATATGTAAATTTCGTTTTTTCTTTTTTTGTCAGTCGAACCATGGCGAAAAAAAGTGTGAAAGTAATAATTAAATTAAGGAATTACAAGTCAAATAAAAATAAGATGCGAATTAGAAAGATTTTAGACAATTTGAAGAATGAAAATTGGGAATATTTATAAAATGTATTTAAATAATAAATAAATAAAACTTTGGGAATAAGACTGGCAAGATATTAGAAAACATTTACAGTAATAATAAGAAACAAAAATAATTTGTTAAATTGTATACTTTGAGAGCTAGAAGATCTGACCACCGAAGATCATTCCATATAGAGCTGGCATCCACGATCTGTCCAGTGGAGGTGCGGAATGAATATCTGATTGAATAAAACATCGTGCCACATGTGCCATGCATCACCAAAAACTCAGGTGTCTAATTGGGCGCTGGGGTGACAATGAACCACTTAACCAAGCCACCGAGCGGACTAAGCCCAAGCCGCAGATTGACAATGCCGGGAGAGTAAACCGCCAACGCCAACATTTCCACAGTCGTCAGCCGAGATCCAGCGTCCAAGTCCAAGTCCGAGGCAGAGTCTGGAGTCGAACCAATTGGCAATTGGTACAGGCGATCGCAATGTTTCTTGCCTCATGAATAACGCATAAGGATTGGACCTGGGCCTGGGCCCGGGATATGAATCGAAATCGGTCTCGGGATCGGGATCTGGATCGGGTTCTTCGGTTATTTCGGGTTTAGGGGCAATCGACTTTGCACAGCCTTTTGTTACAATTTAAATAAAATTGCGGCTCTGGCGAAACAACAAAAAGAAGGGCCCCTCCTCCTCCTCCTCCTGCACCTCCTCCTGCGTGGTTCTCTTTGGTGTCCAAGTACGGTACTCGGTCTGGTCATCCGTTCGGTTACAGGAAACAAAAGCACCGCTACAATCATAAAACGATTAACAGGTCGTGACCATTTCACCTGATTACCGGCCACTCATTTGCATTCAGCCCACGGATTCTTTGGCACTGTGACAAGTGCAGGCGTCGACGGAAGTTCAGCCTTCTCCTACCCAAACCCATCCCATTCCTTCCGCCCGCTCCGTTACCGACTTCCAACTTCCAACTTCCTCGCCAGCATTTTAATTCACTCAATATTTAATTATGAAAATGAAGAAAAGGCCGAGATTGCTGCGTGCTTTGCATAGAAGTTGCACCATTGTGCTTAGCTCTGTGTGGCTTTTTCGGTTGACGTCAGGTTGTTAGGGGGCAGACTAACTCGGGGCCTCTACAAATTAGAACAGAATTATCCCACGCATCTCGGATAATGTACGCGAAATACTTGATCGATTGCCAGCGATCGATAGTTTGTTGTTCTTGCAACTGCTGCTACTGCTGCACTCCAACAACAACCACGTCTGACAACGAGGACCGTCCCAGACAGTCGAGAAACCGTCAGCAGAAACAGAAGCAGAAACAGCAGCTTGGGATCTTTCGGATCGTCGATGACAAACAACAAATTTCAGCGCGTAGAACGGTAACTTATTTTTTCCTACCCGCTAACTAAGGGGTGCCAAGGGTAGTTTGGGCCCAACCATTTCTATTACTATTGAAGTAACTAAAGCTCTAGTTTTCGTGATTTGTAGTTTAATCTTTTAAAATTATATAGCCTGAGCTACTTAAAGCTTTAAGTCTGAAATCATTTGTAGTTTTTCTGGAAATTAAGAATGTATTAAATTTAATATTATAAAATAATATATAATATAAATTTATATATATNAATTTATATATATTAGGAAAATACTTTGAGAATTCAAATTTTTTTTGTTTTCTGTCTTATATCATTTCGAGATTTTCTGGTAAATAAGAATATATTTACTTCAATATATTTTAAAATAATATTCAATATAAAATAATACTTTAATAATTAAAATTGCTTTATTTTTTATTTCCTGATTATTTGATAATATTTGTTTGTATTTCACAATCGCTGCTTTACCAGTTCCAACAATTGTTTGATTTATTGATTGATCAAATACGAGTATTATCTAAAATAAAAACTGAAAGCTTACGGATAAAATGTTTTACATAATATCTTTAAAATATTATAGCATAAAGACACTATCTTAAAATTCAAATTAATTATTTTCCTCTTGAGCCTAGACATTTATACATTTATTTATTTTATATTTTTCCAAGTTTATTTTTTTTAAAGAAAATATTTGAACTGCCAAAAATCTTTTAGCCCCTAATTTAATGTAGATAACAATCTTTTTAAAAAACACTTTTAGCATAGGGGGTATAATCCATTCGAACTCTAAGAACCACCGGACTGGGGTCCACTTATTGTCAAGCTGCGCAGAAACAGAAGCCAACGAGGAGGAGGTGGGATGGGGGAGGAGAGCGGGTCCAGCCGAAGGAGTTGGAGGTGGAGGCTCTCAGAGCGATGTCTCCAGCCTGGCTGTGATAAAATGTGCGTAAGTGATCAGTTCGAAGACAACGACTCGGACTCGGACTGGGACTGGGGCTGAGGCTGAGATTCGGACTGCGACTGCGACTCGATCTCGAGTCGTTGCATTGCGTTGGGGTTAAAATTCCTGGACTTCTGCGATTCTTAACGTTTTTTGTGTGTTTCTTTTTTTTGTTTGTTGCTTTAGTGCTGTTGCTTTCAACTCTCTCGGCACTCGGCAGCATTTTAAAATTACAAGTATGTAATTTTACTGAAATCAAGCGCTCATATGAAAATTCCACTGGCGAAGCTGTCGATCGATCGATCTCGCGGGGCAATTGTGGAGCATTTTTAATTTGTGCACTTTCTGCCTGGAAATCAGAGCATCGTCAGTGGCAGCGGCGGCAGTGGCGGCAGCGGCAGAGTGTGGAGTGTGTAGTAAGGATTGCGGTTTGTGGATTGTCGACTGGGACTGCGACTGGGACTGTTCGGCGACCTTATCGCGCCCACTGTGCACAAATGCACACACAAAATGTCAATTCAGCGCACGTCGCTCCGCCAGGCATCCCAATCAGTCGTGCCACTCTATGGCGTTTCAGGTAAGGCTCCTCCCCTCCTCCGGCTCCACCACGCGAGGGGGTGGTAAATGCAGCCTGGTCCTGGTCTTTTGCTCCTTCTGCCAATGCTGCCTGGATCCAACCCGGCTGGCTGGCTGGCTGGCTGGCAGCTCGTCATCATTATCTCTGCGCTCTGCCAACATCACAAATAATATGAGGAAAGCACAAAAAGGGGAAAACAATCAAGGGGGTTGGGGAGGGGAGGGAGCGAAGGAACCGGGCAGGGCTAGAGGACTGGGCCGGGTCGAACGGCCTGCAAATAAACTATTTCAATCAATGCGTTTGTCGTCGGGCCATCGCTCGATCGATCGCATGCCAAAGGTAGTTAGGTAGGATGAGTTGTGGGCTCCTCTGTTTTGGCCGTCTTCGGGTATCTTTTTTGTGCGAAATGGTCCTAAAGGTGAGAGGCTGCACGCTATTATTCTAAACTTTTGGCTTCTTGAATTCCGGAGGAAATACTTTTGGGCTTAAATTTACATTTCCTTTGAGAATTTGGTAATTCTAAATCGGAGATTTGTATTTAATTAATTGTGTTTGCAACTGCTTTTAGTATGCCTGAATAAAATATATTAGTTCTCATGAAAAAAGTGCTTTTAACTCATTTTTAAGCAAAGGTTGCATATATTTTAATATTTCAAATTTGTGTTGAGTTGGCGCCAGCGAACAAGCAGTGTTACAGACTGCTTGAATGTGTACAAGAAGCAGGAGACAACAAAACTGCTTCCAATGCATATATAGATGGCGCCACTGTATTGTCTCGACTGCTTGAAAAGCGGTGCATCTAAAATGCGCGCCATCAGAATTTTTAAATAATGATAGCCCGAAATATATTACTATCCCTAAACAATTTAAAAACCAAAGAATTGCCTATTATTTATACTACCAAAGTATAAATATTATTAGATCAATGATTTTGTTGAATTTACCATTCATATTGTCCACCTTTTTTAAAGAAATAGGTGAGTAAGTCGTTGGAATAAATACAACTCCACTCCCAGAAAAAAACTCTGTTGATTTCCACCTAATTGCAGTGTACTTAACACCATTAAAAATGCAACCAGTTCAACGACCCCAAACTCTTTTCCGAAAGGGGATTTTCGCCTTTCTTTTGTCTGTTCTTCTGTTTCTGGTTGTGGTGCTTCAACTTCAACTGCTGCCTCCAATTCGGATTCTACTTCCACAGAAAGCGAACCGTTCCCTGTTCACCTTGTGCTGATGACAACAGAAATTAATCATTTCTTTAATGCTGATTCCACGCGATTCGGCAATGAAAGTGGTAAGCCCGCTCTTCGGCGAAAAGTTTTCGCTGCTTCTGCTTAGAACTTAGGTCGATGCGACTGGTCGAACGTCTTCCCCAACGGCAGGGCCGTGAGAAATCCCACACGCGAGTAATCCAACCCAAAACGATTCGAGTTCATTGCGATCGGGTTCGATTTTGAGGAAGTGGAAAACGTTTTGGTAGCACAACGATACCACTGCGTCACTGTCGCTGATAAGGTGACTAATCGGAGCAGCGCCAAAACAAAAAAAACGAGGCGAACTCCCGGGCTAGAAATCATTTGCCATAACTCTCAATTATGGCCGTGTTTTTTTTTTTTCTGCATGTATCAGACAGCACTTTCTGCGGAGTGCAACGAACGCGAGTGGCTCGCCAACACTCGAATTGTCTTTGCCTCTCGTATTTGTTTTGTTTACGCGCATTCGCGGGTTTTGGCCATCTTATCAGTCGTTTGCCAAAAATATAAATAAAACTTTCAAGGCGTAGCGCGTGGCCGTTGTCGACGTAGGGGTAAATATTCCTACGATTCCCATCTGCTGGGCAAAAAAAAAGTGTTAAGATATATCAGTTAGATAAATATGTTTTTACTTTCGGTGTTTTCTAGACTTTCTCAAAATATTGAAAAGTAAATATATTAATAGGACTTTTACTGATGGTTGCAGATCAGCTTAAACCTACTTTTAACTTATCGGAGTTAACCTATTGAAAATGTACACCTTTCTATTTGGTTTTGGTAAGCAAGGGAAAGATTTTAAAACTTTACCACAAAAAAAGTATATAAAATTCTTCAAAATGTATGAAATATAAAATTAAGTTGTAACATTTCTAAATTATTTTATTTATTGTTTATATTTACAATACATACATATGAACTCCATTTAAATTCAAAGTTTTTTCTTTTCAGAGATTACTTTCTAATTAAAGGTTCGAAGTATTATTAGATAAAATGCCAAATAAAGCGATTACTTTCATTTTAAGGGATAAAGATAAATACTTTCAACTTTTAGTTTAGGGTACTTTTTTGTAGATCATGGCAAAGTGATTTTCCACTGATCTATAAATTTCACAATCAAATAATAAACACGATTAAGTGAAGGATACGGAGTGCTTGCCTCATCTACATATTGGATTTCATCAGAGTTGTCAATCGATAAGGCTGAATCTATATCGGATCAATGCTTGGGCAACGCCTCCGCATAATGCAATCGCCCAGAACAATAAAGGTGCAGTTGGGTTCGTTTTGAAATTTTTTCGTGTTTTGTGTACGCACAAGGAAGCGACTTGCAACTGGCGGGCATTTTGCACAACCCCTGCCGATGTAGTCATCGATATCGATGATAATTACAAATTTCTTGCAACAACTTGACTGATAAGCTCGTGCGAGAGAGAGGTGCAGAAGCTGTCCTGTCATCGACATCGGCGAATGCTCTTATCGTCCAACTGCACACGGGGCGTATGATTAATAAGATCCGAATAAACAAAAGGGAGGAAGATATGGCGAGGGGGGGAGGGGAGAGGAAGCGGAGGGAGAGAGCAGCACACACACACAAACAAACACACACACCTTCGAAAAGCAAACGACAACTTGACCCAAATTAAAGACACGAAAAGTCAGGGAGTGGGGGGGCGAGGAGAGAGTGGAAGAAAGGGACGGGAAAGAGAGCGAGAGCGAGTCAGTGACAGAGAGAGAGACGGCGACAACTTTTACAAATCGCTGCATTTAAATAAACAAAACTACGAGGCGTGCTAATTTTTATGAATTTCATAACATGATTTTAATTTTAATAAGACGCAAAATGAAAACGGCCCAAGAGGCAACGCTGCGTATTACGTGAAAGCTCTCTGAGGCGTTGCGACGGCGACAGCGGCAGCGGCAGCGGCAGAGACGCCTCCGCCAGCGCAGTCACGCATGCGCGCCAAAAACTAAGTCCAAGTCCCAGCGCAGTAACTCAAATGCAGCGCCAAGCTGCTCTAAGGCGTAAAATTGACTCTAAGCCCAGTTCGAAGTGGCAAGGCAAGGCAGGGCAGGGCAGGGTTTGCCGGTTTGTGCGGGCGTGGTGTTGTTGTTGTTTTCTCAGTTTTCTCGGTTTTCTCAGTTTTCTCAGCTTTGGGTGCTGCGCGCTTCTCCTCGCAGCAAACGAAAATGAAAGCGAGGGCCCGAGAGACGATCGTCGTGTTGCTTTGCATGTGTATATGTGCTTTTTGGCTACCTTTACGTGACGTCACGCAATCGTATGACGGAGCCAACATTCTGCGGACTCTGTGTGCATTCAAGTTTTAAGAAGACTTTTTTAGAAACATTTTTAATTTGTGTGTGCGCTAATCCCTAAAAAAATAAAGATTACATATTTACATATGTTATTATATATACTACATATGCATCCTTTTGTATTTATCACATTTGATTAAAGGCCTTATACAAATCTCACTAAGTTTTTAACTCGATTTTAAATTAATTTTTATATAGCTGAATTTTCTTTACACAGAAAGAAAAGGTTTTCAAAACTAATTGGACTTACAATCTAATATTTTAAAATTATTAAAACACAATTTAAACAAGTTTAAAAATAATGTTTGTTATTTATAATTAAAGAGTGTATATGTATATAAATGCATTATTAACAGTTTGATAATACATACAGCAACAAAAATACTACATATATACGTATATACGTATATAACAAGGAGAATAAAATTACTACTAAAAAGTTTTAATTTATAAGATTAGATCAAAGAAGAAACAAAGTGCAAGTATTTTTCCCCACACAACGAAATTCAGATCCGCAAACCGTATGATTTTCGTTTTGGTGGTTTCCCCCCAAAGCTTTATTTTGATTTATTTTTTTGTTCGCCTGCAGCAGTAAAAACAAGAACTGCCAAGTGAACTGCCTTGCATTGAGAGTAAAAGTGATTGGGAAAAACTCTTGCTTTTTTTTAACTGATCGGTTCTCTCTGCCTCCACCTCTCCACCTCTGCACCGCTCCAACTCTCCGCCGCTTCCCCTCTCTCATTCTCAAGTTGTTTTGTCGAGGCTCTCTTTTGGCGCTCATCCACAGGTAGTTGCTGTAAACTGAAGGCAGCGCAGCCGACGCCGACGTCGACGTCATTTTGGGGCTTTTGTGGCGCGGCGCGATTACTGCGCCTGTGTGTGTGCGTGTGTGAGTGTTACATGCGCGACGGCGACTGCGGCGTCGCTGCCGCCTGCCGCCTGCGCCGCTGCTTCTCATTTTCTTTGGCTGCGAGCGCTGCTTTTCGTTTCGTCGCTGCGCCAAAGACTTTTTCACTTTGCGGCGTTCGCATTTTGTCACAGTTACAATTTACCAATTGTAAGCGACGGACGCACAGCTCGCCACTCGCAACGGGAAAACTGAACGGAAACAGCAGCAGTCCAAGTGAAAAGCTCGCTCAGCCCAGCTCAGTTCAGTTGAGTTCGCTCTCCGGGGACCAGCAGCAGCTAACGGTTCTTCAGGAGCTTGTTGTCTGCTTCTAATACTCGTATAGCAAAGCGTCGGGCCGTCTCGTATAAAATCTGTTGCATCATTGCTGCGGCACTTCAGTCGTTCGAACGCGTGCGGCCGGAGAAGTGCAGTGCAAACAAAAACAACAATTAAATCGGAATCGGATTCGGAATCGGATTCGGAAAAGCACAAACCACCAACAACAACAACGATGCAACATGAACGGCTTAAGATGACAAAATTTCGAAATTAGTGAAAACAAAATAAACCAGAATCTAGAAAACATTTCCAAAGACCAACTTACCTCAGTGCAATGCTCTAGGCATACAAAACAAACAAACAAAACAAAATATACAAAATAAATTTAAAAAAACATAATTACCAGATACTAAATTTAAAAAATTCCAAACGAACTTTGACAATTAAAACAAGCTCCAAAATTAACGCGCAAAAAGGCATCAAGATTTTACCCTCGTTCGCGCAATTGAAAATGCTGAACATGGAGTCGCCGCAGATGTACGCCGATGCCGTCCAGACATTGGCCCAGCTGGACCTCAAGAAGGAGCAGGCGTCGCTGCAGCAGGCCACCATAGGCCAGATCACCCTGACGGCGATGTCCACTGCCCAGCAGCAGCAGCAGCAGCAACAGCAGCAACAGCAGCAGCAGCAACAACAGCAGCAACAGCAGCAGCAGCAACAACAACAGCAGCAGCAACAACCACAGACAACGGATGCGAACAACAATACGTCGCAGGATGCAGCGCTGCTGGTGAAGCAGCATGCAATGCATCAGATGCAACAGGCTGTTGCCCTGGGGAACACCAACAACAACAACAACACTAATAATGGGAACAACAGCGTAAACAACCTGCTGCAAAAGCAAATGCTGCAACAGTACTCAACCCAGACGGATCTCGACGAGCTGACCACGCAGGAGATCACCCTGGACCTGCAGCACCTCATCGACGACCAGTTCCGGGACACGGAAACCTTGGGCATCTTCAGCGACATGGTCACCAGTCCGGGCGGACTTTCGGCCACCCTGCCGCCCAGCGGCATGGTCAGTGCGGCGGCCAAGGTCCTGCAGCAGCAGACACTTAGGAATCAGCACGGCTACGGAAGCCGGGGAGGGGGCGGTGCTCTGGCCTACATGCCACAGCCCGTGCACGCCACCTACAACAACTCCAGCGATGAGAACAGCTCCGTGGGCTCCGATTCCAGTACGATCAAGGAGGAGCCAATTGATCCCGAGTATAGGCGACACCTGCAGGAGGCGGCCAACCAACAGGCGGCCTTCATGGGTAACGGCGGCGGGCTCTACAACGGGTACGCGGCGGCGGGCAATGGTCTTGGAAATGGGAATGGGAACCCCCTGAACGGAAGCACCACGCCGAGCAGCAATGGGAGCAACGGCAGCACTGGCAGTAGCAACGGCAGCCAGTTCACCAATCTGACCACGGCCAATGTCCTGGCCCACCACAATCTGCCTCACCTGGCGGCGGCGGCCGGGGCCCAGCACCTGCTGAAGCAGCACAGCAAGCTGCAACAGCACCAGCACCAACACCAGCAGCACCACCAGCAGCAGCAGCACAGGAAGCACAGCAACAAGCATGTGGACAAGGGCACCGAGGAGTATCGGAGGCGTCGCGAGCGGAACAACATCGCTGTGCGGAAGAGCCGCGAGAAGGCCAAGGTGCGCTCCAGGGAGGTGGAGGAGCGGGTGAAGAGCCTGCTCAAGGAGAAGGACGCCCTCATCCGGCAGCTCAGCGAGATGACCAACGAGCTGCAGCTGCACAAGCAGATCTACATGCAGCTGATGAACCACGCCAATCCCGAAGTGAGTCGCGTGTGCCGAAGCTTCCTCAACACCAACGAGCATGCGCTGTAGCAGATACATTCTGCCCAGATAGTATCTGCCGGATAGCTTGAGAGCTGGACTGCCTGAGTGTGTGTGTGTGTGTGTGCGTGAATGTGAATGCGAATGCGATTGTGTGTGTGTGTGTGCCGGTGTTTGTGTGCTTGTGAGAGACTCTGTTAAATCAAAGATTCAAAATGCTGTGTGGGTAGCTCGTAAGATACATTTTCCTTTTTGCTATTCATCGTCTTCTACATCTAAAACTTACTCCTACTCTTCCGCCGCCCCCCCTCCGGGCTTTCCTTTGTACATTTTCTTCAATTTCCACCCTTCTATCTCCAACCCCCGCCCCCTTGTTATCGCATTGTAAAGCATATTTTTGTACTTAATTTTTAACGACTGTAACATATATTTCGCACATTTTTTATATATGTATATGTAATCTTAAACATACATCTTATCATAAAGTTAAGCCAAAGAAAAATGTTAAAAATATTTATGTAAAAAACAAAAAAAATATAACAAAAACAAAAACACGCAGGAAAGAAAAAGGAAAATACAAAAAATTAAATATTATTTATACAAAACAACAAAACAAAGTATATACATTAAAATTGTACATTTCTTGAATGGTGTGCCGCTTTGAGCTATGCTTTATGCCACGCCCCCACGCCCAGCCCCCTGCTTTAAGAACACCAACAAAACGAAAACAAAACGGAAACAGAACCAACCAACATTAGCAAATCTTTAGTTCGTAAGGCGATCCAACTCCCCCCAAGAACCCCCAAGAACATCAAGTAACCGCTTTACCTGCACCCCTCGAAGGAAACCCTCACCCGTAATTAACCATCATCTAGCGAATTCGACGAGAATGCGGGAATTTGCTTCCGAGAGAGCGTAGAAGATATGAATGCTATTAATTTGTAAGGCCAACGCAATGTTCTCATTTTAATTTATATATTCGTAAATTAAATATACACAAACAACAAAGAAAAACTGTAAAGCAAATCTAAATAAATTAAATAAAATTTACAATATACAAAGAAACTACTTGTGCCGATATTTCATTTCAACTTCGGCGAACTCTTTCTTTCAGCTTCATTAAATATAAATTTAAATGATAAATTCTTATCTTTTATGATTCTATTTTAGTAGCAATACAATAAAAATCTTTAGATAAAATATGAAAACTTTTTGGTAAAATTATATCTTTTTGCAAGGGAAACCATTTTGTTGATATCAATACTCGTAATTACGAGTTTTCAAATGTGTTGTATTAATTTTCAATTTCACAAATAAGCCGCCCAACCGTAATTAGCCCAAAAACACTATGAGATGTGAAAAGCTCTGCCAAAAAATGTCTAATCAAATGTCTGCCATATTTAGGCGACGAAGAACACACTATATCCCATTGAAATCGAAGGCGAGAATGGGACGCACGGCTGGTCCCGCCTTTGAGAGAGAGGCAATATTTATTCGTTTTGGGTTTGGGGTTGGGGTTTGGGGTCTTCTGATGGGACAACCACGACAAGGCAATGCATTTCGTGCTGCCAGGCGCGACAGCTGAGACACAAGGGAGCCAGGGGAGGCTCGGAGAAAGGGGGGATTGGGGGCTGCAGACCCCCAGACAATTGCAAGGCGGCCGTGTTGACACAATTTGACAGTAAGACAAACCCGAAACGAAAAGCAAATTTATAAACGACAAAGCGAAAAGAATTAATGCAACTCAAAAACCAAAAAAAAAAAATGTACAAAAAAGACAGACAAATTAACGCGCCAGAGAAAGCCCAAACAAGAGGAGATGAAGGGCATTAAGAGGCAAGGGCCGACCTGGGGCAGATAATCACTTACAAGAAATGTTGGGCTCGAGGTAAGCCCTTTTGGAAACCCAAGCCAAGCCACTGGCTAAAACTTTCTTTCCATCTCTATCTGTATATGTATCTGTACCTGCGGCTGCTGCCGTAGCTGCTGCGTGCGCCCAATTTGTCTAGCTGCATTGTTGAGTACTTTGATTGATGAAAGCTAATTGCGCATGCACTTTGGAGGGCAGCCTACCCAAAAAAAAACAAAAAAGTGGAATTGCTTTGAACTTGTGGGTGTCGCTTGGTAGCCACAAGGCCCAGACCCCAGACCCCAAACATCAATTTAAAGCTCGACTTTGATAAGGGTTCTAAGCGGCTTACGGTGAAAGTTTATCCCCTCCCCTCCCGCGATCGAGTCAAATGCAACATCAGATGCATTATGGTTTTGGCAAGCGGACAAAAATTGCCGCACAATTACTGCCAAACTAAGCGCCAAGCGAGCATGCTGCGTGCCGGCCACGGGGCGTATGAGTTATGAGCGGCGGCAGCAAAATGTGATAAATTTGCAACTGCAACAAGCAGACGAGGCAGCACACAATCTGACAATGTTTCTTTCCCGTCTTACCTGGGCGATGGGCTGATAAATTTTAATTGCCCTTAATGAAGAAGGAAGGGGAGAAACGTTGACAGGATATAAATTCAGAGGAGAAAAGATGGTGGGGAACATAAAAGGCATGTCAAAGAAAAGATGAATTGTAATTTATATTTTGCTTTTATTATCAATCATTTTAAAACCATGGAATCATTTCATTGTTCTGGAAATTTAAGACTGATAAAATAAGTATAAAATAAAAGTAATAATGAGTATTCAAATAACTTGCAATTATAAAAAATACATATTAAAGATATTTTATAAAGACAATATATGTACATTTAGTTCAGACCTCAAAAGGTATAGGGCAGAGATTAATACCAATACTGGACCGTTTCGATCACTGTCACTTTCGGTGAGCAATGCCCGGAATCGAGGTGAATCGATCCAGATCCATCTCGATTCAGTTGTCACTCAATCCATCTTTCACACTTCAGTTCCACTTTGTCTGCTACACATTGTTGTGGCTCCCCAGCTTCGTCATCTGGCTCTTCATCTCCTTCTCCATCTTCGGCTGCAGTTGCTGTAAAAAGCATAACGGAAAAAGTGGGTTACTTCATTTTTATTTTCATGCCCCAAGACAGGGAAAGATAGATGGATAGATAGAGAGAGGGGGAGAGGAAGAGGGAGAGGGAGAGAGAGACCAACTTTACATCTACCTATCTATCTATCTTTATTTTTTCTTTTTAGCACAGATTGAGTAATAGTTAGTTGTTGCTGCTGCCGTCGCTGCTGCTGCTGATGTTTGGCTTATATTTTAGAGCCGGGCTCCGTTCCCTCTCTTTTGTGTTGGTTTTCGCCTGGCAACGACGATCGTGTGGCCAACACAGAGCGGTTTCACTTTCTATGCCGACTGCGACTTTTGCTATCTAATACAACCACCGCAACAACAATGGGGCATCCAGATACAGCTACAGCAACAGCAACAGCTCACCTCTTTTTCTTCGCGCTTTTTGTTGTTTTCTTTCCACAATACATTGACTATTTTCTTTCCGACGACGCCATGTTCGGGCCGCAGACTCAAGACTCAAGACCCAGGCTCAGACTCAGTCTCAGCTTCACTCTCGGCTTGCATCTGTATCTGTATTTGTATCTGTAGCTGAGTGTGGATCTTATGTAATAACGATGACTGCTGCTGTTGTTGTCGTTGTTGTTGTTATTGTTATTGTTGCCGCTTTTAAAGATGCCTTTTCTTTTGTTGTGCTGCCTGTGCTGCCTGATGACCAAGTTAAGATATTATGTTCGTTATGTTGCGCTTATTAACGTGGCCCACAAAAATTGTTTAACGTTTTGTTTTGCTTAAACGAATTTTCCGTTATAAATCAACGCGAACCGCGCAAAATAAAGACATTTGTGGATCGCTGGGCTGAGATGGTAAATAATCAAATAAATTGTCCCCCCAAAATGACCCACAGACAAAAGTAGGGGAATCACTATACGATCTCTTCTCTCCCTGTAAAATCATTCCCCATATTTTCCTTACGCAACTCGCCCAGTGGAAATGCAATATCTACCTTCTCTCAGACCAATCAGTCGGCACTGGTTTTAAAACAATTACAAAGCTTCGGTGGCAATTAAAAAGAAATAGATTACGCACAATAAAAGTATCTCAACATAAAGGAAAATACAAAAGCAAAAACGTTTAATAAGACATTTGCGATACAATATGAAAAGTGGCTACAATAATAAAAGAAAAGGGGCCCCAATTTTGTAGTTAATAAAAATATTTGTATCCAATATAAATATATATATACATATGTAGAAAACAGTGAGCGATGATATTATAACAATAATTATATTACATTAAATATTTTTTTACAGTAAAAGGCCTTAAAATTG